>JAOANR010000006.1:28337386-28913897 GCA_030278955.1 Hygrophila difformis | reverse complement strand
GACACTTGGAGTGGGACGGAAGGATTAGTATATATTACTTAATAAATTAATAAAACATACAGAAAGGGCTATTACGTGACTTTACAGTTTCTTTTTTTTTTTATCCTCTTTCTCCACACCGTTGCCAATTTGCGTCTTTTTCTTTGCTCTCTGTTCTCACCGCTGAAAGTTCTATATTTTCGCCGGCGCCGTTGCCGATTTCCCAACGTCTTTTTGCGGCCTGCTGCCTGCCGATCTTCTTACGAGGTTTTCTTGCCACAGCCCTTTGTCGATCAAGTCATTATTCGCAGCCCGGGAGTGATCACTGATCAGACGTTCGCACGCTTTATAATGCTTCGTCAGCCCTAGCCCTTGGTCGATTTTTTTTTATTTTCCTTTTCCCCCGGCCCCGGGTTTCTGATTCAAGTGTACGTTTATTTTTGTTCAACACATATTTTTATTTGATAAGATATCGATTCCATATGTCATTGTTCATTATGATTCCTTTTTGGGCAATTTATTTAATTTGATGTAGTTTATCTTAGAAATTTGTTTAGTTTTATTATATATTCATTAAATATGAATTTATGAATTTCCCCTCGCATACATTAAAACGAAATTTGATTTTGAAGAATAAGATTGCAATTTTGTTTTTTGACCCTTGTAATATGGGTTTAGACGGCTTAGTTTTCAAAGATTTTAAGAAATAATTTCAATTTACAAATTTTAAAAATAAGATTAATTAAACAGAGCCAACCCACTGGTACAATTTTGTGTCATCAATTATACTAATTTTTTTTTCTATTCATTAACTTAGAAACTTGTTTATATAATTTTGCAGGTTTCTTGATGTTGAGTTGAACACAAAGTGAATAAGTAATAACTGGCGAGTGACGAAGTATTGCCCCTTTTCCCAGGTTGTTTCGATTTCTTTTAGCATATTCATTTACTTTTCCTTAAGTCTATGGAATTATGAATCGAATTAGAAAGTATGAATCCGATTATGAAAAACGTAAGAAGAAAAAGAGAGGAAGAAATATTGGTTCAATCGCAAAGGGAAGAGCTCTTGATAAGTTCATTAAAAAACAATCTGAAAATACTACCAATATTGATGTTGAAGGTATGAATGAAGTTGATGTTGAATGTGTAGAATGATAATTATACTTACTGAAAATGAGAATCAAAATGCGATTGCGCTTCATAACAATGTGCCTATTGATAATCCTGCCTGTGGTACTGTGGGAAATGATCATTTTTGAATAAATCACCCGATAATAAAAATAATAATGATAGTGATAATTCTAGAAAAGATGGTTATTTTAGAACATTTCATTCATTTGATATATTTGATCCTAGAATTGGGATGCCCTTACTGCTGAAATGATTGATACATTAGTTATAAAGGGTCCTAAAAGAGATGGTACCATTGATAAGGGGCCGAAAGATAAAAACTCTAGGCGATTTTACTTGCTAAATTGTTACACTAGAGTTTTACCTAATGGAAGAAAAATTGGATAGAGATTGGCTAGTTTATTCAAAAGAACTTGATAAACCTTTTTTTGCTTTTGCTGTAAAATTTTTAAAAAGGGGATTGGTTAGAGGCCAATTAACAAATGAAGGTTTTGGAGATTGGGATTCATGTTGGTGGAAAGACTTTAAAGAACACAGAAACATGTATTGAACATGTTAAAAAATATGGCCACTTGGTACGAAATGCGTTTAAGGTTTTAAAAAAAAAAAAATCAAACTACTTGATAAAACAGCTCAAGAATTAATTGAAAGAGAAAAAGCTCATTGGAAAAATGTTTTACTTAGAATTTATTTCAATTAGTGAAGTTTCTCGCCAAGCATAATTTGGCATTTCGAGGTACTAATGAGAAATTGTTTCAAAATAACAATGGAAAAACTTCTTAGGGCCTAATTGAAATGTTGGCTGAATTTGGATCCAGTTGTTCAAGAACATATTAGGCACATAAAAGATGATAGGATATGCATTTTCATTATCTAGGGCATTCTATTCAAAATGAGATGATTCTTATGATTGCTTCAAAGATTAAAGGGGGGGGGGGACTGAAATATATCAAAAGATAAAGCAAGCAAAATATTGTTCAATTATACTTGATTGTACCCCATGTTAGCCACAAAGAAACAAATGTCCCTCATTTTAAGATATATTAATATTTCTAATCCTATTGTCATTGAAGAATCTTTTCTTGGATTTTTGAAATGTTAATGATACAAGTGGCCAGGGACTTTTTAATGTCCTACAGGATGAGTTAAAAATAATTGGTCTTGATATACTTGATGTTCGAGGACAAGGCTATGATAATGGCTCAAACATGAAAGGAAAACATTAAGGCGTGCAAAAGAAACTTTTAGATATAAATCCAAAATGCCTTAACTTAACATTATGTGACATGGCAATACTTGTAGCAAAGCACGAGATTTTGGTATTATCCAACGAATATATACTATATTTTCACATTCTACTAAGAGGTGGCAGATTTTGAAAGATAACGTGAAAGGTTTAACTCTTAAACCCTTGTCATCTACTCGTTGGGAGAGTCGTATTGAGAGTGTTAGAGCAATAAGAACTCAAATAGTTGAAGTTCGAGAAGCTTTACTTGAAGTTTGCAGATGTGGATAATTTTTTGATTATAAAGTGTGAAGAGTGAAGCTAAATTCCTTAGCTAATAATGAACTTGGAGATTATGAGTTTTTGGTTTCTCTAATTGTTTGGCTTGATGTATTAGAAGTAATTAATTTGGTTAGTAAACTATCACAAAGTAAAGATATGTTAGTGATGTTGCTATCGAGAAAAATAAAAGGTTTGATTTCTTATTTTGAGAAGTATAGAGAGAAACTGGTTTTCAAGATGCTTTAGATAATGCTAACACAAATTGCTGTTAAATTGGAGATTGATCCGATATTCCCTAAAAAACGTGAAATTAAAAGAAAAAAGATACTTTGAAGAAAGTTTAATAATGCACCTCCATGTTTCTTTATCACCAGAGGAGTCATTTAAAGTTGATTTTTTTCTTTGTATTGTTGACTTGACCAAGCCATTGTTTCTCTTAATAATCGCGATTTGACACATATCAACAAATATGAAAGTATTTTTGGCTTCTTGTTTACTTGTACTATATGCAATCATTAGATGATATAAATTTGAAGTCCAGTTGTAATATGTTTGAAAATGTCCTACAAGCATAACCAACAATCTGATATTGATGGTAATGAATTATTTGTGGAGTTGAAATTACTTAGAGAAGTTTTGACGAAATAAAAAAATGGGTCCTATTTATATTATTAATTATTTGAGAGACTTTGAGTGTCTTCCTAATGCAATGATTGCGTATATATTTTGTTAACTATTCCTATTACAGTTGCATCTGCAGAGAGGAGCTTTTCAAAGTTAAAGATTTGAAGTCCCCCCCCCCCCCCCTACTTGCGTTCTACAATGTTGCAGGAGAGACTTAATGGATTGGCAATGATAGCAATTGAAAATGATCTTTTAGATAAAGTAAAATACGAGGACTTAGTTAATGAATTTGCTTCTAAAAATGTTAGAAGAGTTGCTCTTTTCAAGTAGAAAGTTTTGCTATTGTCTTTTGTACTTTTTTTTAAAATTATTTTTACTCATTCGTAAAAAAAATACAGCCGTTGATAGAACTTTTCGAGTTAAATGTTTTATGTTTTTTTTAAATTATAATGTCAGTTTTATAATAACTTAAATACTTGTAGTTAATTTATCAAATATGTTAAGAGGGCCTAAATTTTTTATTAGAACAGGCCTCCTAAAATGATTAGACGGCCCTGCGGGGGATAAGCCCATGTGGTGAAGAACTCGAGCTCTCTAGAAACCAATTTTAGCCATGAGTGATCTACAACAGAAATTTCCTTCTCTCAAATGTGATGCCAAAATATAACCGGATGCAAGTCAAGGATCCCAACAATATTCTCGATCAAAGGATAAAGGCGATGGATCCTCTGGAAACCCTATTATGGATAAAATGAAGGGCCTCCAAAGAGTCCGAATAGAAAACAACCAAACTCAATCCTCAGTCATGAAGTCGCTTAAGCCCGTTCGAAATGCCATGAAGCTCGGCCAAAACTAGATTTGGAAGCGACTCCCAAATAACCCGAGAAACCTTCAAGCCAACAACCATATCTATCATGAAGAACGCCCCCAAAACCAGCTCTTCCCGGGTTACCAAGAGCGCTACCATCAACGTGCAAAATCATCCCAGAATTGATTGTTGGAATTCCAAGTGACAAGCCTAAGATCCGCGCGATGGGGCAGGCGGCCACATGCTCTCTTAAATGCATTGCCAAGGAAGCGAGCCTGTCTAGCCAACGGAAGCAAAAATTATTTCTAGCCAACCAAATGCCACCAATACAGCCCATTGAATGCCACTCCCACAACCAACCACATTTTAGCAAGGAATTGAGTAGCAGTAGGAAATTGTTCATGCAATTAATTAAGCAGTAGGTAGAAAAAAAAAAAACCACCCCCCCCCCCCCACAAACACCACACAAATTTACCCCCCCCCCCCCCCCACATTTTTTTTTTGGTGACACAGCCTTCAGGCGAGCAAAGGAAAAAAAAGAAAAAAATTACAACTAATAAAAAATCAAGAAAAACTAGACACGGCGATACACAGAAAAACTGTCCATCGCATCCTTATCCAACCCCAACACGTCTTTGACCTCGTCCGGTGGAAAGGCCCAAAATCGTGTAAAACTCTTCCTGTCGAGCCGCCCGACGGGCAAATGCATCGGCCACTTGATTGCCCTCACGATACAACCATGACGCAGATCACAAGCTTCCATAGCCTGAATTCCTCGCCGAATCATCTCAATAGAAGGCCAGAAAACATGACACGAATTTTTCCCATCCTTAATCAATCCTCACAACCTCCAAAATCAACATAAGCAACTTGTCAACTGCAAGCCATGAGCGCAATGAAAGTATACTGATTTTTTAAGTTTATACTCCCTCTGCTCCGTAATCAAATAATATTACCAACTTTAGGTAGTGAGGGCACGAATTTTAAAAAATGAGAAAATGAGACTCACCACTGGTGAAGATTTAAGGAGATGAGAGAGAAAGAAATGAAAAAAGTAGTGTGAATTATTTAAAATTATTTAATAACAGCCCATAAAGGAAATTGTTAAAATTTTTTGATTACGGAGGAAGTAATAAATTTATGAGTTGATACTATTAGATTTTTTTTTGAAACAAACTATACAGGTAAGGAAAAGAGTTGTGGAGCCATGCCACATAAATTACAAAAGTATTAAAGGGGATGGATAGGGGGCCGGTGTGAAATCGAACCTCCAACATTCATGTTGAAAGTCAAGGAACTTAACCACTTATGTTAAGTCCTAATCCCGAGTTAATATAAAATAAGTTTTTATATGTAATTTTTTTTGGGAAGAACCGTCAGCGAACAAGAGGAAAAATTTCATTTGTGATTTGATAATATTAGTTGAATTTCCTTAGGAAATACTAAGAAAATAGGAAACTATTATTTTATGAGTTTTTTTTTATTTTTTCTTTCCCCCCCCCCCCCCCCCCCTTTCCTAATTTTTAGTATATTCAATATGACCTTTACCTTTTTTTTTTCCCAGATTTTATATTTTTACCATTAGATAAATTTAAATTTTTAATTTTTAAAACTTTAAATTTATGTAATATTTTTATTTTGTTTAACCTTAAAATCTTTTCAGTTTTTTCTCTCTTTTTACCATGTTTATTATCCGTTTTGACAAATTTTACCGTACATTTTTTTGTAAAAGTTTTTACAATGGACTTAGGGGAGATACTATGGTCCTCATAATACCAATAATAACTTTTAGTGCATTTGATCTATTTTTTTTTTTTTTTTTTTTTTTTTTCCACACCAAAAATAACTAATATCGTACAGTAGATAACAGGTATAAATTAACCAATGTCACAACAAATCACCACAAATCCATCAAAGCTTGAACTCGGCTTTCTTTTGGCAATATTTTTGAGGAGGTTGATTCTGCTATTACACAGCTTCAGGAGATCCAACATCGGCTGGACAACGAGGGTGATAGTGAATTAATTTTTGTGAGGAGGTGGATGCCTTCATCCACCTCAACAATAAATTGCGAGCGAAATATGAATTTTTCTCTCAAAAGAATAGGGCTTTTTTCCTGGGTGCAAGATGGGGATCGCAACACTGCTTTTTCATAAATCCATAAATATCATAGGAAGAAGCGTTCCAAATTCAACATATCTTCTATGGGTCATTGGTGACACCTTATCTGAGAATGAAGCGGATATTGCGAATCATGTTATTGATTATTCCAGGACTTTATTCCAAGCCCCTGCGGACAGCCCGGAAATTTCTCCGCTTTGGATTTTATTGCTCCGGTTATCACAGGTGAGGAGCATTTGCTGCTCACTCATATGCCTTTGTGTGGAAGAAAATTCACAAAGCGGTGCTGGATCTCTTGGCCGAAAAGCTCCCTGGGCTGGGGGGGGGATGGGGGGGGACGGACGGTTTCGGAGGCCAGTTCTATCACAAGTGCTGGTACTTCATACAATATGACCTCTGCAAGGCCGTACAACATTTCTTCATTCATGATCCCTATGCCATGGGTATCAATAATAATTTCATTGTGCTTATTCCCAAAAAAGATGGAGCTGTCCGGATTGAAGAATACAGGCCGATCAATCTTGCAACTTTCTGTTCAAAATTCATTACTAGAATTATTTCGGATCGGCTCGGTCCCCTCCTTGGAAGGCACCTCAGTCCTTTGCAATTTGGATTTATCCCTGGTCGTAATATTCATCATTGCATCTCTATTGCGTCTGAATGTTTTAACAGTTTGAGCAGCTCTAAAAAGGGAGGGATTGCCCTCAAAATTGACACTCACCAAAGCATTCGACACTGTTCGTTGGGATTTTCTTTTGGAGGTCGCGCATCGCCTGGGATCAGTCCTAAATTCAACGCTCTCGTTCGCTCCATCCTTTCCTCGGCCAAGGTTTCGGTGCTTATTAATTGGTACCCTCGAGGTTTCTTCTCTTGTGGCCGTGGGGTCGCCAAGGGGACCCCTTGTTAGTTGTCTCCTCTTCTCTTATTGCAATGGCGGAGGGAAGTGCTTGGCTATGGATAACTCGCCGGATTTTATGTGGCGACATTCAGCTTGGCTTCGCCAGTAGAGCCTGCCGGCTTCCGCCTTTCCTATTCTATGCTGATGACATTGTTTTCTTTTGCAAAGGTGATAATAGGTCTATCGGCCACATTCATGACGTCCTTGAAAAATATGCTGCGGTCTCGGGCCAAACTCATAATCCTGCTAAATCCAAGAATTTTATTTCGGCAAATATGTTAACTCCAGTCTCAAGCGGTGAGTCCTTGCTGACTATAGCATTCCTGCTGGTCATTTCCCGTTTAAGTATCTTGGTTGTCCTATCTTCATTGGCTTGCCTTAAAAGTCAATATTTCCGGGAGTACACTGACTTGATCCTTCAAAAATTTGGCCGTTGGAAGGGCAATTCTCTTTCCATGGCCGGTAGAATTTGCTTGGTTAATCATGTGATCATTGCTTCCACTGTGTACTCGATGATGATTTATAGATGGCCGCGCCATCACAAAAAAAAACCAAACGTATTGAAGCTGCTTGCCGTAAACTTCATTTGGGCTGGTGATATCAACAAGACACATCATTTTAACTGTTGGATGGAAACGTGTTTGCCGCCGCTCTCACTGAAGGGGGCTGGGTATGCGATCTATCCGCTCCGCGAACGAGGCCTATATTATGAAGCTTGCTTGGGACATTCTTCAGGATCATCCTTCGCTTGGATTTCTGAAGGACAGATGGTTCGTTAATGGTGTTCCTCGGAGCACTTATTTATCTTTTCTATCCATTTTTTTTTGTTCCCCCTGCCTGGCTCATGCTAGGCGTCTGATCAAGGAAGAAGCCTGGATTGTTGGCTTTCAGTCAATCGTTCGATTTTGGTTAGATAATTTGGCGGGCTGCATCATTGCGGATGTGGGTTGGACATTCCCTGCGGACCTAAGGGCGTCTTTCGATCAACCCATTAGTGAGTATTTCATTAATGGTGAATGGTACTTCACGGCGAATTTGTTGGGAATTATCCGGATCTTATTCATGCTATTATGGGCGTCCGCATTTCCGCTAGCTCGGCTGACCGCCGAGTTTGGACTAAAACCTCTCATGGGAAAATTTCCTCCCAGATAGCGTACAGACACACGCGGCCGTCTTCCCGAGGTCTCCTGGGATCGTGGATATGGGGGAATTTTATCCCCAGACGTCGCTCTATTGTGGTTTGGAAAGCCATAAGAGGCATTCTACTTACTTGGGAGGTCCTTCAGTCCAAAGGCATCAATGGCCCCTCCATTTTGCTATCTGTGCCGTGCGGCCGGAGAAAGCATTGATCATCTGTTCCTTAAGTGTGAAACTACCTCCGCCGTCCTGAATCATTTTATTCATGCTTTTGGATTCCATAATAAACTCCAGGTCGACGACAACATTCATTGGATTCTTTTACAGTGCATTAATATCAAGGCCAGCAATGAAGTTCACTTGCTATGGAGGTTGTTTGTCGTCTCCTATGTCTGGCTAGTCTGGACACTTCGCAATGAAGCCATGCATGGCGGCTGCATTTCCACTGGTCGCACCAGCTCCATCCGGACTTCAAAAAATCACGGCTGCCATCATGGCCTTGATGAAAGAGGCGGATCCATTTTAAGATTGGCAGTATGCATAATTCTTTGGATGACTTTTGTGTTATCAAATATTTTGGTCTTCGCGTTTCAGTAGGGAAAGCTCCTAAAATTTTTAGCGTTCGTTGGCAACCTCCTCTTCCGGGCTGGATTAAGTGCAATGTGGACGGACATGCCTCATGTTTCTCCTGTGCGATTTCAGGAGGCGGGAATTTTTCGCAATTCCAGAGGCTTCGCTCAGGGCTGCTTCTCGGTTGGTCATGGTCCTCGCTTCGCTTATGAGGCAGAATTGGCCACAACTTGCGTTGCTCTCGAAATTTCTCATGCTAAAGGCTGGTCCAACCTTTGGATGGAGACGGATTCGACTTATGTAGTACATGCTTTCACTCATCCTCATCTGGACATCCCCTGGCGCTTTTATGGGCGTTGGAAGGTGGCCAAAGACATCACGGCAACTATAAATTTTCGTATCTCCCACATTTTCCGGGAAGGGAACGTCGCAAGCCGATGCCCTCTCCTCCATAGGTGTGGACCTGACTTGGTATAATGCCACTCCTCCGCACCTGCTCAAGACCCTATTCCAGGACATGCACTTTGAAAGCTATAGATTTCGCTAGATTATTTTCTATGTGATCGTGTTCGGTAGTTTTTATCTCCTTTTCCTGCTTGGTACTCTTTTTCCCTTCCATGGTTGTTCCCTCTGGGTTTTACCATGAATAGGGTTTTAACGAGGCCGGCGGGGAGATCTTTGGGTGCTTGCCCGCTACCTTTTCGGCCTTGGTCACTGGCCTTTTTCTTTCTCCACCGTGTGTATTTTGGTGGCTTGCCTCCTGTGGCTTCTTTATCTTTCCGTTTCGACTGTTTTTTTCTTTTCTTCTCTCTTTTTAATATCACCATCTTTGTTTTTTTTTTCTTATTTTTTGCTTATTGGTTATAATAAATTTAATCTTGAATCCTCCTAAATTAATTTAATTCGGTAAGTAGCGAATTAATAAAAAAAAATTTTACTTACAATTCATTCTAATAAATTTGTAATTGTACTTCAATGATATCAAATAACAATTGTTAAGCGTCTGATTCATCCTAGTTCGGAATTCTATCAAGGAAAACACCGGTTAGGGGACTGTATTAAAGATTTATTATGAATGTGATAAATCAAAGTTAGAGAGGTTAATGATGAACCAATATAAAATGTTTTCACTATTACGGTTGACAACGTAAAAAATATTAAAGATGGCTTGGAATATCTTAAGGATTAGATTGAAGAAATGGGTAGGGATAGTTTTAGATGGAAAATTTTCTACACATTAGGTGTGGGGCAGATATATCCTTAATTTTATTGTTAAGGATCATTTGAATGAAGTAAAAGATTCAGTACTTCAGTTGACTGAATCAAGTTCTGCAAATTCTTTATGTTAGGTCTTTCATAACATAAGCATCCAAAAGTTAATGGAGAAAGCATGACTGAAGTACAAATGTTGTTGTTTCACTAGATGTTGATTCAAGATAGAATTCTAACTTATAGTTTGTTGAATTTTGCCTTAAGAGAAAGATGCATTTGATTTGTTGGAATCTGAAGATGAGAAAGTATGCATAACAACCAAGGAAAAATAGGAAAAATGCCACCAACGGAAGATGACTGGGAATTATGTACGTGGATTTCTTCCCTTTTAAAATGTTTCCGTATACTAGTGTTAAACGTACGTAGCCATCCAAGGTGATAGACACATTACTCTTGGACAAAAAATAAATGGAAGCCGACATGATATTGTGTTGGCTCAGCAAACCCAAATATCAACACTTTTCTAACCTAACGGAGCAAAAAAAAAAAATATGAGTCCTTAGGCCCATACTCTATTCCTGAATAGGACTAAATGTAAGGAATAAGCATTTAATTTGACGCAGGGAAACGAAATTGAACAAAAATCAAATTTTATAATCAGTCTGAAATTTCGCTTCGAGATTTCCAAAATAATGGAATTTTAGAAGCTATTTATTACCAAAACCGAATTTTAGCAAGATATTTTTGTTACCATGGCGACTAGCGATTGGTGATCGAATGCAGCAGCGCAAGATACATACATGGTAGAGAGAAAGAGCTGCTGCATAGATACATACATGGTAGAGAGAAAGAGGAGGTCCAACTCTGAGGTGGTGGTAGGGCTAACAACTAACATTAGATATTTCATATTACATGAGCCAACAAACATGTTGATTATATTCTTGACTTGACACTGAGGTTTGCTATGGTAAACTGCATTCTCTCTATCCAAACATAAAAGAACATATTTACAAGAATTTTTTTTAAACCATTTTTTGCATCCCAATCCATATCCAATACTTTACTATCTCTATACGTCTATACACACGTACACAATAATTGTCTCACTAATTCCTTTACACTTTTCATGTTTCATAATCATCTTCTAGGAACCGAAACGTGCAGAGATGAGCCCCTCCACAGATCCCACAAAGGCAAACAATGCAATTACAAAAGTCCCAATGCTAAAACCTCTCAGCAAAATCCACTTTCTTGTCCAGGCTTCAATCCCTTTTGCTTCAACACACATCTCCACTGGAAAATATATTGCCAATGGCCAAAAAAGCCATTGCCCCAACCACTCCCAATATCTGGTTGAAATATGGGAACGTTATAGCAATTGCAGTCGTTGAACAAACATAAGCTGTCCTAATGAAAACAGCCTCTGAAGATTTAGCTCGAGCATTGGGCAAGAACGGGAGCTTCACACTGTAGTTAATGTTCGCTTCTTGGAAAATTTTTCAATGGCCCATTTGTCTACTGCTGCAAAGACCGTGAGGGGGGGGGGGCTGGGGGGGGGGGAGAATACACCTGCAAGGATGATTGGGAAGAGCTACAGAGAAGATAGTCTGCTCGTTGTGGAAAAAAATAGTAAGGTATTGTTGAAATCTTTACATGTTTGTTACAGATAAAAACTTGGTAAATTTAGTACTGACTAAATGGATATACTGATAGCCTCCGACTAAGTGAAAGAACAATGCACATTCGCAAAGTCGATCAGCCAGTAAGGCTCGTAGAAGCCAAACCCAGTTAGGAGATTTCCCGGGGTCTGATCACCAAAGGCTGCATACCCAAAGCCTCCGCAGGCCAAGATAGAAAAACGTGGTGACAAAAATTGAAATCACCGTTGCTCTCTTCATTGTTACATTCTCTGATGAGGCGATTTGAGAGTATCCTTTTGAAATTAGGAGTTGACATACATTTAATGTTTGATTTGCCTCTTTGCACACTATATAAGGATTATTAAGGAGACATAAAATTGTTCATGCATCAATTACCTGTATGTTAAGAACGATGATGGTGAAGGATAGGCAAAAGCAATGTCACCGATGGTCCCCTGAGAGACGGACCATAGCTTCTTCAGCTCATTCACTGAGGCGAAAGCTGTAACGATGCTTCCCTTGACAATCTCCATTACCTGCAATGCATTTCAAGGAAAGGGATTGATTCCTTAAGTGTGAGACATACAAAGAAGACATTATGGGATGGATAATGAGGCAGAGAATGTTACTGATGACTTTGGCAGCTCCTAAGCCTAATCCTATGGAAGAGTAAGTGACAGACATGACTGCAGCGACTGCCGAGAAGCCACCCCATGCTGTGTAAATCGGGTATTTTGGGGGACATGAATATCTGAAGAACGCCAAATAGAAGCATGTACTGCTGATCCCCGAATTCGCAGGGGGGCATCGTGCCCGTGCTTGTGGTAGGCAGTTTGATCTCTGTATTGCTCTGATTTATCGTCCAAAGAGGTTAAAATCCATTGCAATAATAGTAAACAGTTTGAAACATTTTAAGTCTGTCGTATTTTGAATTACATGGTCCTGTAAATGCCTTACTCCTACCCGGTGCAAATTTCTTTATCTCGAGCTATCGCGTCATTGTATTCCTCGCCATTGTCCATTTTTAATAAAAATTTCAAACTTTAACAGTTTAATACATTAACCTCAACAGCTTTAAAATTAAATACAAGAATGAGCACAAGAATCCTCTAACATGACATTATTTTGAAATGGAAAAAGCATACCTCAAGCAAAGAGCAGATGTAATAACATAAGCAATTCCTGCCCCATAGTAAATTTATCTGGATAAGTACTCCACACATCCAAGCTTTTTTCTCTCCTATAAAAATCAACAAAATCCCATAAACATATACTATATAGGAATTTCTTTGCAGGACAAGATATTCATCTATGTTCATAGAATAAAAAACAAAATTACATATGTGTATATGGACAAGAACATATACCTAAATGGAAGTGAACAGCTTGAAAGAAGGTCTTGTTTCTTATTAGGCCATATTCAGGATCTGGCGAGCGGTAGCAGTCGCAGACGTAGAAAGGTAGAACAGATAGTGAGCAGAGCAAAGAAGAGCATACAAAAGGGGCCGGCAATCCAGCCGAGCTTGAGCCATACTCCAAGCCAGGGACAGCACGCCCGAGCCGACCACTCCCTGTAATGATATGTGCCACTAGCTGTCCATGTTGTTCCTTCACCACACACACACAGAAACCATTCTCAATCTCATCCATCCCATTTCTGTAATTTTACATAAAAACGGACAGATTGATAGATGGTGTGGGTGGGGACATGAAGTATACTAAAAACCTACCAGTTCTCTTGGTGGTAAGAGAGTGATCAGTCGCGAGAAGTGGGTGTGAGGAAGGAATGTGTGTCTGAATCTGGTACTCCTCCCATGGCGACCAGTCATCACATGAATATAGTAGTATGTTGATTCCCAAATGCCTAATTGTAGCTTGTAAATGGGAAGAAAGGGGTGTTGGCCCTGTGGAATGTGGATATGATGCTTTTGGGGGTGATTGCTGAAAGGAAACCACTTTCAACAATTTACTTCGTACTACTTTTTTAGCGGTGGATGAACATGACATGAATGGTGTGTTGTACAGTTGCGCTTGTTTGGAGGCATCACTTTCACTATTCACCTGTCAGTGCCGGCCCCAATCTTACATTATGTTGTTGGTACGAAACTTGCTTCCCAGGCATTCTCCTGGAACAATTCTCCACCATTAGATACAATCTTGATCTAATGACTTGTATTAATTCTAAGAATAATTCTGTCTTTTATCATTTATTCATCTATTTAAAATAACAAAAATATTCGGTCGTCGTCATCATCATCATCATCACTTCTTCTTTTCTTTTTGATTTCTATCATTGTTTCATTTTCTCTTCCTTTTCCGCTTTCACCCTTGATAGGCTTGAATATGTAGAGTTTTTCTAATAATAACAGGGAGTAGAGCAACCACCATGAGTAAAATATTACACAGAATGTTTATATCTGGTAAAACAGAATGGTTGTATTATAGGGACAAAATGTCACACTTGTAGAAATGGAATGTTCGTACTTTTAGACCGAATTTTGGATTTAACGGAACAAAAAAAAAAAAATAACAAAATGGTTAAAATTTTAGCCTGAATGTCACCCTTGTAAAAGCAGAATGTCAGAGTTTTGAAAACAGAACATCTGGTAAATAGAATGGTTGTAATGTAGGGACAGAATGTCACACTTGTAGAAACAGAATTGTTTGTACTTTTAGACAGAATGTTGGATTTAGAGAATAGAATGGTTGAAATTTTAGCCAGAATGTCAGAATGGCATAGGTTAGTCATGTACACATAATGCCACCGGTGATGATTAGCGGCGGTTTCATCATTGTTCATTCTGTAAAGTGGTTTCATCATGAATGAAAATAGAACGATTGCGTGTAAACAAAATTTAAAACTAAAATAAAATAAATAATAGATGTCACAATTACATTTTTACCCTCACATAATCTCTTCCCTACAACAAGTATAAATTTTAATCTAAGAAAAAAAAACACACCAACACCCACCCACACCACAACAAAGAAAAAGGTGTAATTCAATCCAGTATATACTGGAGGACAAACCTTGTGGTTCCAGTTTATTTTAGGAACCAATTCGGGGGGGGGGGAATTGTATTACGTGTTCCGAATTGGTTCCTATACTGGAACCACATTCTCCAGTATATACTGGATTGAATTACAACCCTTAGATTAAAATTTATACTTGTTGTAGGGAAGAGATTATGTGAGGGTAAAAATGTAATTGTGACATCTATTATTTATTTTATTTTAGTTTTAAATTTTGTTTACACGCAATCGTTCTATTTCATTCATGATGAAACCACCTTTACAGAATGAACAATGATGAAACCGCCGCTAATCATCACCGGTGGCATTATGTGTACATGACTAACTATGCCATTCTGACATTCTGGCTAAAATTTCAACCATTCTATTCTCTTAAATCCAACATTCTGTCTAAAAGTACAAACATTCTGTTTCTACAAGTGTGACATTCTGTCCCTACATTACAACCATTCTATTTTACCAGATGTTCTGTTTTCAAAACTCTGACATTCTGCTTTTACAAGGGTGACATTCAGGCTAAAATTTTAACCATTTTGTTCCGTTAAATCCAAAATTCGGTCTAAAAGTACGAACATTCCATTTCTACAAGTGTGACATTTTGTCCCTATATTACAACCATTCTGTTTTACCAGATATAACATTCTGTGTAATATTTTACTCATGGTGGTTGCTCTACTCCCTGTTATTATTAGAAAAACTCTACATATTCAAGCCTATCAAGGGTGAAAGCGTGAAAAGGAAGAGAAAATGAAACAATGATAGAAATCAAAAAGAAAAGAAGAAGTGATGATGATGATGATGACGACGACCGAATATTTTGTTATTTAAATAGATGAATAAATGATAAAAGACAGAATTATTCTTAGAATTAATACAAGTCATTAGATCAAGATTGTATCTAATGGTGGAGAATTGTTCCAGGAGATGCCATGGGAAGCAAGTTCGTACCAACAACATAATGTAAGATTGGGGCCGGCCACTGACAGGTGAATAGTGAAAGTGATGCCTCCAAACAAGCGCAACTGTACAACACACCATTCATGTCATGTTCATCCACCGCTAAAAAAGTAGTACGAAGTAAATTGTTGAAAGTGGTTTCCTTTCAGCAATCACCCCCAAAAGCATCATATCCACATTCCACAGGGCCAACACCCCTTTCTTCCCATTTACAGCTACAATTAGGCATTTGGGAATCAACATACTACTATAATTCATGTGATGACTGGTCGCCATGGGAGGAGTACCAGATTCAGACACACATCCTTCCTCACACCCACTTCTCGCGACTGATCACTCTCTTACCACCAAGAGAACTGGTAGGTTTTTAGTATACTTCATGTCCCCACCCACACCATCTATCAATCTGTCCGTTTTTATGTAAAATTACAGAAATGGGATGGATGAGATTGAGAATGGTTTCTGTGTGTGTGTGGTGAAGGAACAACATGGACAGCAGTGGCACATATCATTACAGGAGTGGTCGGCTCGGGCGTGCTGTCCCTGGCTTGGAGTATGGCTCAGCTCGGCTGGATTGCCGGCCCCTTTTGTATGCTCTTCTTTGCTCTGCTCACTATCTGTTCTACCTTTCTAGTCTGCGACTGCTACCGCTCGCCAGATCCTGAATATGGCCTAATAAGAAACAAGACCTTCTTTCAAGCTGTTCACTTCCATTTAGGTATATGTTCTTGTCCATATACACATATGTAACTATGAACATAGATGAATATCTTGTCCTGCAAAGAATTCCTATATAGTATATGTTTATGGGATTTTGTTGATTTTTATAGGAGAGAAAAAAGCTTGGATGTGTGGAGTACTTATCCAGATAAATTACTATGGGGCAGGAATTGCTTATGTTATTACATCTGCTCTTTGCTTGAGGTATGCTTTTTCCATTTCAAAATAATGTCATGTTAGAGGATTCTTGTGCTCATTCTTGTATTTAATTTAAAGCTGTTGAGGTTAATGTATTAAACTGTTAAAGTTTGAAATTTTTATTAAAAATGGACAATGGCGAGGAATACAATGACGCGATAGCTCGAGATAAAGAAATTTGCACCGGGTAGGAGTAAGGCATTTACAGGACCATGTAATTCAAAATACCGACAGACTTAAAATGTTTCAAACTGTTACTATTATTGCAATGGATTTTAACCTCTTTGGACGATAAATCAGAGCAATACAGAGATCAAACTGCTACCACAAGCACGGGCACGATGCCCCCTGCGAATTCGGGGATCAGCAGTACATGCTTCTATTTGGCGTTCTTCAGATATTCATGTCCCAAATACCCGATTTACACAGCATGGGGTGGCTCTCGGCAGTCGCTGCAGTCATGTCTGTCACTTACTCTTCCATAGGATTAGGCTTAGGAGCTGCCAAAGTCATCAGTACATTCTCTGCCTCATTATCCATCCCATAATGTCTTCTTTGTATGTCTCACACTTAAGGAATCAATCCCTTTCCTTGAAATGCATTGCAGGTAATGGAGTTGTCAAGGGAAGCATCGGTACAGCTTTCGCCTCAGTGAATGAGCTGAAGAAGCTATGGTCCGTCTCTCAGGCCATCGGTGACATTGCTTTTGCCTATCCCTTCACCATCATCGTTCTTAACATACAGGTAATTGATGCATGAACAATTTTATGTCTCCTTAATAATCCTTATATAGTGTGCAAAGAGGCAAATCAAACATAAATGTATGTCAACTCCTAATTTCAAAAGGATACTCTCAAATCGCCTCCATCAGAGAATGTAACAATGAAGAGAGCAACGGTGATTTCAATTTTTGTCACCACGTTTTTCTATCTTGGCTGCGGAGGCTTTGGGTATGCAGCCTTTGGTGATCAGACCCCGGGAAATCTCCTAACTGGGTTTGGCTTCTACGAGCCTTACTGGCTGATCGACTTTGCGAATGTGTGCATTGTTCTTCACTTAGTCGGAGGCTATCAGGTATATCCATTTAGTCAGTACTAAATTTACCAAGTTTTTATCTGTAACAAACATGTAAAGATTTCAACAATACCTTACTATTTTTCCACAACGAGCAGACTATCTTCTCTGTAGCTCTTCCCAATCATCCTTGCAGGTGTATTCTCAGCCGGTCTTTGCAGCAGTAGACAAATGGGCCATTGAAAAATTTCCAGAAGCGAACATTAACTACAGTGTGAAGCTCCCGTTCTTGCCCATGCTCGAGCTAAATCTTCAGAGGCTGTTTTTCAGGACAGCTTATGTTTGTTCAACGACTGCAATTGCTATAACGTTCCCATATTTCAACCAGATATTGGGAGTGGTTGGGGCAATGGCTTTTTGGCCATTGGCAATATATTTTCCAGTGGAGATGTGTTTGAAGCAGAAAGGGATTGAAGCCTGGACAAGAAAGTGGATTTTGCTGAGAGGTTTTAGCATTGGGACTTTTGTAATTGCATTGTTTGCCTTTGTGGGATCTGTGGAGGGGCTCATCTCTGCACGTTTCGGTTCCTAGAAGATGATTATGAAACCATGAAAAGTGTAAAGGAATTAGTGAGACATTATTGTGTACGTGTGTATAGACGTATAGAGATAGTAAGTATGGATATGGATTGGGATGCAAAAAATGGTTAAAAAAAATTCTTGTAAATATGTTCTTTTATGTTTGGAAAGAGATGCAGTTTACCATAGCAAACCTCAGTGTCAAGTCAAGAATATAATCAACATGTTTGTTGGCTCATGTAATATGAAATATCTAATGTTAGTTGTTAGCCCTACCACCACCTCAGAGTTGGACCTCCTCTTTCTCTCTACCATGTATGTATCTATGCAGCAGCTCTTTCTCTCTACCATGTATGTATCTTGCGCTGCTGCATTCGATCACCAATCGCTAGTCGCCATGGTAACAAAAATATCTGCTAAAATTCGGTTTGGTAATAAATATCTTCTAAAATTCCATTATTTTGGAAATCTCGAAGCGAAATTTCAGACTGATTATAAAATTTGATTTTGTCAATTTCGTTCCCTGCGTCAAATTAAATGCTATTCCTTACATTTAGTCTATTCAGGAATAGAGTATGGCCTAAGGACTCATATGCTCCGTTAGGTTAGAAAAGTGTTGATATTTGGGTTTGCTGAGCCAACACAATATCATGTCGGCTCCATTTATTTTTTGTCCAAGAGTAATGTGTCTATTCACCTTGGATGGCTACGTACGTTTAACACTAGTATACGGAAACATTTTAAAAGGGAAGAAATCCACGTACATAATTCCCAGTCATCTTCCGTTGGTGGCATTTTCCTATTTTTCCTTGGTTGTTATGCATACTTTCTCATCTTCAGATTCCAACAAATCAAATGCATCTTTCTCTTAAGGCAAAATTCAACAAACTATAAGTTAGAATTCTATCTTGAATCAACATCTAGTGAAACAACAACATTTGTACTCAGTCATGCTTTCTCCATTAACTTTTTGGATGCTTATGTTATGAAGACCTAACATAAAGAATTGCAGAACTGATTCAGTCAACTGAAGTACTGAATCTTTTACTTCATTCAAATGATCCTTAACAATAAAATTAAGGATATATCTGCCCCACACCTAATGTGTAGAAATTTTCCATCTAAAACTATCCCTACCCATTTCTTCAATCTAATCCTTAAGATATTCCAAGCCATCTTTAATATTTTTACGTTGTCAACCGTAATAGTGAAAACATTTTATATTGGTTCATCATTAACCTCTCTAACTTTGATTTATCACATTCATAATAAATCTTAATACAGTCCCTAACCGGTGTTTTCCTTGATAGAATTCCGAACCTAGGATGAATCAGACGCTTAACAATTGTTATTTGATATCATTGAAGTACAATTACAAATTTATTAGAATGAATTGTAAGTAAAATTTTGAATTCGCTACTTACCGAATTAATTAATTTAGGATTCAAGATTAAATTTATTATAACCAATAAGCGATGGTGATATAAAAGAGAGAAGAAAAGAAAAAACAGTCGAAACGGAAAGATAAAGAAGCCACAGGAGGCAAGCCACCAAAATACACGGTGGAGAAAGAAAAAGGCCAGTGACCAAGGCCGAAAAGGTAGCCGGGCAAGCACCCAAAGATCTCCCCGCCGGCCTCGTTAAAACCCTATCATGGTAAAACCCAGAGGGAACAACCCATGGAAGGGAAAAAGAGTACCAAGCAGAAAAGGAGATAAAAACTACCGAACACGATCACATAGAAAATAATCTAGCGAAATCTATAGCTTTCAAAGTGCATGTCCTGGAATAGGGTCTTGAGCAGGTGCGGAGGAGTGGCATTATACCAAGTCAGGTCACCACCTATGGAGGAGAGGGCATCGGCTGCGACGTTCCCTTCCCGGAAAATGTGGGAGATACGAAAATTTATAGTTGCCGTGATGTCTTTGGCCACCTTCCAACGCCCATAAAAGCGCCAGGGGATGTCCAGATGAGGATGAGTGAAAGCATGTACTACATAAGTCGAATCCGTCTCCATCCAAAGGTTGGACCAGCCTTTAGCATGAGAAATTTCGAGAGCAACGCAAGTTGTGGCCAATTCTGCCTCATAAGCGAAGCCGAGACCATGACCAACCGAGAAGCAGCCCTGAGCGAAGCCTCTGGAATTGCGAAAAATTCCGCCTCCTGAAATCGCACCAGGAGAACATGAGGCATGTCCGTCCACATTGCACTTAATCCAGCCCGGAAGAGGAGGTTGCCAACGAACGCTAAAAATTTTAGGAGCTTTCCCTACTGAAACGCGAAGACCAAAATATTTGATAACACAAAAGTCATCCAAAGAATTATGCATACTGCCAATCTTAAAATGATCCGCCTCTTTCATCAAGGCCATGATGGCAGCCGTGATTTTTGAAGTCCGGATGGAGCTGGTGCGACCAGTGGAAATGCAGCCGCCATGCATGGCTTCATTGCGAAGTGTCCAGACTAGCCAGACATAGGAGACGACAAACAACCTCCATAGCAAGTGAACTTCATTGCTGGCCTTGATATTAATGCACTGTAAAAAGAATCCAATGAAGTTGTCGTCGACCTGGAGTTTATTATGGAATCCAAAAGCATGAATAAAATGATTCAGGACGGCGGAGGTAGTTTCACACTTAAGGAACAGATGATCAATGCTTTCTCCGGCCGCACGGCACAGATAGCAAATGGAGGGGCCATTGATGCCTTTGGACTGAAGGACCTCCCAAGTAAGTAGAATGCCTCTTATGGCTTTCCAAACCACAATAGAGCGACGTCTGGGGATAAAATTCCCCCATATCCACGATCCCCAGGAGACCTCGGGAAGGACGGCCGCGTGTGTCTGTACGCTATCTGGGAGGAAATTTTCCCATGAGAGGTTTTAGTCCAAACTCGGCGGTCAGCCGAGCTAGCGGAAATGCGGACGCCCATAATAGCATGAATAAGATCCGGATAATTCCCAACAAAATTCGCCGTGAAGTACCATTCACCATTAATGAAATACTCACTAATGGGTTGATCGAAAGACGCCCTTAGGTCCGCAGGGATGTCCAACACATCCGCAATGATGCAGCCCGCCAAATTATCTAACCAAAATCGAACGTTGGACTGAAAGCCAACAATCCAGGCTTCTTCCTTGATCAGACGCCTAGCATGAGCCAGGCAGGGGGAACGGATAGAAAAGATAAATAAGTGCTCCGAGGAACACCATTAACGAACCATCTGTCCTTCAGAAATCCAAGCGAAGGATGATCCTGAAGAATGTCCCAAGCAAGCTTCATAATATAGGCCTCGTTCGCGGAGCGGATAGATCGCATACCCAGCCCCCCTTCAGTGAGAGGGCGGCAAACACGTTTCCATCCAACAGTAAAATGATGTGTCTTGTTGATATCACCAGCCCAAATGAAGTTACGGCAAGCAGCTTCAATACGTTTGGTGTGATGGCGCGGCCATCTATAAATCATCATCGAGTACACAGTGGAAGCAATGATCACATGATTAACCAAGCAAATTCTACCGGCCATGGAAAGAGAATTGCCCTTCCAACGGCCAAATTTTTGAAGGATCAAGTCAGTGTACTCCCGGAAATATTGACTTTTAGGCGAGCCAATGAAGATAGGACAACCAAGATACTTAAACGGGAAATGACCAGCAGGAATGCTATAGTCAGCAAGGACTCACCGCTTGAGACTGGAGTTAACATATTTGCCGAAATAAATTCTGGATTTAGCAGGATTATGAGTTTGGCCCGAGACCGCAGCATATTTTTCAAGGACGTCATGAATGTGGCCGATAGACCTATTATCACCTTTGCAAAAGAAAACAATGTCATCAGCATAGAATAGGAAAGGCGGAAGCCGGCAGGCTCTACTGGCGAAGCCAAGCTGAATGTCGCCACATAAAATCCGGCGAGTTATCCATAGGCCAAGCACTTCCTCCGCCATGCAAAAGAGAAGAGGAGACAAGGGGTCCCCTTGGCGAACCCCACGGCCACAAGAGAAGAAACCTCGAGGGGTACCATTAATAAGCACCGAAACCTTGGCCGAGGAAAGGATGGAGCGAACGAGAGCGTTGAATTTAGGACTGATCCCAGGCGATGCGCGACCTCCAAAAGAAAATCCCAACGAACAGTGTCGAATGCTTTGGTGATGTCAATTTTGAGGGCAATCCCTCCCTTTTTAGAGCTGCTCAAACTGTTAAAACATTCAGACGCAATAGAGATGCAATGATGAATATTACGACCAGGGATAAATCCAAATTGCAAAGGACTGAGGTGCCTTCCAAGGAGGGGACCGAGCCGATCCGAAATAATTCTAGTAATGATTTTGAACAGAAAGTTGCAAAGATTGATCGGCCTGTAATCTTCAATCCGGACAGCTCCATCTTTTTTGGGAATAAGCACAATGAAATTATTATTGATACCCATGGGCATAGGATCATGAATGAAGAAATGTTGTACGGCCTTGCAGAGGTCATATTGTATGAAGTACCAGCACTTGTGATAGAACTGGCCTCCGAAACCGTCCGGCCCAGGGGAGCTTTCGGCCAAGAGATCCAGCACCGCTTTGTGAATTTCTTCCACACAAGGCATATGAGTGAGCAGCAAATGCTCCTCACCTGTGATAACCGGAGCAATAAAATCCAAAGCGGAGAAATCCGGGCTGTCCGCAGGGGCTTGGAATAAAGTCCTGGAATAATCAATAACATGATTCGCAATATCCGCTTCATTCTCAGATAAGGTGTCACCAATGACCATAGAAGATATGTTGAATTTGGAACGCTTCTTCCTATGATATTTATGGAAAAAAGCAGTGTTGTGATCCCCATCTTGCACCCAGGAAGCCCTATTCTTTTGAGAGAAAAATTCATATTTCGCTCGCAATTTATTGTTGAGGTGGATGAAGGCATCCACCTCCTCACAAAAAATTAATTCACTATCACCCTCGTTGTCCAGCCGATGTTGGATCTCCTGAAGCTGTGTAATAGCAGAATCAACCTCCTCAAAAATATTGCCAAAAGAAGCCGAGTTCCAAGCTTTGATGGATTTGTGGTGATTTGTTGTGACATTGGTTAATTTCCTGTTATCTACTGTACGATATTAGTTATTTTGGTGTGGAATAGATCAAATGCACTAAAAGTTATTATTGGTATTATGAGGACCATAGTATCTCCCCTAAGTCCATTGTAAAAACTTTACAAAAAAATGTACGGTAAAATTTGTCAAAACGGATAATAAACATGGTAAAAAGAGAGAAAAAACTGAAAAGATTTAAGGTTAAACAAAATAAAAATATTACATAAATTTAAAGTTTTAAAATTAAAAATTTAAATTTATCTAATGGTAAAAATATAAAATCTGGGAAAAAAAAAGGTAAAGGTCATATTGAATATACTAAAAATAGGAAATTCATCTAATAGTTTCCTATTCTTAGTATTTCCTAAGGAAATTCAACTAATATTATCAAATCACAAATGAAATTTTTCCTCTTGTTCGCTGACGGTTCTTCCCAAAAAAAATTACATATAAAAACTTATTTTATATTAACTCGGGATTAGGACTTAACATAAGTGGTTAAGTTCCTTGACTTTCAACATGAATGTTGGAGGTTCGATTTCACACCGGCCCCCTATCCATCCCCTTTAATACTTTTGTAATTTATGTGGCATGGCTCCACAACTCTTTTCCTTACCTGTATAGTTTGTTCAAAAAAAATCTAATAGTATCAACTCATAAATTATTACTTCCTCCGTAATCAAAAAATTTTAACAATTTCCTTTATGGGCTGTTATTAAATAATTTTAAATATTCACACTACTTTTTTCATTTCTTTCTCTCTCATCTCCTTAAATCTTCACCACTCATTTTCTCATTTTTTAAAATTCGTGCCACTACCTAAAGTTAATATTATTTGATTACGGAGCAGAGGGAGTATAACTTAAAAATCAGTATACTTTCATTGGCGCTCATGGCTTGCAGTTGACAAGTTGCTTTGTTGATTTTGGAGGTTGTGAGGTTGATTAAGGATGGGAAAAATTCGTGTCATGTTTTCTGGCCTTCTATTGAGATGATTCGGCGAGGAATTCAGGCTATGGAAGCTTGTGATCTGCGTCATGTGTATCGTGAGGGCAATCAAGTGGCCGATGCATTTGCCCGTCGGGCGGCTCGACAGGAAGAGTTTTACACGATTTGGGCCTTTCCACCGGACGAGGTCAAAGACGTGTTGGATAAGGATGCGATGGACACTGTGTATCGCCGTGTCTAGTTTTTCTTGATTTTTTATTAGTTGTAATTTTTTTCTTTTTTTTCCTTTGCTCGCCTGAAGGCTGTGTCACCAAAAAAAAAAAAATACTACCTACTGCTAATTAATTGCATGAACAATTTCCCTACTGCTACTCAATTCCTTGCTAAATGTGGTTGGTTGTGGAGTGGCATTCAATGGGCTGTATTGGTGCATTTGGTTGGCTAGAAATAATTTTTGCTTCCGTGGCTAGACAGGCTCGCTTCCTTGGCAATGCATTTAAGAGAGCATGTGGCCGCCTGCCCCATCGCGCGGATCTTAGGCTTGTCACTTGGAATTCCAACAATCATTCTGGGATGATTTTGCACGTTGATGGTAGCGCTCTTGGTAACCCGGGAAGAGCTGGTTTTGGGGGCGTTCTTCATGATAGATATGGTTGTTGGCTTGAAGGTTTCTCGGGTTATTTGGGAGTCGCTTCCAATCTAGTTGCCGAGCTTCATGGCATTTCGAACGGGCTTAAGCGACTTCATGACTGAGGGATTGAGTTTGGTTGTTGCTATTCGGACTCTTTGGAGGCCCTTCATTTTATCCATAATAGGGTTCCAGAGGATCATCGCCTTTATCCTTTGATCGAGAATATTGTTGGGATCCTTGACTTGCATCCGGTTATATTTGGCATCACATTTGAGAGAAGGAAATTCTGTTGTAGATCACATGGCTAAAATTGGTTCTAGAGAGCTCGAGTTCTTCACCACATGGGCTTATCCCCCGCAGGGCCGTCTAATCATTTTAGGAGGCCTGTTCTAATAAAAAATTTAGGCCCTCTTAACATATTTGATAAATTAACTACAAGTATTTAAAGTTATTATAAAACTGACATTATAATTTTAAAAAAAACATAAAACATTTAACTCGAAAAGTTCTATCAACGGCTGTATTTTTTTACGAATGAGTAAAAATAATTTTAAAAAAAAAGTACAAAAGACAATAGCAAAACTTTCTACTTGAAAAGAGCAACTCTTCTAACATTTTTAGAAGCAAATTCATTAACTAAGTCCTCGTATTTTACTTTATCTAAAAGATCATTTTCAATTGCTATCATTGCCAATCCATTAAGTCTCTCCTGCAACATTGTAGAACGCAAGTAGGACTTCAAAATCTTTAACTTTGAAAAGCTCCTCTCTGCAGATGCAACTGTAATAGGAATAGTTAACAAAATTATATACGCAATCATTGCATTAGGAAGACACTCAAAGTCTCTCAAATAATTAATAATATCAATAGGACCCATTTTTTATTTCGTCAAAACTTCTCTAAGTAATTTCAACTCCACAAATAATTCATTACCATCAATATCAGATTGTTGGTTATGCTTTAGGACATTTTCAAACATATTACAACTGGACTTCAAATTTATATCATCTAATGATTGCAATATAGTACAAGTAAACAAGAAGCCAAAAATACTTTCATATTGTTGATATTGTTCAAATCGATTATTAAGAGAAACAATGGCTTGGTCAACAATACAAAGAAAAAAATCAACTTTAAATGACTCCTCTGGTGATAAAGAAACTGGAGGTGCATTAGAACTTTCTTCAAAGTATCTTTTTCTTTTAATTTCACGTTTTTTAGGGAATATCGGATCAATCTCCAATTTAACAGCAATTTGTTTAGCATTATCTAAAGCATCTTGAAAACCAGTTTCTCTATACTTCTCAAAATAAGAAATCAAACCTTTTATTTTCTCGATAGCAACATCAACTAACATATCTTTACTTTGTGATAGTTTACTAACCAAATTAATTACTTCTAATACATCAAGCCAAACAATTAGAGAAACCAAAAACTCATAATCTCCAAGTTCATTATTAGCTAAGGATTTAGCTTCACTCTTCACTTTATAATCATTATCCTCATCTGCAACTTCAAGTAAAGCTTCTCGAACTTCAACTATTTGAGTTCTTATTGCTCTAACACTCTCAATACGACTCTCCCAACGAGTAGATGACAAGGGTTTAAGAGTTAAACCTTTCACGTTATCTTTCAAAATCTGCCACCTCTTAGTAGAATGTGAAAATATAGTATATATTCGTTGGATAATACCAAAAAATCTCGTGCTTTGCTACAAGTATTTGCCATGTCACATAATGTTAAGTTAAGGCTTTTGGATTTATATCTAAAAGTTTCTTTTGCACGCCTTAATGTTTTCCTTTCATGTTTGAGCCATTATCATAGCCTTGTCCTCGAACATCAAGTATATCAAGACCAATATTTTTAACTCATCCTGTAGGACATTAAAAAGTCCCTGGCCACTTGTATCATTAACATTCAAAAATCCAAGAAAAGATTCTTCAATGACAATAGGATTAGAAATATTAATATATCTTAAAATGAGGGACATTTGTTCTTTGTGGCTAACATGGGGTACAATCAAGTATAATTGAACAATATTTTGCTTGCTTTATCTTTTGAATAATTTCAGTTTTAATCTTTGAAGCAATCAAAAGAATCATCTCATTTTGAATAGAATGCCCTAGATAATGAAAATGCATATCATCATCTTTTATGTGCCTAATATGTTCTTGAACAACTGGATCAAATTCAGCCAACATTTCAATTAGGCCTAAGAAGTTTCCATTGTTATTTTGAAACAATTTCTCATTAGTACCTCGAAATGCCAAATTATGCTTGGCGAGAAACTTCACTATTGAATAAATTCTAAGTAAAACATTTTTCCAATGAGCTTTTTCTCTTTCAATTAATTCTTGAGCTGTTTTATCAATAGTTTGATTTTTTTAAAACCTTAAACGCATTTCGTACCAAGTGGCCATATTTTTAACATGTTCAATACATGTTTCGTGTTCTTTAAGTCTTTCACCAACATGAATCCAATCTCCAAAACCTTCATTTGTTAATTGGCCTCTACCAATCCCCTTTTTAAAAATTTTACAGCAAAAGCAAAAAAGTTTATCAAGTTCTTTTGAATAAACTAGCCAATCTCTATCCAATTTTTCTCCATTAGGTAAAACTCTAGTGTACAATTTAGCAGTAAATCGCCTAGAGTTTTATCTTTCGGCCCCTTATCAATGGTACCATCTCTTTTAGGACCCTTTATAACTAATGTATCAATCATTTCAGCAGTAAGGGCATCCCAATTCTAGGATCAAATATATCAAATGAATGAAATGTTCTAAAATAACCATCTTTTCTAGAATTATCACTATCATTATTATTTTTATTATCGGGTGATTTATTCAAATGATCATTTCCCACAGTACCACCAGGATTATCAATAGGCACATTGTTATGAAGCGCAATCGCATTTTGATTCTCATTTTCAGTAAGTATATTATCATTCTCACATTCAACATCAACTTCATTCATACCTTCAACATCAATATTGGTAGTATTTTCAGATTGTTTTTTAATGAACTTATCAAGAGCTCCCCTTTGCGATTGAACCAATATTTCTTCTCTCTTTTTCTTCTTACGTTTTTCATAATCGGATTCATACTTTCTAATTCGATTCATAATTCATAGACTTAAGGAAAAGTAAATGAATATGCTAAAAGAAATCGAAACAACCTGGGAAAAGGGGCAATACTTCGTCACTCGCCAGTTATTACTTATTCACTTTGTGTTCAACTCAACATCAAGAAACCTGCAAAATTATATAAACAAGTTTCTAAGTTAATGAATAGAAAATTAGTATAATTGATGACACAAAATTGTACCAGTGGGTTGGCTCTGTTTAATTATCTTATTTTTAAAATTTGTAAATTGAAATTATTTCTTAAAATCTTTGAAAACTAAGCCGTCTAAACCCATATTACAAGGGTCAAAAAACAAAATTGCAATCTTATTCTTCAAAATCCAAATTTCGTTTTAATGTATGCGAGGGGAAATTCATAAATTCATATTTAATGAATATATAATAAAACTAAACAAATTTCTAAGATAAACTACATCAAATTAAATAAATTGCCCAAAAAGGAATCATAATGAACAATGACATATGGAATCGATATCTATCAAATAAAAATATGTGTTGAACAAAAATAAACGTACACTTGATCAGAACCCGGGGCCGGGGGAAAAGGAAAATCGACCAAGGGCTAGGGCTGACGAAGATTATAAGCGTGCGAACGTCTGATCAGTGATCACTCCCGGGCTGCCGAATAATGACTTGATCGACAAAGGGCTGTGGCAAGAAAACCTCGTAAGAAGATCGGCAGGCAGCAGGCCGCAAAAAGACGTTGGGAAATCGGCAACGGCGCCGGCGAAAATATAGAACTTTCAGCGGTGAGAACAGAGAGCAAAGAAAAAGACGCAAATTGGCAACGGTGTGGAGAAAGAGGAGAAACTGTAAAGTCACGTAATAGCCCTTTCTGTATGTTTTATTAATTTATTAAGTAATATATACTCCTTCCGTCCCACTCCAAGTGTCTTGTTACTGTTGGGCACGGGAATTAAGGTAGAGTTGGTTTGTGAGTATATGGTGGGGTCCACATATTTGTTGGATGGAAAAATTATTTCTATTTATAGAAAGAAGACATTTGTAATGGGACATCCAAAAATAGTAAGTAGGACATTTGGAATGGGACGGAGGGAGTATATAATACTATTAGTAGAATAAAAAAAAAAAAAAAATTGGGCCCCCAATTTTTTGGGGGCCCTGTGCTAAGGCCCGCACAGTTTGCACTGGGCCTTAGCCGGGCCTGATCCCCCGGATGAAGCCCGTCCTCTCCTCGCGGCTGACATGATTGGGACTTAGAGCATCTCCAATAGCCAACACTATACTCAAACCCATTTTACAGTAAATGACACATCAAACAGTAACTCATCTCCAACCATTTACACTAAACTCAACTCAAAAGAATATTCTCTATATATTCTTTCCTATACAAACTTATTTATCTTTTCAATCGTATTCATCGTTTCTTATAAATTATACATTAACCCACACAGATTCAATACTCATTAATTATACCAATATAAATTAGTTATCTTTATGTTTAAATTTTATTTTATAAAATAAAATTCTTAAAAACAAAAAAAAAAACTTAAAATCTTTAATCTAATTAGATATAAAGTAAATTAATTAAAAGTATTGTATAAATTATAAAATTATTAACCATAATACAAAATTAGAATAAAATTTTATTTTCTATTTTTAAATTAATATGTTATTCAATTTACAACAATTGGAGGGATGAAATTGCAATTAATTTAGTTCCAAAAAGTGATATAGGTTTATGAATAGTAAATACTCATAAAACTCAAAAAACTTAAAACAGGTTTGGTTTTGGGGTATTGTTGGAGAGAAGATGCCAACCCATTTTAGGTTTTAGTGTACCATTGGAGATGGCCTTAGGGCATCTCCAATAGCCAACACCAAACTCAAACCCATTTTACAGTAAATGTCACATCAAATAGTAATTCATCTCCAACCATTTACACTAAACTCAAACTTAAAAGAATATTCTCTATATATTCTTTTCCATACAAACTTATTTATCTTTTCAATCATACCCTTCATTTCTTATATTATACATTAACCCCACATAAATTCAATACAAATTCATCTATGTATTTCAATAATGTTGGAGGATCCGATGTTGATTTAGATGACTATTAACTTAATTTTTCGTTTGCGTAGTTATTTAGTTGTTTAATATTGTACATTTTTGTAAGTATTTGAGATGTGTTATGTTTAATTATATTTTCATATGCTAATGTAATTTTTTTAATGATTGCTAAGATTGTACCAAAACAATAAAATTTAGTTATCTTTATGTTTAAAATTTATTTTATAAAGAAACCTTAAAATTTCTAATCTAATTAAATATAAAATTAATTTAATAAAAAAATTATATGAAGTATAAAATTATCAAGCATAATACAAAATTAGATCAATATTCAACTTGCAACAATTGGAGGGATGGAATTGCAATTAATTTAATTGCAAAAAGTGATATAGGTTTATGAATAGTAAATACTCAAATTTGAGTATACTATTCATAAAACTCAAAAAACTTAAAATAAGTTTGGTTTTAGGGTATTGTTGGAGAGAATATGCCACCCCATTTTGAGTTTTAGGGGACCATTGGAGATGGTCTTAGTTCCCAAGGTTTTAGTTTTTTATGCTTTATTGTCTTACCCTTCTTCCACCCTGCTGTAGTTTTTTTTCCTCTCCTTAGGCGAAGTCTTTTGAGGTCCCTTTCACAAAAATAAAAAAACAAAAAAAAAAAACTACTATTTTTAGAAATGCAACAATTCCTCAACCATAATATATATTTTCAATAATTAATAATTTAAAATTGTATATAATTAAAAATTATAAAAAGTAGATATTCTGAAACTAAGTTGAGACAAATTTAATAGTATTTCATTTGATTATATTTTTTCTTCAATACTGATAAAAACTTGAGTCGTTAGCGCGTTTTCTGAAGCAACGGTTTTTTGTTTCTGATGCGTTTTAATCAAATTGACGATGAAAAGATAGATGGTAAGTCAGTGGCTATCAATTCCTCGCACTTAAATTGTTGGTCTTCATCTTTGTCTTCGTCTTTGTTTCTTCTCAAATTATGAAGCGCACCTCCAGAACAGGTTAGTTTCCTCCTCCAATTTTCACCTCTTATCAAACTTCAAATTCTGATACTCTTTATCATCATATATATATGTCCCGACATTTCTGCTTTTGAATCAATACTCGGTAATATGTAGTGAGGTGAATAAAACAGCCACTTAATGTAAAGTTTCAGTCATCTTAATTCTTAGATCAATCTTTTCCTTGTCTGTAATTCTTTTGTAAAGGGTTTCTGTGGATGGGTTCTTGGCTCTTTTTAATTTTCATCGCTACTGTTGATGAACAATTTCTCCTTTCAACATGTAAATTATTCCAATCAAGAATCAGGGCCACTTGCTGGTTGATAAATTTGTGGTCTCAATTTCATTATGGCATCAATTATTATCACCAATATACCCCAAAAAAGAGAAAAGGGGTGCATCCCTCCAAAAGGAATCATTCTCTCTGAATTTAGATATCGCTACCAAGAGGTAGGGTGTTTGGTTGTATTTGTTATGTTTTTTATTACTCCCTCCGTCCCATTCCAAATGTCCTACTTACTATTTTTGGATGTCCCATTACAAATATCTTCTTTCTATAAATAGAAATAATTTTCCCCTCCAACAACTATGTGGACCCCATCATATACTCACAAACCAACTCTACCTTAATTCACGTGCCCAACAGTAACAAGACACTTGGAGTGGGACGGAGGGAGTATTATTTTTTTGAATTTGCTTTCAAATAGTGTCCTAGAAAGAATGAATAGTGAAGAATAAGTAGTATTTACTTTAGTTGTTTCAATTCAATACTTTTATGTATAAAATATAGTATTAGGTAATTAGTGATGTCATCATATGATTGTGTAGAATAATGATAAAAGTATAAGATAGAATATTACTATAACTATGGAAACAAGTTCTATTTAAATTTAAATTGCAGTAATAATTGAATTATCATGAGTATCGAATTCTTGGGGTATAAAGTCTTGCTAAATCTACTCATAGTATTCCTTTTAGACCTCTAATAGATTTTAAAATTCCGTTGTTTTTTTAAATTTTTTTGTTTTTTGTATATTTATTTGTAAATCAAGAGCGAGATTGAGCTTAATGTGTTTGGCATCTTCCAAAACAGTTTGTTTAGGTAGCTAGGGCAGTAGGGCTCCATTATCAAGTTATTGGTGCTTAAAAAATTCGTCCTTTGGTTCCAAAAAAATTATAATTACTGCTATCTTATGTTTCTTTTCAATTATATAGGAGAGATAAAAGGTCAATAAAATCATATACCCTACATCCTCCATTTTTTTTAAATGTAATGTTTCTCATTTGCATATATATCAAAGCATATTTTAAAGTATACCAACACACATTTTAAACAATTAATAACTCAAATTCAGTATAAGTAAAAATTCTAAAAATTTGATACTTAAAAACTATAAGATGAAACGAATCCAACAAGATCTCACTTGGCTATATTTTTTCTTGTATAGCTATAAGGAAAATAGAAGTCAAAGTGATACAATAAACAGTAAAAAAAAAAGTCAAAACGTTAAACCTTGAAAAAAAAAAAGGAAAAAGGAGGGAGTATATGCTAAAAGAACAAAAGTGGTGAAAACATAAGTTGTACAAAAGGGGTCTAAACATGACGAAGGCATAGCTTGGAATGTTGATCTTGCTGTTATGTAGAGGAGATTCAAAGAAAACCAAGATGTGTGAATCAACGACAGCCGAGAAATCAGGGACAGTATGGATGGCTCTGGCGCATATAATAACTGCAGTGATAGGCTCCGGGGTGTTGTCACTGGCATGGAGCTTGTCCCGTCTCGGATGGATTGCCGGTCCATTGACGATGCTGGCATTTGCATCGGTTACGCTAACTTCTGCTCTTCTTCTCTGCAATTGCTACAAGTATCATGATCCCAACAACAATGTGCAGTACAGAAATAGAGACTACTTGGAAGCTGTTGGCAGGATTCTTGGTAAGTAGTCTGTTCAAGTCTTATTAAACCTGCAAGAATTTTTCATATATTTAACTGAAACATGTGGTATGATTATACAAAAGGAGGGAGATTAAAAGTTCACAGTTGATATATTTCATTTGATGTATAATAGAATCCAATCCTTTATCCTTCTGAGATAGAGATAAGATCAGTGTGATCTTGAAGAAGAGGATGAAGGGGTGATCGGTGATACTTACTTATGGAGGCCATGGACCTCAGCTCCGATTGGCACCTGTAAGGACAGATTCTACACAAAAATGTGTAGGATGCAGCCAGGTGCTTGTGTCCAAGGATCCACCAAGTTACACTAGGAGATGTGTAAACATCTAAAAGTCTGCTGACTTCATTGCCCCCAAAAAAATTCTAAGTCCTCAATCACATCATCCATCCCAGAAAAGTCCAAGAATGGGTTGTTGAAACATTGAAATTACATGGGGGAGGGTTTTAAGAGGAATCATTGACGTTTCCTAGAGTCGTTTGACTACCATTTCCCTTTCAGCCCTCAATCATTGAGTGTGCCACATTATAAGGCGTATGTGTTCTGTTACATATGCATGATGCAAATGTTAATTCAGTAGCTTAAGAAACGCCAATTTCCTTAGAGTATACGCTACGTATAGAGTTGAAGTAATTGACAGAGTTGAAGTAATTGACAGTACATTTCATACCTGGTATATCAGGGAAGAAGAATGCTTGTGTGTGCGGCATCATTGTACGTATCAATTTCATCAAGCTGGGCATCGTCTATACAATTACATCCTCCCTCAGTTTGAGGTACATCAGTAAGCTTCTATCATATGCTAGATTTCACTAGCACACAAATACTTCGCATAAAGTAAGTCAATAATTCAGGCTCTACAAAATGGGCACTTGTTATCATCAATTATACCAAATGCCACAGGGCTATTCAGCAATCGAATTGCTACCACTGGTCAGGGCATGAAGCTGATTGCAAATATGAAAACACTAATTACATGCTTATATTTGGAACTATTCAAGTGTTTGCGTCTCAAATACCTGATTTTCGAAACACCAAGTGGCTTTCTGTGACTGCAGCAATCATGTCTTTCACCTATGCGACTATTGGTTCAGTGCTTGGCCTGGTAAAAGTGATAGGTAAAGTTGTAACTTCGAGAAACTGAACTAGTTAAGATATGCAACGTACATCGACACGTGCATTCTGACCTCCAAAACCAAATTCAACAGAAAATGGAGAAATAAAAGGAAGCATTGGAGGAGTGCCAACTTCTACTGCTGCGAGAAAAGTATGGTCAGTTGCTCAGGCGCTTGGTGATATTGCTTTTGCCTTCCCATTCTCCGTCATATTCCTGGAAATAATGGTGAGTACATTGTTATGTATTCCCATGAGTAAGCAATGAATTTTAGAAAATACAATAGAAATTAAAGAAAAACTCATCGTTGGGCACAATGTTTAAAGGATACACTAAAGCCTAACCCACCCGAAAAAGACACAATGAAGAAGGCATCCATAATGGCAGTCTGTATCACAACATTCTTCAACTTATGTTGTGGAGGATTCGGCTATGCAGCTTTCGGGAATTCAACTCCAGGGAACCTCTTGACCGGATTTGGCTTCTACGAGCCATACTGGCTCATTGACTTTGCTAATGCATGTGTCGCTGTGCATCTAGTTGGAGGTTATCAGGTATTCAGTCAGCCTCTGTATGCAGGTATTGAGAAATTCTTTAAAGAGAAGTACCCCAACAGTACACTTGTGCACGATGACTTGAAATTTATGCCAGCTTTGAGACTGAATGTCTTGAGGCTGTGTTTCCGGACTTCATATGTTGGATTCACAACAGGATTCGCTATGCTTTTTCCTTACTTCAACCAAATTGTTGGTGTCGCTGGAGCAATCAACTTTTGGCCAATTGTTGTGTATTTTCCAGTGGAGATGTATATGGCACAAAATAAAATCAAGCGCTGGACAAAAAGGGGCATCCTCCTCCAGATATATTGCTTCATTACCCTGGTTGTAATTTTGTTTGCTTTTGCTGGCTCAATTAAAGGGCTCATCGCTGCACGGTTCAGCTAAAATAGAATCATTACAAAGCCTCAATCTCGTAGATGCAAAATGTGACAGCTTTAATTCTAATTTGGCTCCGGTTCTGACCAAGAAAATGGTTATCTAACTTGTAGGAGAACGTTGGTTCTTAATGTAGTTTGTTTTAACCATTTGTTTTGCTTTCCAGGAATAAAACCTGTAGTAATCCATAGTATTTTTTTTTTTTTGAAATCTCAGTTTTATTTTCCTTCCAGTATGTATTTTGTGTATTTCCAGAATTGAAGAACCAATGTTATCCAAAAAAAGAATTGAACCAATTCCCCAATTTCTACGTGTGTTGTCTGTCATTGTTGTATGAATCACATCTGGGTCATAAATTCTTTGTTTATCTAACAAAATGTTGATCCTCATAGTAACCAGTATTATATTTGGTTGCAAATTTTACTGTTTCTGGCTTTAAAACAGCCTCAGACCAAACATATAATCTTCTGAAAATAACTTTCCTATGCTTTCTTTAGGTGTCATAATAAAACGATATTTCTTCTAGGTTTCCTTTGTACCATTCCATCTCATCTGTATCTTTTCTTGCCCAGTCAAATAAACACAAACACACACATATCTGCAAACATATTTATATAACCTGCCTAATGTTGGCCTTATGATATGCTTATATCCAAACCAGACCCTCTTGCAGGAAACCTTTGCAATGTGTGGCAAAAATGATTACTTTAGCATAACACAACAAAACCACCAAGAAACATGAGGACACCATCAGCCATAACCAAACCTTAATTTTCTCAACTCTATCAATACTCCCAAAAGCCATTTTTGAATGACTATATCTGTACACCACCCAACCAGTCAACCATAGGGGGGGGGGGGGAGGGAGGAGGAGGAGGGGGGATGGGGGAGTTGACCGGGCGTATTGGGGGTGAGCTACCGGCCCTTCCCTCACACGCTCAATGGCGTTGAATTATTTAATCAAATCATGCACTTTTTATGCACATTGCCACTGCTGTGCAGTTCCCATCTCAGCCCCCCCCCAGTAGTAACCTATTCCTATCTATTTATTTTAGCCCTTCCCCACAGTGCAACCAACACACCCTCATTTTTTTTTTACCACTGTTTTATCCTTCCTCATTGGATTAGTTTAACCCAAATTTATATATACAAAGAAGAAGAACCATAACTAACGATTCGTCATACAAGAGCAGAAGAATATAATTCCAAGAACTGAAGGATGGGACGTGTACCTTGCTGCGAGAAGGAAAATGTGAAGAGGGGTCAATGGACTCCCGAGGAGGATCAGAAGCTTTCGTCCTACATTGCTCAACATGGCACCAGGAATTGGCGCCTCATTCCCAAACATGCCGGTTTCTTGTCCAACCCGGTTTCAATTATCTCCTGGAAATATGTTGAGATTTTCATTCATTGCATTCACTGACAATCGTTTTGCAGGATTACAGAGATGTGGTAAGAGCTGTAGATTGAGATGGACGAATTACCTCCGTCCGGACCTTAAACACGGCCAATTCACTGAGGCGGAAGAACAGACCATCGTCACGCTCCATTCAGTTCTCGGAAATCGGTAATTCATAGCTGAAACTCGCAACCAAATAAGGGATTTGAATTCTTACAATCTGAAAGACATGGTTTTTGTATCCAATTAAAAGCAACAGCGCACAATTTTTCCAAATTAGGGTTACAATTGAAGAGTGCATTTACAGGTGGTCCGTAATCGCAGCGCAGCTGCCAGGGAGGACGGACAACGACGTAAAAAACCATTGGAACACGAAGTTGAAGAAAAAGCTATCGGGAATGGGAATCGATCCAGTTACCCATAAACCATTCTCCCACCTGATTACAGAAATTGCGACGCTGCCCCCGCCGCAGGCGCCGAATCTGGCGGAAGCAGCCTTAGGCTGCTTCAAGGACGAAATGCTCCACCTCCTGACGAAGCGGCGAATCGACATCCAGCTGCAGCAATTCGCGGCCGTGAACCCTTCCAACACGAACGCGTGCAGCGCAATCGACAACAAGGACGAAACTATCGAGAAGATCAAATTCGGATTGTCGAAAGCCATAAAGGAACCAGACATGCTGCAGATGAACAAACCGTGGGACGCTGTGGGGACGACGTCGGCGTACGTGGGGGGGAACTTCAACTCGTCGTTTCTAGGATCGTCGGAGTCGGGATTTCAGTACGAACTGGCGTCGCTGGGGAACGAAGGTGATGCGTCGCCGTGGGGAGCCGGGCAGAGCATGTGCACGGGGAGCACGTGCACGGCGGGAGGGCGGGCGAGTGAGAAAGGGGAGGGAGGACACGTGGAAGAATCTGGGAGCAGGAGGAAGGAGACGACGAATGGATCCAGCGTCAGCGTGTTCAATCCGGATTGCTCATTGTGGGACCTACCGTCCGATGATCTCATAACTCCTATAGTTTAATTTCGTCAGCCCAATTAAATTTCCAGATCAAAATAACACCCCCCCTCCCCCCCCCCCCCAAAAAAAAAAAAAAAATAGGGAAAATTGAAGATCAAAATCGTAGTACTATTACAAATTTACAATGATCATTCATAATAGGGCAACAAAAATTAATTAAATTGTAAATAAAAGAAACTGTGGAAATAATTTTGCAGAGAAATGCATGATTGATGTGTGAAAATTGTTTTGTCCCTTCAATTTATTCCCTTGCAAAAAAATAAATAAATAAAAAAAAATAAACTGGAAATGTTCAAAGGATATGAGAATACTACTATAAATTAGTAAAACCGAGGAAACGAGGATGAACGTTAAGTTTATACTACCAATCAATACAACATTACATTTAATTTAGGAAAAAAAGGATAAATAGGTCATTTTTCTTTTCAAAAAATTCAAATCAGTCCTTTTTCTATTTTATTACCAAAACAGTCCTCTACAAATGTTAATTATGTTCAAATCAGTCCTTTTTTCACTAATTATATTCTAATTGCTGATGTGGCAAGGGTTTTAATTTAAACCTGACACGTGTGCATAATATTAGTCCTTTTTCTTTTATCTTTTGTCAATTCAGTCCTAAACTTTTATTTTGTTCTATTTAGTCCTCTACCCCAATCACTCATTTTTATATTAATTGGCCTCAAACCTTTCAAATTATTTCATTTTAGGCCCAGAACTTTAAATTTTTTATTATTACTAATCCATTTATCAAATAAATGCACAACATACTTCCATAAATAAAATTAAACACCAAACCTCATATATTGGGTTCGACTGCTTTGTTATCGGGTCTTTCAAGTACCGGAATTTTACGGACTTTCTCTAATAACCACTCGACCGCAACCGATTGTTCATTGGTTTTGGTTTCCTTCAGTAACAATCAACAGAATCTTACTTTGCGTCCTACCTTAGAATGTAGCAATATTTGAGTAAATGATTTAACTTGAATTTTTGGAAGGTTATGGATACAGGAAGCCTTGGTTTTATTGAAAAATATTAATATTATTAAAAATATTAAAAAAATAGCCTGAATTTTATTGTCCACAAAGTATGATTGTGCTGATTGTTGCTGAAGGAAACCAGAACCAATGAACCATCGTTACGGTCGGGTGGTTAGAGAGAGTCCGTAAAATTCGGAACTTCGAAGACCCGGTAACAAGGCGGTCAAACCCAATGTATGAGGTTTGGTATTTAATTTTATTTACGGAAGTATGTTAGGCATTTATTTGATAAATGTATTAGTAATAATAAAAAATTTAAGGTTCTGGGCCTAAAATGAAATAATTTGAAAGGTTTGAGGCCAATTAATATAAAAATGAGTGATTGGGGTAGAGGACTAAATAGAACAAAATAAAAGTTTAGGACTGAATTGGCAAAAGATAAAAGAAAAATGACTAATATTATGCATACGTGTCAGGTTTAAATTAAAACCCTTGCCACGTCAGCAATTAGAATATAATTAGTGAAAAAATGACTGATTTGAACATAATTAGCATTTGTAGAGGACTGTTTTGGTAATAAAATAGAAAAAGGACTGATTTGAATTTTTTGAAAAGAAAAAGGACATATTTATCTTTTTTCCTTTAATTTAGGTTGATAGTCCAATCTAGTTGAATTTAAATTTTTTGGATTGTTGTTGACTACCTTGAGCTTCTCAATTTTGGGATTGAGTCTGGTTTGTTACCTTTGATAGGCCTATCTTATAAGCATAAGCCTGGTATATTTATTTAAATAGATCAGATTTTAAGCCTTTCAAAAGCCTGATTAAGCCTATTTAAAATTTTTTGTATATATGTCTGGATGTAATCATAAGGTTGGAAGACATAAATTTGTGCACTTGGCAAGTCGTCATTCACAACTATCTATATACGGGAAAAAACTTATAAATATTTTTAAAACCTATAAAAGATCAAATTAATAATTACTTCTATATAAAATAATAATAATAAGAATAATACTACCTCTTTCCTTTTTAAATGTACGTTTTGACTTTTGTCACTATTCATTGAGTAATTTTGACTCGACTTTTTAATACAATTATATAAGATAAAATATAGTCAAGTGAGATCTTATTAGATTCGTCTAATCGCTTAGATTTAGAATATAAAATTTTCATAATTTTTAATTGTATGGAATATGAGTTATTACAGATTAAAAATATGTATTGGATTGCGTGAAATGTGGGTCAGTAGCACTTGAACGGAGGAAGTACCACACATTCATATACAGTAAACATAAACAGACTAATAACAATGCTAAATAGGCCGGCCTAATTGGCTTTTTATAAAGCCTAGCCTGACCTAAATAGGTTTTCTTTCAAAATAGTCTGAGCCTGATCTGTTTATAAAAAAAAAAAAAAAAAAGTCTAGCATGGCCTGACCTTCGGTAGACTAGGTCATAGGCCCCTATCGGATAGCCTGGCTTATTCCAACCCCTAGTTACGATGCAATCAATAAAACCCGCAGCACATCAAGGCACTAATCTCAATCGTTCATTTAAATCAACGGTTCAAAATGTAAAAGGGTAAAGTTGTCCAAAAAAATTTATAATGTCAAGTCGCTGAAAAATACACACAAAGTTATCGCTGAAAAATACTATGTGTGTCGCTGAAATATTATATAGTCCATCGCTGAACTACACACAATTCATCGCTGAAATACACACAGCTCGTCGCTGAAATATACTTCCTCTGTTTTTTTTATTGCTACAGACCCACCTAGCGCGCATTCCGATGCACATTTTAAACCATTAATAACTCAAGTTCGGTACAAGTAAAAATTGTGAAAGTTTGATATTTAAAAACTATAAAACGAGACGAATCTAACAAGATCTCACTTGACTATATTTTAACTTCTATAACTATGATAAAAATTGAAGTTGAAGTGGTCCAATGAATAGTAGCACATTTGGCAATGGTGCAAACAAAAGCAAACGGAGGAAGTATTAAACCGAAAAATTGGGGTTTCAATTTTTATGAAGTCGTTGAAATAGATATATGATGTCGCTGAAATGTATATGACAAGGTCGCTGAAATGTCTATGCCTCTATCACTGAAATATATACTTTTCTATCGCTGTAATGTTTTCCTAATATAGTCTCCACTTGACCATTTACTAATAGTTGTATTGTCTTGTATTGTGATATTACAATAAACAAGTCGCTAAAATATATATTGGTCCGTCACTGAAATGTATACTCTTAAGTCACTGAAAATGTATCGGCTTCTGTCGCTGAAATATACAGTCTTTTGTCGCCAAAATATAAGTGCATTTTTTGCATTCCATAATGCTTCCTATTTTGAGAAAATATTAAATCTATTTTACCCTTAAAGTTAATCTGAACCATTAAAATTTTAATATCATGAATGACTCTGATGTACCTAAGTACATCAAGACAAATAGCCCGCAACACCCTAACAACTCCGCTCAATTTTTATTATTATTTTTAATTGAAGAACCTTCTAATGAGTTTAAAAAGAATTCAACTCAATTCAATTATAATTTTTTTGGACTGAAATGTACTCCGTAATTTTTTTAATAAAACTACAATAAAACTTTTTGCACAAATTTAGTGTGAGCTAGAATAATAATAAGACAAGTTTGATAAAACAAAATCTTGATACTCTTTTATAGCTGGTGCACCTAATTTAATGTTGAGCTTATAAATAGGTCAATTTTAGGTAACAGATATACTATATTCTTGATACTTATAACCAATTATAAACTATTTGAAAACAGGTTCATATTTCATTTGCAGAATAAAGAATTGGTTGTACATTATTCAAGTTATATATGTCGTGCATGATTAATCAGCCATTCATCTTTGTCGACCCACCATCCTCTTTTGATAACCCGGGACCTACTAATTTTGAGAGATCAATCGGGACCATTTGGGAATCCGAACTTTTTGGAACCGCTAGATTTTGTGATATTTGAGAGATCTTAAATATAGAATTTATGTGGTGTTCTTTTTGGTCAGGAGATTGTTGAAAATTTGGGGGTTATGTGACTGACTCTCACACGTTACATTAATTCACCTATTCCCTGGCGTTGATGTTCAATTCCATCACCTGGCTTCGGTTATTCATAAGATCTCCACAATCATGTTTAATAACTTGGAATACTCTATTGTCCACACCCTTCATGAAGGAAATGCTATTGCAGATTGGATTGACAATTCCGCTACTAGTAACCCCAGGCTTCCACATTGACTGGAATTGCCCCAGTTGATGCTTCTTGGGAATCCTTTCTCCATTGCCCAACCCTTGATTAGTATGATACGAATGTCGTCTCCCTTTCCCATATATCAAAAAATCCTGTCGATCCACCCGGCCTAAGAAAAAGTTTTAAGGAAGAAAGGGGATAAAAATCACTGCCTACTAGTAAGCCCCAACCTCTATAGGTTGGGAGTCGGGAGACTTGACCATTAGAGTAAGCCCGCATCCCAGAACTTATTTAGTTTTGACTTCACACTAGGATGGTCTTTTCAAGGAAAAAAAAAGTGTAATATTTAACTAAAATAGCGAAAATGGGTCTCAGAATCTCAAGATGCAATCCCATTGATCCTAAATTGTTCAATCAGTTACATAAGTAGCAAAAACAGCAATAGAAGCTCAACATATTTCATATTTACAACATGAATATGGAGAGAGGATGTCAGTGAAAAAGAGAGAAGCCGTATCAGGATTCTACTGGCATGTCGACGACCAAATTAACTAAGAGGGTGCACACGGGTTGGTGGATAGCAATGGTTACTCACCATTGTTTAGGCAACGAATCAATAGCGTGTATGATTCTCTGCTGAAAAGGTTCAAATCAGATGTCTTCATCCTCACAGTCATCATTGTCTTCAATTCCAACCCAATGGGTGAAGGCGAAGAGAAACTCCTTAAAGTTTACAGTTCCATTCCTGTCCCAGTCCATTTCTTCTGTAAAAAACAAGCATCATCCGAAAAATGAGAATCAGCATATGGATACATATATATATGTATCTACATTTGAACACATGAATCACGAAGGGCACATAGTCCTTACCAAACTATAACCAGATGCCATACATGATCCATCAATTTCAGTCCTTAATGATACAAGATAGTACAGGAAAAAAGATACATCATTTTATGTTTATTTCTTCAACATGCTCCTCCACATCTAGATGGGGGATTAAAACATAGAAGCACTGCTTTGAAACAACATCAAATCATGATGTCACCTATAAACTTAATTAAGCCCATATGATAATGCAATACTTCTATATTTATTACCTTGAAGACAAGCGAATTCTATGTAAGTGTAAATCCAAACTATACTCTGTAGAGAGGGAGAGAGAGGAACTGACCAAATCTTTTCATGGCGATTTTCCCAGAAGATCGTTCCCCTGTGGCAGTTTCCTTAATAGCATCGATCATCTCTTCCTTGCTCACATAGCCATCCTTATTCTTATCTAAACCTTTAAAAGCATCAATTATTGTCTCAAAAGTAGACTCCATATCTGGAATTGCTATCTGAGTATTCAATCAAAGTCAAGGCCTCAAGGGACACAGCACACAGGTAACATAATGGGTTACCGGAAACTATGAAGTAGTATGATCATTCTTATTCATGATCATGGATATACTTTACGTGTAAATATAAATGTTTTGACCTTTGAGAAGGTCATCCTGATAGCAGGGACCTGACCTAAATTGCAAACTTTTACTCATTCAAGTGTCTTGTTTTCAAGTAGAGAATGAAAACTGTAAGAAAACATAGCAGAAATAAAATATCAGTTCTAAGGAAAACTTCTGTTCGTGACAGGGTAAAAATTTCCAGATTTACGTTTTTAATGTATTGCCTTCATTGTGTATCAATAAGACAATAGCACAACATAATGTGTTATAAGGATGATCTAGCACAGGTGATTAAACGGCAATTTTAGCATTAGATTTGCTCTTGAAAGAAGGGCGGAAGAATTAATGTGTTATTTTTGGATACAGCATGTTGAGCAGGTGTACCTCCCTTCAAAAGGAAGACAAGACAAATAAGAACAATGAACTCGTTGAACGTAATTTTCATATCATCGTTTATATCACATGCCTCAAAGAGGTCATTGATTTCTTCATCAGTGAAATTGATCTCCAGCTTGCTAAAGCAGTGTCTCAGCTCCTGCTGATCTATGGAACCATTTCCATCCTCATCTATTCAAACAAACAAACAGATTCTCATTATACAGGGATCAATAAGTGTTTCTAAGAACAGAGGAATTTAACAATGAACAGGTCGTTAAAAATAAATAATTAACAGGCCCACCAGTCCACCATGTCAATTTTGTCATTGATGGAGATTTATAAAGACCATTAGGTTAAAATCCCATCCATCTAGTAGTAATTACTAACCAAATGCATATAACAGAACTTATGAAAGCACAAAAGGATTTGCCTTAACTCTTCAGAGCATGTGCCTCCAAAACAGTACATACCAAATTCACGAAATGCTGTTCTGCATTTCCTAAAGCTCTCATCAATCTTGGGAAATTTCAAGATAATGCTGTTAAAGGATGTAGTTGAATTCCCTCGGATTTCTCTCCCCCGCACCGCCTCATTTATTTTGGCCTCAAGCTTTGTCTCCGTCACTGAAGGATTAGTAGAACCATCCTTAGCGACGACACCTCCCATTTTGTGATAAACACGTCTGATTTGATTTTGTAATCAGTCTACAAAACAAATTTAGAATTTGAACACACGATATTTTCAGTCTTCGCCACTTTATATTATTAAAATCTAGAAATTGCACACTAGTGGCAGTAACTGGAAACCAGACTTGCTCAAATATTTTCCAAAGAACCAATCAGAAAACGATTAGCAGTTACCAATGGGCCAGAATCGAATGCTTTGGCCTACACCAACCCTAATTACCCAACAGCCAACCAATGGAGAAAAATTATACTCGGAATTCAAGATGCAAGTTTCCTTAACTTGAAAATGCAAATTTTGAATCGACATTCCATACTCCATAGCACTCCGGATTCTAATCAATCTAAAACCTATCCTAAAGCATATTACATAGGTATTCAGAAATTAATCGATAATTTAGCAAATTAAACAGCTTACAACCACACAACAAATTCAGTCACCTTAATCCAACCTAGCAATCCAAATCAAACAATTTACCGTTCTTTTCGTTTTGCTTGCGACCAAAAACATAAGAATAACGCAGATTGGTTTAACAAGAGCTAATAGAAGGAATCCAGCAATAAAGTACTCGAGATTCACATACATACAAACAACAAAAAATCACATCTGAGTGCTCGTTTGAGAGACAGGGGGAAACCTCAGGTCGATGGAGTAAACCAATATCATCAATCGGCAGAGTTTAATCTTCCTCAGATTGCAGCCGAGCAAGAGCCGTAATGGGAATCACCTTCCCTGCATATGAATCTTCGGCCTTAGCTGGCGTAGTTTTGATTAGTGCTCTTGCTTTCCTGGCGTAGTTTTGATTATTGCTCTTGCTTTCCTAAATAAGTTTAAAACTTTTAAATACCCAAATTTTCCATTCAACAAATGGAAAATTAGCAACCTGGAAAGTACTTAATAATCTATGTGCCATAAGTATTATTTTTATTTGATATTTTTTAAACCTCGATATAATCTATATTTATATTTATATATTATAAAAACCATTAGTGGTCATAGGCAGTTGTTCTACAAATTTGCTTCAAGAATCCTTCCCATTTTTCCTCCTTTCCTAGCCCTCTCGCTCCCCCATGGATGTAGCTATGCAGGATGACCCTAACGGTGATCCCTTAGATCAGCATGCTGGGACTGAATGTGAGATCCCTAAGACTTCTTACCGTGATATGGCAAGGAAGGGGACTGGGGCAAACCACTTTCAGGTTGGTGACGAATCTGATGATCTTACCGGCGATCTCGACGACTTGATCCGTACTAATAACGGCATTCCTAAGCTCATTCTGTCCAAGGCATTCAAGGAGAGACTTCTCCGGGTTTGGCAATATGCGGTTGTACTTAAAGTTGTAGGCAGAATGGTTTCTTAAAGAGTCTTGAAAGACAGACTTAGCAAGATTTGGCCTGTTTCTGCACATTTGCCACTCATAGACTTAGAGAATGGCTACTTTGTTGTCAACTTCAAACAAGAACAGGATGTTATTCGGGCGCTCACAGGGGGACCATGGAACATCTTGGGGAATTACCTCCACGTTCATCCCTGGGACGAACATTTCAATCCCAGGACTCATGTGATCACCTCCATCATCAGCTGGATTAGATTTCCGAATATCCCACTCTTTCTTTATAATAGAAGAGCCATCCATGGTGCAGGCTCCCTTGTTGGTGATGTAATTCTTATTGATTCTGAAACTGATAAGTCCTCCAGAGGCAGATTTGCCAGACTAGCAGTCAAGATCGACCTTTCCAAACCACTGACGCCCCAAGTTGAAGTGGATGACACGGTGCTTCAAGTTGAATATGAGAATGTTAAGATCATTTGTTTCAACTGTGGAATGTGCGGTCACGCAAAGGATAAGTGTCCCTCTTCTATGGAGGATCAGAGTACTTCTCGGGATCACTCTGTGCCGACTCATCAAGATAAGACCAGAAACGATTTGGATGAAACTGGGTTCGGACCCTGGATGTTAGCTCAGCCTCGGAAGAGAGGCCCCAGAGTCCCCACTAACAGCAAGAAGTCTATTGCCCCTGCTACCACTTTCACTAACAGATTCTCTTCTCTTGCAGCGCATCCAGATCCTGCCAATGAGTTTTAGGATCCCATTTCCAATTCCCCTCCTCCTGTGCCTCCCCCCCTCAAACCCATCAGATCTCGTTCATCCCCTTCCTCATCTCGGCCTCCCTCTGGCATTACCCAAGCGTCTCAGTTCAACCAACCTTTGTGTTTACCTTCCGTTGAGGACCCTGGCAGTGCTTTCATTTCCCCTCCTTGGACCATTCAACCTTCTAGAGCCAGAGCTCGGAGTGTTTTCTCCTCCCCCCCCCCCCCCTGCTCATCACAAAGCTGTAGTGGTTGTTGATCCGTCGCTCCATAAGCGAAAAAGATTCAAAAGTCCTCTTAATCTTGGAGAGGGCAGACCACCAGATGGAGGAAGTGATGATGAGATGTACTCCCCCCTTTCTTCAGACCCTGGCTCTGCAGATGATAAGGGATGCGCTTCTAGCCTCCCTATTTGATTCTTCTTAGATGTGTCAATATTCTCTCCCCCTACTTGTTTTACATGTACTTTACCATTGGTTTTTGGAATGTGCAGGGAGCAGGTTCTAAGGAGTTTCTAAGGGAATTCAAAGACATTACTTACGCTAAAAATATGGATTGTATTGCTTTATTGGAACCCGGGATTAGTGGTGTCCGTGCGGACAAATTCATCGCTCATAGCAGATTCATCAATTCGGTCCGTGTTGAAGCTGATGGCTTCTCTGGCGGATTATGGCTCCTTTGGAAGGACTATGTGCATGTGGAAATCCTTGAACTGCATTCCCAGTTCATAGACACTAGGATCTCAATGAATAACCATTCTTTTTTCATGACTACAGTCTATGCCGCCCCTAACAGATACAGACGTTCATGGCTTTGGCTTGAGCTAGCTCGCATCCATCATTCTAGGACCGATCCTTGGATTATTGGAGGTGATTTCAACTGCTTCAGCAGAATGGATGAAGCTCAAGGGGGTTCTATCTCTACCACCTCTATCGTTGAAATGCAGTCATGGCTTAGAAACACTAGAATGGAGGAACTCAGATACTTTGGTAGTCCCTACACTTGGGCTCGAGGGCGGCTTCGGAGAAGACTTGATCATATTATTGGTAATGAAGCATGGTTGTCTCTTTACCTGCATTGTACTACTCAAGTGCTACCTAGAATCCAATCAGACCATGCCCCTCTTCTCCTCAAGATTTCCAATGCTATGGATCTCATGCAATAAAATGGTAGTAAGCATTTTCGTTTCCAAGCGGCTTGGCAGAATAACCCTGAATTCAAACACATTCTTAACACCACTTGGAGGTCCAATGACTCTTTTTGTGATAAGTTTGAAGCGTTCAGGGATAAGATCAAAGAATGGAGTTCTATTAATTCTAGGGCCAAAGGTCGGAAAAAAGCTAGAATCAGAGCTCGGTTAGCTGGGATTGAAAGAGTAGCTCATTGGGAGGATAATAGATTTTTACAAAGACTCCATAAGCAGCTTGTTACTGATCTGAGCTCTATCCTTAAGGAAGAAGAATCTCTTTGGATTCAACGGAGTGTCCGAAATTGGAACCTAGCTAGTGATCAGAATACTTAGTTCTATCATAATTTCGTTCGAGCCAGACGTGCTAAAAAGAATATATATATTCTGGATGACGCTCATGGTAATATAGTTAGTTCAAGGGGAAAAAGAGGTTCACTCTATGGTAGTAGACTACTTCAGACTTCTATTCCAAGATGAAGTTAGAATCCAGTCAGAGCCTCGGATTTTTCAAGCTCCCTTGCCTCAGATTTCCAGTTCAGATAAAGAGTTATTGGAGAAAGCCCCCACTTTTGAAGAGACTACCAAAGCAGTCAAAGCAATGGCATCCCTCAAAGCCCCGGGCCCTGATGGCTTTCATGCCTGTTTCTATCAACAGAATTGGACCACTATTGGACAGTCTGTTCATTCCTTTATCTCAGATTGCTTCAGAGGCTCTTGCTCTATCAAGGCTTTCAACCAAACACAGATTGTCCTCCTTCCCAAAGTCATTAATCCGAAGACTGTCATGCAACTCAGACCTATCAGCCTCTGTAATGTTATTTATAAAATTCTTACTAAAATTTTAGCTAATAGATTAACATATCTCATGCCACAGATCATAGCTCAAGGGCAAGCAAGCTTTGTCAAAGGAAGGATCATCCACGACAATATTATCACTTGCCAAGAAATGTCTCACTTCATGGAGAAATCCATTGCTAAACCAAGCTTTATGGCTATCAAACTAGATTTAGAGAAGGCTTATAACAAGCTCAACTGGACTTTTATCAGAACTACTCTCACTGAAGCAGGTTTTCCTTCACCCTTTATTAATATCATTATGAGTTGTGTGGAGACTTCTTCTTTACAGGTTTCTTGGAATGGGGTGCTAGCACAACCTTTTACTCCGTCTAGAAGCATATGACAAGGGGATCACATCTCCCCATACATATTCAGTCTATGCATGGAAAGACTAGGTAGGCTCATTACAAAAGCTATGGAGGATGGCCAATGGCAGGCTGTAAGTTGGCAACAAAATAGTATCAGAGTTCCTTATTTGTTTTTTGCTGATGACATACTTCTATATGCAAAAGCTACCACTGACCAAGCTGTTCTTATCAAACATATTCTTGAGAGTTTTTGCGAGGATTCAGGTTTAAAGATCAGTATTCCAAAATTCAGGATCATCTTTGGCAAAGTTGTTGGACGGGCAAACATAATCAACATTGAGTCCATTATGGGCTTCCAAAGTTCAGCTTCTATAGGGACCTATCTAGGCATTCCACTTTCCTCAGGAAGACACTCAGCCAAAGACTTTGGTTACCTCATTGATCGTGCTAATAATAAAGTCAATAACTGGGCCAACAAGCACCTAAGTCTTGCTGGACAAATCATCCTAGCTAAGGTTGTCGTCCAGGGCTTGAATACTTATACTATGCAGATCTCCAGGCTCCCCAAGTCGATTTCCAGAGAATTAGATTCAATCACCAGAAACTTCATATGGGGCTCTACTATGCTCAAGCGCAAAATCCATCTTCTCGCTTGGGATAGTATCACAGTCAGTCGTGCCAGAGGAGGACTTGGACTTCGCAGAACAGCTGACTTCAACGAGGCACTACTCATGAAGTTTTATTGGGGGCTATTGCATAGGAACACCCTGTGGGCGCAGATTATGAGAGCTAGATGTGGTTGGAGTAAGCATAAATTCAAACACGGGTCTCAAACCTTTCCTACAGCGCGAAAGACCTTCTATCTATTTGGCCTAAACTCCAACCGAATATTGGGTGGAGGATTGGCAACGGTAAGTCCATCCTTTTCTGGTAAGACAAATGGCTTAACTCTAATATTGTCTTGCAGGACTTTGCATCCTGTGATCTAGCCTCTGATGAACGTTGCAAAATGGTGGCAGACTACTCATCAGATTTCCATTGGAATCTACAAGATCTCACTGGTGTATTACCTCCGGACATTATTCAGACAATTGCAAATTCTATCCCACCATACAGATCCAATTTGGAAGACTCGCCTTTCTGGAGACACAGCCCCAATGGCAAATTCTCTGTTAGAAGTGCAGCCGCTGAATTGGAGTTGAACCACAATCCTCCCACTGAGGACAAAACCTGGAACATCCTCTGGCGATGGCCTGCATCATAACGGGTCCGAAATTTCCTATGGCTGGCATCAAGTCCTTACAGCTGTGACAAAATTCAGAAGAGGCCTTATCAATGACAACAAATGTTGGAAGTGTGGGGGAGAGGAAACATTAATCCATGCACTAAGGGACTGCTGCTCTTCTACCTTGGTCTGGATGAATTCCAATATTCACCTACACAATCGGTTCTGGATCCTTAACACCAAGGACTGGATTCTTTCCATGAATTGCACTCAGATGGAAGAAGCAGATTCTGCATTCTTTGGCTACTGTTGTTGGATGATTTGGAAGAATAGGTGTAATGAATTACACGGCAGCGACACTATTGCTTGGGATAAGCTCCACTGGCACGCCTCGAGAACTTCTATCGAACACCTTGCTGGCAGGAGGGAGCTTAATAAGATTGGTGCAAAGAATTGGTTCGCCCGCCGAGTCAAATGGATTAGACCCCCTAGTGGCTGGTTCAAAGCTAATAGTGATGGTAATCTTTCTTCTGACTGTTGCAAAGCTGGTGGCTTGATTAGAGATTCGAATGGAGTTTGGATTGGCAGAATTCTTGCTCATGGGGAGTTAATGCCGGTTGTTTTCGCGGAAGCCTGGGGTATTGCACTCTGTCTACAGCTTGCTTGGGATTTGGGCGTCAAAAATCTTATTGTGGAAGCTGACAATAAGGAAACCATTGATTTGTTGCTATCTGGAGATTTTGCTGAAGGCCCTCACATCAGAGTTATAGCGCAGCTCAAGGAAATACTCAGTTGGAATTGGCATATTAAATTCGTGCACATTTCTAGAGAATGTAACAAGACTGCTGACTCTTTGGTTAGGAAGAGTAGTTCTATCCTTGGGGTGGAGAGATAGGCAGACCCCCGGATTACATCTTGGATTCTTTAGCGAATGATCTAGCTGGATCTTGTAATATTCTCCAATCTTTTGAATAAGAATGGCTATGGCCCTCCTTCTTCCCGAAAAAAAAATCATTAGTGGTCAACCAAGTCAACATTTAGGGGTATATTCGATTGAGAGTTTATTAGATTTTTATGGACTTTAAAAAGTTGGTGGATTTAAAAAGTCTATAGATTCCACATAGAATTGACTGATTTATATAGAATTCATGAAGAGTCTTGAAGAGTCTAGCTGATTTTAGAGAGGTTTCGTTTAGTTATAGTATTTTTTTAAGAGAATCAATTAAAATCTATAAAGAATTAAAATCTATAGACTGTTGAATTCCTCTAGATTTTTAAAAAATTTTAAAAATCTGTACTGAATACCATCAGTATTGAATACATCAAAATTTTTAAAGACTTTTTAAAATTCAGATTGAATACATCCCAACTTTAAAAAATTCAAAAAACTCCAACAGAGTCTTGATTGAATATACCAAACTTAATGTAGTGTCTCCATTCTAAATTTCCAATTTTTTTAGATTTTTGCATTTTCTATTAATTAAATTTAGATTTTTGCATTTGTTATTTATTTACTATTTATTTATGTCAAAATATATATTAATTTGATATGGAAATACTAATTTTTATTAAAGATATGGAATTTTCAATTTATATGGAATTCCCACAATTTCCTATTTTTAAAATATTTGAAATTTGAAATTTTGTATATTTGTATTTATTTATATTAGATTTTGGTTTTTTATTTATTTATTTTAGATTTTTGTATTTTTTATTCCTACAAAATAAAGGAGGTTGGGGGTTCAAATCCCTGCCTCAACACCCTCCCAGGTACTGAGAGTGTGAGACCGTCATGTCTCTCCCCTGAAACGATTGGGATGCACAGTCTGCATATCTCTCACGGCGCGGACCGCTGGTTCCCGTCATTGAGGCTATGGGTAAGAAACCGGCCATAGGGGGTAGCCTAGGGTCCACATGGGCTCCGGGCAACCGTGTCACTTTTTAATTGACACAGAGGTGATTTGTCACTGTTTATTGAGTATATTTAATTCGACTTTTTTTAATTAAATTATATAAGATAAAATATAGTCATGTGGGATCTTGTTGGATTCGTCTAATCGCATAGATTTAAAATATTAAATTTTTATAATTTTTGCTTATATACGATTTGAGTTATTAAGGATTAAAAATGTGTATTGTATTGCGTGAACGGAGGTAGTAGTTAATACTCCCCGTTCTCTAAAAATTGTAATATTCATATATTTCACACAATCTAATACACATATTTAATAGACAATATCTCAAATTGTATAAAAGTAAAAAATTATGAAAATTTGATATTATAAATCTATGCACTAATCCAAAATTGAATCAAAATTACTCAATTGAATAATTATAATTATTCACATGTTTCAATTTTAACAAAAGGTAAGGGAGTATAATATACTTCCTCCGTTTTTTTCTTCTAAGTGTAACGTTTCTGATTTGCACATAGGTCAATACACATTTTAAACCATTAATAACTCAAATTCAGTACAAGTAAAATTCTAAAAATTTGATATTTAAAAAGTACAAGATGAGACGAATCCAACAAGATCTCACTTCGCTATATTTTTCTTTTGTAATTATGATAAAATTAGAAATCAAAATGCTATAATGAACAATAAAAAATTTAAAACGTTACACTTTATTTAAAAGAAAATGGAGGGAGTAAGGAAGACATTAGTGCTCACCTAGAAATATTTTTTCTTTTTTTTTTTCTCATTTTCATGGGCAGTTTTGGAAAAATGTCTAAATGTAACACCCCGGATTTGATAACCCAGGCCGGGATGTCACCGCCGCATCTCCCTAGCAAGACACGGCTTCCCGAGCTCGCTAAGGAAATGCAAGGCTTGTGGGTATGAAAAAGATTTAAAACATTTCAAGATTTAGTCCGGAAATTTATAATACTTAGTACGATAGTAGAAATTATCACGTGCGGAAAATAAATAAAGTAAGTGCAGCGGAAAGTAAAATCACGGCCAACATGGCCAAATCCTCGGGTTTAACAGACCCGGTAAAAACAGTACGATGCAGAAATTTAAAATGTCCATTATGATTTCCCCCAAGTGCATATGCAATGCGTCACTCGACGTACTCTGTAAAAAAAAAGAAAATGACAACGGTTGTCAGTATAAAAATATACTGAGTAAGTTAATCCCTAACTACAAATAAAAGGGGTTACAAGTGTTTAAACTAAAGACTTCGCTTACCGTACGAGAATTTAAAAATACAAGATTTATTAGCAGCGGAAAAACATGATTAAAGAACTTAATTTTAAAAGCGTAATTTAAAGCATAATTTAAGATGCATAAATTTTAAATACATAATTAAAGACAGGATAAATATGATTTAAGCATAATGAAACACTCACACGAGTCTTTTACTTTTCATCCCGTAAACTAAGAAGAGGACACCATACCGGGAGATCACTAACGAGGCAATCTCAACATAGGACCACTAACGAGGCAGTCCAACAATGGGAGACCACTAACGAGGCAGTCTCAAAGATAGTAGGACCACTAACGAGGCGATCCAAAAAGATAGTAGGACCACTAACGAGGCGATCCACAAATACAGCGCGCGAGATCACTAACGAGGCAATCTCAGATAGTAAGGAGACCACTAACGAGGCAGTCTCAAAGATAATGATAGTATGAAGATCGGCTCAGCCTAGTGAACGGGATTTTTCGAAAGTTCGTATTTCAAAGTTATCAAAAGATCGATATCGCGTTTTCATAGTTCGAGTTTTCTCAAGTTCGAAAAATCCTATTCGAGGCAGTTTACGCCTTTCTTAATTTAAAATTCGTCTTTTCTCCAAAAATTCTGAAACTTTGCCAGTAATTCAAAAACACACACACGAACAACTTTCATGTTTTAAGTTTTTGGAAATAAGGTTCCGAAGTGGGTTGAAATTTGAGTTTATTGCAAAGATTAATTTATGTCTTGAAAACTGTTTTCGTCATAGGTTTGTGCAACGCCGATTAAAAATTCATTTCAAAACCAATCGATGTGAAATTTTTACAGTAACTACACGACACATTAAGGAACAACTTTCATGTTTTAAGAATTTGGAAATAATGAATTCTTGGTACTCAAAAATCGAGTGCAACTCACTGCATAGTCATGGCCCTTAAAACGATTTCAAAACAGTTTTAAAAACTCGGCCGTTTGACATATCAAATGAACACCAAAATCCGTGAAATTTTATATGCATAATCTAGACACAATTATCTACAACTTTTGTTTAGAAATGCAAAGTTAAATCATTCGAAAAATGGGTGAAAAACATGCATCAAGTTGAATGAAGGGATCTGTCACAGAATTAAATTGTTCGGTTTGATACAGAAAGTTCACGGCGAAAATTGGGTTAGCAAAACTTAATGTCAACGGCTGAAATTTGGACACAAGATAGATAAAGGTGTTAGGAACAACTTTTATGTTGAAAAGTTTTCGGTTTGAATTCCCGAAGGTCGAGTTTTTGGCGAGTCTTTAAAATTGGACGAAAATAGGGTTTTTGAAAACCGATTTTTGTTACAAGCCTATATCTCGAGATTTAAACAACAAACAACCACGAAAATTTGTGAGTAAGGTTTTAACTTACTTAGAATGATGATAGGGTCGCTGGATTGGGTTTCCGGACGTCCTAGGGTCACGACGAACGGCCAACTTCTCCGATCGCTTTTTGTTCGTTTTCCGATGTGAAATCGTAGTAAGGAAATAGTGTTAGAATTTGAGTTTTCGAGATCTATGGACGAATTGAAACTTTGTACAATGGCTTACCAAGAGTCTAGAGGGCAGGGCTTGGTTCCTTTTGCCTTGCCGTCGCCGGAATACTTGCCGGAAAGTGAGTCCGGAGAGGTTTCGACTTGGAGAGGAGTATTGGAGGTGTTTAGGGTTAGGTTTTCTGAGAGTTAGGGGGAGGGGCGCCCCAAATCTGATCTTATGCCCTTCCCCATCGTTGTGATCGACTTGCCATTGATGGAGGTCGGATTTTTGGCAAGAAAATCGCCATGGAAGGAAAGTTTACACCTCCTGTACCTCTGGCGCGCTGGTGGCGCGCACCCAAGCCTTTGTGCGCGTGGAGCACGCGCGACCAGCCTGGGGGCGCGACGCCCTTGGCCGCGTGGTGGCCGCGCGGCGGCGCGCGGGCAGCGCGGGCCGGCCGGACCGGCCGGTTCGGCGGTCCGCGTGTTCCGTCGGGTCTTCCCTCGCTTTCCCCTATCGGTTTTCTACGTGTTAGCTCGATTCCCTGGTTCGTCTCCGGTTCGGAATCTTTTCCTTAAACTTGTTATGAGTCCGGCTTATCGCTCGCAACATTTCCGGGTCCTACTTAGCCTAGTCTAAATTGGTTCCAACATCTCCTATCGTCCTTGTGATCTAATTCGTGATGTATTTTGTGATTTATTTCGTGACTGAACTTAGAAATTAGTTTTAAGCTGCCTACGTACCCTGTGAAGGGATCAAGTCATGACGTAGTTCAAAACAATTTGAATTTGTTTTTCCTCGGGTGTTACATCCTCCCCCCCTTAAGAATACAGTTATGTCCCCATAACTGTGGTCGGGTCGTCTCGGAAGAGGGTAGGGTAACGTTGCCTCATGTCGGCTTCCAATTCCCAGGTTGCCGTCTCCGTCTCGTGGTTGGACCACAGGACCTTGACCATCCTTACAGTTTTATTCCTTGTCACCCTTTTCTTGTGGTCGAGTATTTTCACCGGGGTTTCTTCATAGGTCAAGTCATCATCCAGCTCGATTACGTCCGGTTGGAGTACATGCGATGTGTCGGGCACATACTTCTTTAGTTGGGGGTCGTGGAACACATTGTGGTTACGAGCAAACGGTGGTGGGGACGTTAGTTAACACGCCGTTCTCATTTCCCTACGGAATTTCTCAGGGTCCCTAGGTATTTACGTCCCAAGGGTTTCCTGTAGTCCTGCGAAAGGAGGGCGTGAGGTAATTCCGCTGTCCTTGCCCGGAATAATGCCAGGTGATGCTCCATGTCGACGTATTTCTCTGTCAATGTATGCCCGGGTTCAGTGAGGAGCGTATAGCGAAAGAGATTGAGCAGAACAGGGAAGATAAAACTCCACCCGGGTCCCGCGCGGTGGCCGCGCATTGGCGCGCGGAGAGCGCGCGGCACCCTCTGTTCGAGAAAATAGGGCTCGCGCTCCGCGCGAGCCACTTCCCCCATTTCCCATTCGAGAACACACCCCAATTCTCTCTAAATCCGGCGAGTTACCTTCCTGTTTGCTCGATTTCGACTTCAATTTCACTCATCCAGGTACGATTCTACTAAACCCACTTACTAATCTCAACTTTTTATGTTTGGAATGATTTGATTTGTGAAGAGATTTAGGAAATTAGGGTTTGTGTACAAAAATTGGGGGTTTATGATTTTTAGGCTTGATTTGTGCAATTTAGCAAGTGTATGTGGCAATTGTTGTTATTCTTGTTGCCTTGCCTATGTTTAGGTTATAATGTGTTTATGTTTTTGGCAAATTCTTGTTGAATTCGAATCCTTAGAAAGGCTATGAAGTTATTGATGCTTGGTTGCTATTGGGGTGTGATTATTAGTTCGTTCCCTCGTTGTTTAGTGCTGTAGGATTTGCCGTATTGTTATTAGAATGATTGTTTCATTCCGTGGGCGATTTCCGTGTGTTGTTAGTAACTTAGGTTTTGGTTTATTGCGCACGTAATGTGTTCGACGAAATGCCACATAGGGTTTAGGCACTAGTTTGAGCATATCCTTTGTCTAGGTTACCTCCTGGTTGGTCTTAGTAAACGGTAGGATTTGTTGTTCTTACGGTACATTCGCGTTGGAAATATATTTTAATGCCCTTTTCGTAATTTCGCTTGACTTCTGTGTGGGACTTAGCCTTATAATCGGTGTTTGGTAACTTGCAGGATGTTGCTCTTTTTGTGGGTCGTTTTGGCGTCTCTCATGTGTCCTCCGAGGACTAGGAGACGGGTTGCTGATGAGGCTGGCCCCAGTCATGCTGCTCCGGCGATGCCGGATTTCGACGAGAGCGAGTCAGAGGAGGACGAGGCGCAGCGGGGCCCGCGCCTCAGGGGCCTCCCGGACGAGGTGCGTCCTCACCGGCACGACAGGTTCCGGTTTAGGACGAAGGCTGCCCAGGACTTTTATTTCGACGAGCTTCGTCGAAACAGGGCTTACGTCCCTGAGAGAGGCATATATCCTCTTCATATGGGCGATGACAGGGTCAGTGCGGTCTTGGAGTATTTACAGTGGACTGGTCTGGCACGTCACCCCGAGGGCGTCGCCTCCGGTTACTTGGCTATGGAGGTTATTGCCAACATTGGCGGTCTCGGGGAGGGTGACGATCTATCCCGGGTATGGGTCCGTGGTCGCTATCTCGACTTCAGTGCTCGGGCGATCAATGTCTATTTTGGCTTGCCCGACGATGGCGTATTCCGGCCCCAGCCTGAGGGGCGCGTTCTTGCTCCTGCGTGGAACACCTTATGCACCCTAGTGCCTCCTCAGTTCGAGCACAGTCATGAGCTTCGTTTGACGTCGATGGACTCCCCTTGGCGAGAGCTTGCTCAGCTATGGTTCGGGCGTGTCCGGCCGATGTCCCGGAGCCACATTGTCTTGGATCACGTCTACGAGACCATTTGCTTCATCGCGCGGGACGGTAGGGTGAATGTAGGGGCTTGCATCGAGGACAACTTGCGGGGTATGCGCAGAGGACGAGGGAGTAGGGTGATTACCCATGTTCACCTCATCTGTGGGTTGTGTGCGGCACAGGGGATTCGCACTACACCGGAGACAGACCCGTACGACCTAGCGCCTGGCCGTTGCTACCGTATCCCGTCTTATGCTGAGCGGCGTAGCGCCTTACGTCGTGGGGCTCCCCGTGCTGTACTTCGCCCGCAGCCTGATGACGGCGGCCTGATTCTCGTTGTACCACCGGAGCAGCCACCCCCTCCTCCAGTAGTTCCACCTCCTGCTGGGGCACCTCCTGCCGTGGCACCTCAGGGGCAGGAGATGATTCAGATGCTGCAGATGATGCAGGAGATGCGGGTCAGTATGGACGCCGGGTTTGCAGCTGGGCAGGCTCGTTATGACGCCCTCGACGCTAGGTTGGACCTCTACCAGACCCGCATGGACTCGTTTGCTACGAGGCAGGCTCAGCAGCAGGCCACCATGTCCGACATGTACGCCTATGTGCGGCAGATGGACGACTTCATGCGCCGACAGTTCCCGCCTCCCGATCAGTGATGTCTCCCTTTGGTTTCGTGTTTTCGTTTAGGTTTTGCGTTTAGACGTACTTTGTTTAGGTTCCTCCTTATGAGGACGTTGCTGTTGCCTGGTGTTTGTGATTTATATTCCCGTTATGTTATTGCTTAGTTATGTGTTTGACATGTGTTGGTTGTGTGCTGCTGTTTCAGAACCATGGTTTAATTGTTCTGTCCATTTTATGGTTTGAGATGTTCTGGATTTACTATTACCTTCCTATCGTGTCTGCATGTGTGTGGATTGCCCAACAATACCTACGCCGTTGCTTGACTAAGTCGCTTGGTTAAATTAGCGTGATAAGGTACACGGGATTAGAGTTTATATGTAGAGTGTATATAGTTGCTTTTAAGGGGAAAATTTTTATTGAGTGAAGATTAGCCCTTTAATAGGTAACAAGTTATCAGGGTGTTTTTCTTGTATAGGTTGTTGGAATTTATTTATTCTTATATTTACATATTTGTATATATTTTACTATTATTATTATTATTTTTATTATTTTTTTTATATATATATTTTTTATTTATTTATTTATTTATTTATTTATTTTTTTTTTTCAGGGTTGTAGGTTCCCCTCTTTGATTATGGTAGTAAAAAAAAAACTAATTGAAATGCATGGAATAAATTTAAATAGGCTTGTATTTTTATTACTCAAGAATTAAATTTGGTTTACAAGCATTCGAAATAGAAATAGCAATGGTGCATAAGTATGGATCCCTAAATCTAGGGTGACTAGGCAGGTATATCCTCGATGGGAACGTCCTCGTCGCTGGATATGTCAATGGGAATGGGCGTCCCCACCGGGCTCGGGCTCGGAGGGAAGATGTCGGCCTCTAGGCCCAGTAGCTCAGCTGCTAAGTGTCCTATTTGCATCATCAGTTCGTTATCCTTGTTTTGGAGTGCAACCACTAGTGTTTGGAGTTCGGCGACTTGGGCCTTGAGTTGGGTTATTTCGTGATGGTCAGCTTCCCTAAGATTTCTCAGATAGTCCACGTTACTCTCTAGATGCCCCACTCGAGCTTTGAAGTGATTGACATGCTGTTGGGACTCGAGGTATGCATTGGTCAGTTTCATCATCAGGTTGGTCATGTTCGCGTTCGGTTCAGCCATCTAATGTCAACAAGGTAGGTTAGAGTTAGACGTTTTTCAGGCAAAGTTAAGATATGCACAAATTTAAATCTATATGCAACATGCAAGTGCAAGTCCCTTCTCCATAAAATTTAGTTTAAAATAAATTGCTAAAGGTTGGGCCTCTATAGTGGGCCAAAATTTAATATTTCTTTGGCTAAGATTTTGGGCTATGTAAAAAGGATTATAGATTTTTGGGCTAAAATATTACTAGTAGTCAAATAAATAATTTTAAAAGAAATAACACTTGGGCTTAAAAATATTGGTTTAAAATAATAGTAGTAGCTTTAAAAAATTTTCCGGGCTCTGATACCAACTTGTAACACCCCGGATTTGATAACCCAGGCCGGGATGTCACCGCCGCATCTCCCTAGCAAGACACGGCTTCCCGAGCTCGCTAAGGAAATGCAAGGCTTGTGGGTATGAAAAAGATTTAAAACATTTCAAGATTTAGTCCGGAAATTTATAATACTTAGTACGATAGTAGAAATTATCACGTGCGGAAAATAAATAAAGTAAGTGCAGCGGAAAGTAAAATCACGGCCAACATGGCCAAATCCTCGGGTTTAACAGACCTGGTAAAAACAGTACGATGCAGAAATTTAAAATGTCCATTATGATTTCCCCCAAGTGCATATGCAATGCGTCACTCGACGTACTCTGTAAAAAAAAGAAAATGACAACGGTTGTCAGTATAAAAATATACTGAGTAAGTTAATCCCTAACTACAAATAAAAGGGGTTACAAGTGTTTAAACTAAAGACTTCGCTTACCGTACGAGAATTTAAAAATACAAGATTTATTAGCAGCGGAAAAACATGATTAAAGAACTTAATTTTAAAAGCGTAATTTAAAGCATAATTTAAGATGCATAAATTTTAAATACATAATTAAAGACAGGATAAATACGATTTAAGCATAATGAAACACTCACACGAGTCTTTTACTTTTCATCCCGTAAACTAAGAAGAGGACACCATACCGGGAGATCACTAACGAGGCAATCTCAACATAGGACCACTAACGAGGCAGTCCAACAATGGGAGACCACTAACGAGGCAGTCTCAAAGATAGTAGGACCACTAACGAGGCGATCCAAAAAGATAGTAGGACCACTAACGAGGCGATCCACAAATACAGCGCGCGAGATCACTAACGAGGCAATCTCAGATAGTAAGGAGACCACTAACGAGGCAGTCTCAAAGATAATGATAGTATGAAGATCGGCTCAGCCTAGTGAACGGGATTTTTCGAAAGTTCGTATTTCAAAGTTATCAAAAGATCGATATCGCGTTTTCATAGTTCGAGTTTTCTCAAGTTCGAAAAATCCTATTCGAGGCAGTTTACGCCTTTCTTAATTTAAAATTCGTCTTTTCTCCAAAAATTCTGAAACTTTGCCAGTAATTCAAAAACACACACACGAACAACTTTCATGTTTTAAGTTTTTGGAAATAAGGTTCCGAAGTGGGTTGAAATTTGAGTTTATTGCAAAGATTAATTTATGTCTTGAAAACTGTTTTCGTCACAGGTTTGTGCAACGCCGATTAAAAATTCATTTCAAAACCAATCGATGTGAAATTTTTACAGTAACTACACGACACATTAAGGAACAACTTTCATGTTTTAAGAATTTGGAAATAATGAATTCTTGGTACTCAAAAATCGAGTGCAACTCACTGCATAGTCATGGCCCTTAAAACGATTTCAAAATAGTTTTAAAAACTCGGCCGTTTGACATATCAAATGAACACCAAAATCCGTGAAATTTTATATGCATAATCTAGACACAATTATCTACAACTTTTGTTTAGAAATGCAAAGTTAAATCATTCGAAAAATGGGTGAAAAACATGCATCAAGTTGAATGAAGGGATCTGTCACAGAATTAAATTGTTCGGTTTGATACAGAAAGTTCACGGCGAAAATTGGGTTAGCAAAACTTAATGTCAACGGCTGAAATTTGGACACAAGATAGATAAAGGTGTTAGGAACAACTTTTATGTTGAAAAGTTTTCGGTTTGAATTCCCGAAGGTCGAGTTTTTGGCGAGTCTTTAAAATTGGACGAAAATAGGGTTTTTGAAAACCGATTTTTGTTACAAGCCTATATCTCGAGATTTAAACAACAAACAACCACGAAAATTTGTGAGTAAGGTTTTAACTTACTTAGAATGATGATAGGGTCGCTGGATTGGGTTTCCGGACGTCCTAGGGTCACGACGAACGGCCAACTTCTCCGATCGCTTTTTGTTCGTTTTCCGATGTGAAATCGTAGTAAGGAAATAGTGTTAGAATTTGAGTTTTCGAGATCTATGGACGAATTGAAACTTTGTACAATGGCTTACCAAGAGTCTAGAGGGCAGGGCTTGGTTCCTTTCGCCTTGCCGTCGCCGGAATACTTGCCGGAAAGTGAGTCCGGAGAGGTTTCGACTTGGAGAGGAGTATTGGAGGTGTTTAGGGTTAGGTTTTCTGAGAGTTAGGGGGAGGGGCGCCCCAAATCTGATCTTATGTCCTTCCCCATCGTTGTGATCGACTTGCCATTGATGGAGGTCGGATTTTTGGCAAGAAAATCGCCATGGAATGAAAGTTTACACCTCCTGTACCTCTGGCGCGCTGGCGGCGCGCACCCAAGCCTTTGTGCGCGCGGAGCACGCGCGACCAGTCTGGGGGCGCGACGCCCTTGGCCGCGCGGTGGCCGCGCGGCGGCGCGCGGGCAGCGCGGGCCGGCCGGACCGGCCGGTTCGGCGGTCCGCGTGTTCCGTCGGGTCTTCCCTCGCTTTCCCCTATCGATTTTCTACGTGTTAGCTCGATTCCCTGGGTCGTCTCCGGTTCGGAATCTTTTCCTTAAACTTGTTACGAGTCTGGCTTATCGCTCGCAACATTTCCGGGTCCTACTTAGCCTAGTCTAAATTGGTTCCAACATCTCCTATCGTCCTTGTGATCTAATTCGTGATGTATTTTGTGATTTATTTCGTGACTGAACTTAGAAATTAGTTCTAAGCTGCCTACATACCCTGTGAAGGGATCAAGTCATGACGTAGTTCAAAACAATTTGAATTTGTTTTTCCTCGGGTGTTACACTAAATATGTCCTTTTTCTTTTAAAGTTTGCTTGATCCGTCCTTTACATAATTTTGGATGATAGTCCGCCAAACTTCCTTAATCCCATCCAATTCAATCATATTCTCACTTAATTAAAAAATTAAAGGTAATATTGGTGCCTAAACAATGATGTGGGCCACAGCAGATACCACTGACCAACCCCATTAGGCCATCTTCAGGTGCTTGAAAAATAAGCACCCAACTCTCCCTGCCAAAAGCTGATGTGGCATTGCAACTCTCAATTTGAAAGTTGCTCTGCCGGGCATAGTATGCCCGACAGCTTTTTGACTTTTTTATTATTTTTTTTACCTTTTTTGTTTTCTATATTCTTTCTTTTTCTTTTTTAAAATTTTAAAATACTATAATTATAATTAAACATAATTAAATAATTCTGTAAAAAAAATTAATTAAAAAGATTTTTATTACATTTTTTATTTAATTTTTTGTAATAATGATGTGAAACAGATTGAGTTATTTTATTGGAGATGAAAATAGGATAAAGTTGACTGATGATGTGGGAGAAAGAGAATATAATGTGGAAAGAAAAAGTGGAGTAGCTAGGATTGCTCTGATGGAGATGGGCTTACAAAATCATCAGTTCACTTCATCTGAAATCTGACATGTGCATGTGTTACCCCTGGAAAAAAAAAAAAATATTCTGACATGTGCCCCATCCCCAACTTTCAGCTCCAAAAACGGACCTCTTCAAGGCTACATGGTTGGTTATTGCCTATGATCAGGCGGCAGTTGCTGCCTCCGGCCGACAGAAACGAACCTCTTCAAGGCTAAATTATGAGAATTTTTAGTTGATGGCGAGTTTTTAAAACCAATGGGGAAGGGGTACCTTCAAGAAGACGATGAAGAGTTTGATGAGGAAGTGGAAGTAGAAGGAGAAAGGGAAGAAGAAGTAATGTATCTGGAAGAAACGGATACACTTCTTGATATGGAAATTTTGTTAGAATTTGAATTGGATTATTGGAAACAACATTATTGTTGTTGCGGTTCTTTAACAATGACAGATTTGTGAGCTAGGGGGATGTTGTGGTTCACCACCACCATCATCACCACTCTTCCATCGTCATCACCATATCCATGCCTCGCCCACTGCTCCAGCAGCTTGACCATCATCGTCATCTTCCAAGCTCCGGCCAAGCTTTCCACAAGCTATAGCCAACTCCAACAACGGCTGCCTCCGGCTCCATCGCACTACAAGCTGCCGACGACACCAACAAACCCTACCATCTGAATCTCTATGCTTTTCGGCGGCCAATCCCATCAAGCAGGCGGCTCGTAGGGGTGAGGAAAACTCGACTCGACTCTCGATTAAATTATTAAATTTTAAAAGTATAAAAATAAAAAAATTATTAGACGCAATTTAAGCTTTATCAAGTCTAACAAACTTATATTTTGTAGCATAAAAAGTAAAATTGCCAATTTAGTTCAAATTATATACTATCTAGTCTAGTTAAATTCGAGCTAGAAATTTAAATTTAATTACTATACAAGCTCGATACTGGATACTCGATCACCCCCGCGGCCCCTGTCATCCTCTCATCTCCAACAACACTCAAGACCTTGCAGCAAGCTCGACAACCGAAGACATTGTGTCGTTGATATTGTCGTCTTCCTTCTCGACGTCTTCGGCAGCCAGCGGGTCTTCATCTCTTTCAGCTCCATCATCTCCCACCGCCATCACCACCGGACATCTTCTCTGGCGAGGCTCGTTATCTCCGGCCAAGCCCTATCATCATCCTCAAGCCGCCGACTCCACTGTCACCGTCTTCTCTGTGTTCCTCATCTCCTCGTCAACTTCAGGCAGCTCCCAAGGCCCCATCCTCGTCAACATATCCTTCTAGTCGCCTTCGCCATCTTCAATTTCGATCTCCGGCAAGCCAAGAGAACCCTCGTCAGCCGCTGCCACTTCCTCCGTTCGTTTCCAACAACAGCCGCTTCTCCAAAACCCTTGTGCAACCACTGTCGAAGCTTGGATGAAGAAGCCCATCGCATACAATCAACAAATCGCGCAACTTGGAGGCTCGCACAAAAGGTTGGTTGTTGGAGCATCGCAGATTGCCGAGCCTCGTCGCACACAATCATCATCCCATCGCACCTCCCACAAAAGGTTAGAACTGGGATTTTGTGGGTTGTTTTCAGTGGCAATATGTACTGCTGGGGTCCACATCATTGTTTAAGCATTCACATATCACCTAAATTCTCAATTAAGTGAGAATGGGACTGAATTAGATGTGATTAAGGAAGTTTGACACACTAAATCAGCCAAAATTTTGTAACAGACGGATCAAGCAAACTTTAAAAGAAAAAGGACGGGTCAAGCCCTACCCGCTGTTCCACTCTCAAATTCGTTAAACGCCGTTGCAATATTCCTCCGCACGCTTGTGACACCTACAAAAGCATCCATCACAAAGCCCAACCAATTGACTTGCGGATGGTGGTTGAGGATTCCTAAGATTCGCCTTCTTCACTTCCGCGTACGTTTGCATAAATTGGATTTTGTACAGAAATAATTTTAACTTCAAAGGGAGCCAATTTTGCTTCTTTTGATAAAATAATGATATGTTGTGAATATAAATATATGTGTGGTATGTGTATGTTTGTAGTAATAAATATAACGATAAAATAATGGAAGACAAAAGAATGATTAATTTTCCTCTGTAAATGATTGATTTTCCTTTAGGCTACGGATGATGAGAATTAGAAAGTAAAAAAAGAGACAGAGAGAGAGATTGGTAGAGAGTAAATGCAGTAGTTAGAATAGGGAAAAATCTGAAGTGTTCAATAACGTTTTTCTGTTCAATACAATACAATGAGCAATATATAGAGGCGTTTCGTGTGGACAGCCACATTTATTGTGGCGGTACCACAACCACATTTCTATGACCCTTTAAGCCGCTTTTTATGACTTGCATGGGCCACATTTCATGACACTCCCCTTTGGTTGTCTTCATGAAAGAATATGCCGAGTTAAAACCTTACTAGATAAAAATCCTTTGGGAAAAAAATCTAGTGAAGGAAAAAGAGTACATATTCTTGTATATTTATTTCTCCCCCTGATCAAAACATCAGTTGAGATTCTTTATTTGACGCATCCCAATATTTTTCACCAACTTCTCGAATCTTGCTGTTGGTAGTGCCTTGGTAAATAAATCTGCACGTTATCAGCTGAACGGATTTGTTGCACATCTATTTCACCATTTTTCTGTAGATCATGAGTGAAGAAAAGTTTTGGTGAAATATATTTCATTCTATCTCCTTTAATATACCCTCCCTTCAATTGTGCTATACAAGCTACATTATCTTCATATAGTATTATTGGGTATTTTTTCTTCAGTAGCTATGCCACAATCTTTCAGTATATGGTGTATTAAAGATCACAACCACATATTCTCGACTGACTTCATGGATTGCTAAAATTTCAGCATGATTTGAGGAAGTAGCAGCCAAAGTCTGCTTCATTGATCTCCATGAAATTGCAGTACCACTATATGTAAAAGCGTAGCCAGTTTGAGATTTGGCATTATGTGGATCTGATAAATATCCAACATCAGTAAAGCCGATTATTTCATGTCGAGAATCATTTGGGCAAAATAACCCAAGATCAATAGTTCCTTGGAGATAGCGAAATATATGTTTAATACCATTCCAATGTCGTTTTGTAGGAGATGAACTGAATCTCGCTAATAAATTTACTGCAAATTATATATCTGATTTAGTGTAGTTTGCGAGATAAATTAAAGCACCTATGACACTTAATATGGGACCTCTGGTCCAAGAATTTCTTTACCTTCCTCTTGTGGTCTAAATGGATCATTTTTTGGATCAAGTGACTTTACGACCATTGGAGTACTCAATGGATGTGCTTTATCCATATGAAATTGCTTTAATACACTCTCAATATAAGCTGTTTGATGGATAAAAGTTTCATCATTTAAATATTCAATTTGCAGACCGAGGCATTATTTGGTTTTACCAAAATTTTTTATTTCAAACTCAGTTTTCAAGTTTTCAACAGCATTTTGGAGCTCATCTCGAGTTCCAATCAAGTTGTGATCATCCACATAAACTGCAATGATTACAAACTCTTTTCCATTTTCCTTAATGAAATACATGGACAAATTGGGTCATTTGTATAACCCTCTTGTATCAATGACTCACTGAGTCGGTTATACCACATTCGCACGGACTGTTTCAGTCCATATAGGGATTTTTGTAATTTGATAGAATACATGTGTTTAGGATTTGATTTATATGTCTCTGACATTTTTAATCCCTCTGGGACCTTCATATAGATATCTGTATCTAAATTTCCATATAAATACGCAATAATAACATCCATCAATCTCATTTCAAGATTTTGATGGCTTTTAAACTGATAAGATATCTAAACGTTATTCCATCCATTACAGGGTAATATGTTTTATCATAATCAAATCCGGGTTTCTCTGAGAACCCTTGGGCAACTAATCTCGCTTTGTATCTGACAATCTTATTTTTCTCTTTTTTTTCTTACAAAAACCCATCTGTATCCAACTGGCTTTATATTTTCTGGTGTTTTGACAATCGGTCCAAACACATTTCGTCTAGCCAGGGAATCCAATTAAGATTGGATCGCATCTTTCCATTTTGGCCAATCTTTTCTTTTCCGACATTCATCAACCGATTGTGGTTCATAATCCTCGTCATCATTTATAATGTCAAGTGCTATGTGGTATGAAAATACATTGCTATGATAATTGCATCTCGATTTCAAACATTTCTGCTTGTGACAAAATTAATTGATATTTCATTATTTTCAAGTTCTTGCCCTCTGGAGCTGCAAATTCCTGCTCCTCCGGAGCTGCTTGCTCTTCAAGAGCTTCTTTTTCCTCTGAAATATTTTCTGTAATTTTGTCACTTTCAATGATTTGTGATCCTCTTTTCTTTCGAGGATTTTTATCTTTGGAACCTTGTGGTCTACCACGCTTCAAGCATGCAGTAGATTCATCTTTAGCACTTGTAATTGGTCCCTCTAGGACATTAATTTTGATTGGAACATTTGTTGTCGTTATATGAGATTTAGTTACTTTTTAGAGTCGCATAATGCGTCTGGAAATTGATTTGCAATATTCTGTAAATGTACAATTCATTGTACTTCTAGTTCACAATCATTTGTACGATGATCAAAGAAATCTAATGGTGTTTTCCAATTGATTTTTCTTTCTTTGTTTGATTTTTATCTCCTCCTAATTCTTTGTACTTCTAGTTCACATCAGGAAAATGAATGCATCATGTAAGGCTGGAGCCCTTATTGAATCTTTTTGCCCCAATCACCTTACTGGGAAACATGAAGCACACATTACCTCATTTAACTTACTCCAGCATGAGTGAATTGTTCGTCTCGTATAATGAAGAGCTCATATATTTGTTTCCGAGGAAGATGGTACATGGCTCAGATTCCCAGCAGGCCCGGCCTTTAGCAGGAGCTCCCGGAGCTCCTGCTCAGGGCCCCCATTTTTGGGGGGCCCATTTAAGTACTGCTCCATTTATTATCTTGTTAAGGTCTCCCAGTTTGCAGTGGCCTTCTTAGGATTGACTATTTAATTTCGTTCTTGCCTGAAGCCCTTCTTAGGATTGACTATTCAACACTCCATTTCCTAGCCTCGATTCCATCAGTTCAAGTCCACATCTGGTTTCTAGAAGTTCTAGTGGCCAATGCTGCTATATTTTTGAGTTGTCCGATAACTGAATTGAATGATGAAATTATTAATGACGTTGGTAGGCAATAACACATCACTGCTAATTTGTCATTGGTGCATTTGACATTGGTTGCTTTTTGGAAGATGGATTCGACCCTCATTCAATAGAATATAATGTTTGCACCATTTTTGTGTTTTAAGGGTTTAATTCATTTCGTAGTGTTTTAATTAATTCGGTACAAGTAAAAATTCTACAAGTTGTTAAAGAATCTAACAAGATCTCACATGGCTATATTTTAACTTGTAGTAGTATAACTATGATAACAAGGGCCCATATTTAAATTTTGCTCAGGGCCTTGAAAATGTTTGAGACAGCCTTGGTTCCCAGCCTTTGTCATTGAATCTGACTGTGGCCATATGTTCATTTGGAAGAAAAAGGGCAGCGAACTCATCTTTGATGGTCGGTGAATGACATATTGTAAATCAACTGGAACCTCATCCGACAATCCCAATCCTTGCTTCTTGCGGGATAGAAAAAAAAAACTATTAAGGCTTTGGATCCCATCAACTGAGGAGGTAAACTTTAATCCAGGCACTTCTTAATCCCTGCTTCAATCCTATTTATTTTTTCTTAAGAATCTCTCCATAATGTCAAAAGATAGTTGAAGAAAATAGGCTAGGCCGGGCGAGCCATTCCCGGGTAAGTGTCACTCCCGAGGTGATCATGCATGTTTAACACCTGCACCAGAGGCAAGCACATGTGTATATCGAAAGAAGATACAACAGATTCGATACTGAGAGTGATAATGATGATGATGACGATGAGGATGCTGAGGCTTATGTCCTGGGTTTTTCAGAGGAAGATCCTTCTGGTGAAGGTGGGAACTCCGAAGAGTGTAACCTTAGCTAAAATTTTTTGATTGTGTAAGCAATTACCTCATCTATACATTCATCAGTTTCTTGTATAGTCCAAGTCAATCTTTGTACTTCTTGATTTGGCATTTTGCCTACAGTTTAAGTTTTGAAGTCTCGGTTTAGATTCCTCAGATTTGAGAATACATTTTATGCCGATTATAATAAGATTCACGAGTTTAATAGAATTTATTACTATTAATTTGCATTAGGATATGAAATGACTTGAACCATATATGGGGACTTCGATTGTTTATATTTTCTGAAGCTGAGATGAATATGGCGCTACCTGGCATGCCAGATCAATCACAAGTTTGTTCACTCTGGGATAGGGATAAAAACGGTACGGATATGATCAAATAGTACCATACATATATATCTATTATATATAAATACAAGACAGTATTTTTGAACAGTTGAACGTATTTTGGAACAGTTGTTCCCTCAGGAGCAGTGCTCCATTTCTTGATTCATATCTACCTCAGTTTCGTCTTGCGCATAACGCCCTAATTCCTCTTTCCTCGGGCAATAGCTCCCAAGAATCTGCCCCAGGTCCTTCCAACGCTGCTTCGCCGCTGGCTATCGCCCCGGTCGCATTGCAGCGTCTGTCGTAGCGCCAAGGTCCATTCCCCGCACGCGCCGCTGCCACTCGATGGCTCCGTATCTGGTCTGCTGCGCACCCAATTAGGGATTATTGAAGTCGATTGCAACCTAGGAAATTGGTGGAAGAATTCGCCATTTTTTTGTGCTCGAAGGTAGGGATTTATGGCTACTCCCTTATTCCCCTATTTTTCAACGCTTTCCCCGTTTCTATCTTCTTATTTAGTCAGGAATGCGAGCCGCCAGAAGCGGATGTGTCGCTGTCGCGACGGCGCCGGCGACGGGAGGAGCCAGGGCAGTCAGCCCTGGCCAAGACGAGGCCGGAGACGACGCCTCCAGGTGGTGCGGCGCCATATCGCGGTGGTGTCTGTGGCAGCGGGCTGCTGCCGTTGTGGACGCGGTGGTGCGGTAGTGGCTGCACTGCAGGCGTTCTTCAGACGGTGGTGTTAGTGATGATGGCTGCTGGTGGCAGTGGTGGCTGAGAAGATGTTGAGCAGCGGCGGTGGTAGGTTTGAGTTTAGGTTGTTTTCTTGTTTATGTCTTCTTTCGAATTTTGTTGAAACTATGTTTGATGTTGCTTTTGGTGTGCTAGCATTTTGAGAATTGTTAGATTGAGTTCTATGAAATTATGATGCGCATATTGAAGGGTAAATTGGATTTGTTGGGTTCTATTTTCACTTTTCAATTGGTGAATTAATTTGGTAATTCTTGAATTGAGATTCTGGTTGCCGGAGCTGCAACACACCGACCCGTTTGCCCATTTCATAGATTTCATCCTCCTCAGTCCTCAACCCTAATCCCCGTTCCAGTGATTCCTTCATATTCCTTCAAATCCCCCTTTCTTCTTGCATTCTTATTCCTCCTTCGTTCTCCTGTCGGAGGCGCCCTTCTCCCCCGACAAAAACTCCCGCCGTGTCGCAGCCGCTAGGCATCGGCTGCTGCTGTGGGTATGAAAACCAGTGAGTTCCTTCTTTGTTTTCAAATGATTGGGGATTTCATTCCTAGGGATAAATTGTATTGGTATGGTTAAATTATGTTTGAAATTGATGTTTCGTCATGGTTGGTCCAATTTCAATTTACTGTAAAACTGTGCTGATGTTGATCAGCTTGGCATTTCAATTTTCAGAGCCCCAGACATGTTAGAATTTTCTTTATAAGTATTAGAGAGGAGAATTTTCAGAGCCCCACACCTGGCATTTCTTTATTGTGTTAAATGCAGATTTAACATGCCTGATGAACGGCCCACGCCTCTTTCTTCAATTGACCCTGTACTGCTGCTGGTCTAGAATAACGCATCGACCGTCTGCTCCCTCTCTTTCAGACCCTCTGACGCTGTGGTGCTGCTAGGCTGGAATCGTTGTTGAGGCTACGCCAGTGTGTGCCGGCGCATCCGTTGGCCACCTCCACTACCACTCTTGTTGAGGTATGATAGGCTACAGGTTTAATTTTGAATCGATTGGGTATTTCATTCCAGGAGTTAAACTGTATTTATCTTTCTTTTTTCAATTCTTTACATATTTATGTTTTTTGGTTTTAATTTTTTACAGCTTGTGTGTGCACCTGATTTAGGCTTGCGAACTTGCTCTTGTTGTTGGATTTTATTTAGGGTTCGTGTTTTATGTTATTATTTATGTGTCCATATCTCTGTGCCTCCTATGCTGAGAAGCAAGCGTATTATCTATCCAAGGAATATCTTCAGGTTTTCCTATCGTCTCTGCTATAATATCGGATGTCATTTGATGGTTACATATTGTCCTTTTAGTATCCCGATTGTGTGTTAACAGGGTAGAGCGTTGTTGAATGCAATTGGTAATTTGGAGCTCATTTGAGCTTATGCTGAAGCACTGACAAAGCTGGGGCACAATTTCTAGAATGTAGCCAAACAGATGGGAATTTTGGTAATTCTGTAGAATATATATGCATCCTAAGTTTGGAATTAGACTTTGACGACTTATACAAGCCGATGAAATTTACCTGTTGCAATTTCCAATCTACAACGGGTATGCTTTGCATGGTGAAAAAGGATATTGAACTTTATTTTTTTATCTGTTATGCTTTTAGGAACGAGATGCTGTGCTAGGTAATGGAGGATTACGGCGGCTTGCTTCTTGCTTTCTAGACTCCTTGGCAACACTAACTACCCATCAAGGGGTTATGGACTAAGATACAGATATGGCTTGTTCAAGCAACTCATCGTCAAAGATGGTCAAGAGGAAGTTGCTGAAAATTAGCTGGAGGTACATTTGGCTGGTTTCTGTCCACTCCTACGCACCGCCTTCCCCTAGCCTTGTTGTCTCCCACTGCTACCACACCACCGCACGTTCACAAATGCCGCTGCCCTACGCCATTTTCGCCTTCACCTGTAAGTCGAATGGCTGTGGTAATTGTGCTTCTGGAAATTTCTGTGGAGTGGGTTTTATGGGGGCAGTGCTTTTAAAACACAATTATTGCTTCTATTCATGAGCTTATTATAATTTCACTTCCTTATTAAAAAATTAATCTTTTTTAGTTTACAGTTTTGTTGTTTCTGGAAGAGTCGAACGGCTTGCCTTTGTATTGGAGTAGATTTTCTATTGCTGAATTTGTTTTCGGATGGGGAAATCATTTCAATTCCTTTGTATTGTTATTTGCCTCCAAAATTTTACAGTGCTATGACTTTTCAAATTGATATTACTGTTTTTGATTGGGTTTATCATTGAGTGTCTGCTTTGACTTCCAACATTCTGTAGAATTGATCCCATTGTCTTGTGCTACTAGAATTTGCAAGATTTTGCTATTGTGAAACTGGGAAATTTTAATGCTCTGGCTGACCTTGATTAGTCGAATTTGATGTCTGAATTTTGGAATTTTATTTCTACAGATTGCTATGCTGCCCTGCCTTTGTCCATGAATTGTTTGATAAATGCTTTGTTCATATTCATATCCTTTTCAGTTGCTTGTTCGCCTCGCGTGTTAGTTGGATCTTTTTAGGCTTGTGTTCTTCATCTGCTTTTCTTCGATTCTGGTTCTTAACCACCATCTCATCTTTCATTTTGATTTGTATGTGCTCTATATGCTGTTTCTTCCCTTTTGCTTTGTTTTGTAATATTACTTATTATTTATTTTTTTGTTTTTTGTTTTTTTTTTCCGTGAGAAGATGATGCATTTACTAGCCTTTTCGTTTTTCCAGGAGAATTCTGGCCTTTTCGTTTTTGCCTCATTGTTATTATTATTATTATTATTATTATTATTATTATTGTTGTTGTTGTTGTTGTTGTTGTTGTTGTTGTTGTGTTTTTTGGTTCTGGATCGTAAATTTTCCTCAAATTTAAAATAAAAAAATCCAAATTTTCTCGCTTATGGTTTTGACTGAGGCTTTTGGCAATACAATGTTGATTCTCGTGTGTTCCAATAATATGGCTTTTAGATTTGTATGTACTTTGAAACGGTAAATTGGTACAATTTGACTACTCATGAAAATTCACACATGTTTCTGCGTTTTTCGTCTTCTAAAAAATGCTAAAGATGATCGTATGATATATTGTGGTGCTTTGCTAATGGAAATAATATTTTTTCCTTTTGGTGTCTTGTCTATGCTGTGTTATGATTCATTTCTGATGTGTTTTACATGGAGTCCTCTTCAATATTTTCTAAGTTTTTTATGGAAGAGACTTCTCTGCTGCTTTTGCTACATCGGCGAACAGATTATAGACAGAGATCTAAGCCAATATAGTCGTGTCTGTGTTTTGTGATTATTGTAATTTCTAAGACCAAAGAAGGTATGGTTAGAAATGCTTTAGGTTGCATTACTGCCTGATCTTGTTTTACTGACATCTTTACTTGTTGATTTTATACAATCTCTGGAGTCTGGTATGAATATTGAAGCGAATTGTGTTTCCTGGTTGGAATAAGAGATGGAAACGAGAGGAAAAAGGCCATTGTTTTGGAGTTTCTGCGCCCTTTTTGTTTGCTTGTAACGGGATTTCAGCATCACTATTTTTCCTTATCTATATTAGCTGTATAGCCATTGCACTTTTTAAGAAATGAATGTGGTGCACTTAGTACTAGTGACCTTTATCTTTTTCCCTATCATGTATACAATTCCTTTCTTGTGGAATCTGATTGATATTCCATATCCTTTGTGATTGCGTAAAGGAAAAAGCAGATATGCAGATAAGGGTGGTGAAGGCCGAGAAAACAACTACAATTCAAGGTGCCTCAGTTTGGGAGACAACGATGGCATTGCAACAGGAGGTTTGGGCTTTATTCAGTTTATTGTAACTGATCATAATCATGTTACTTTTATAGTGATCATGAATGAATTGTGTTTTATAACTGTAATCATGCAGATTGATAAGCTAAAGAAGAGGCTCAGACATGAGGAGAACATTCATCGAGCTTTGGAGAGGGCCTTCAACAGACCGCTTGGAGCTCTTCCTCGCCTCCCCTCTTATTTTCCATCCAATGTCAGCCTCAAACTCTTTAATTTTCCGTAGTATATAATTGACACAGCTTGCCTCAATGTATTAGTAGCCGTGTTTACACTGTGGGTGAAGATTATTGGAACTTTGAAATAATGTATGCAGACACTCAAGCTTCTTGCTGTAGTAGCTGTTTTGGAGGAAGAGGTTGTTCGGCTTGAAGAGCAAGTTGTGCATTTCAGGCAAGAACTATATCAAGAAGCTGTCTACACTTCCTCATCACGGAAGAGCATGGACAACTGTGCTGAATTTGGCAAACCTGGTTGGGTTCTTGATCCCAAACCAAAGCATTGCAAGTCATTACTTCAAAGTCAAATTTTGTAGCAACTTTTGGTAAGAATTCACCTTCCCGGTTGTATAAGTTATTTTGCTATCTTATGCTGGTTTCAAACATAACCTTAGCTTTATTGTAAATTAGATCAAAGGAAGGAGAAACAGAATCAAACAAGAACCAAATATTACAAAGAATAAGCAACAAGGGGAAAACTTGAAACCTCAGATGGTCAGAAATCCAGCTAAAAGGCCTCCCACTGAATAAAGATCAGCTGATAGGCGTTCAGATCATCATAGACCACAGGTACTTCAATTATTATTTGTTTGTCTCGACATGAGATATTTAATTCATTATTTGGCTTTTGTTTGGATGTTTGTAAACTCCATGCCCATTGAGTTCAATACGGCCTTTTGTTCAGTTTCTTTCGCCCTTGTACAACTTATTTGATCATGCATCGCTAATTTCATGGGGGTTCTCCGTTTTGTGGTTTTCGATTGGGGACTTTGCATTCGACGGATTTCACACGAGGTGAGTTGAAAGTTTTACTTTTATATCAAAATCCCCATTAATTTGTATCCCCAATGCCAATATTTTGTATACAGACTGTGTGTATTAGAATTTTTATTAGAAAGTATATCTATGAGCAATGGTTCGGTCATGGACACATATTTAGGAGGGATCTTATTCACTCTACTCATTTTTCTAACAGGTATAGGTTGTGCACCAAAAAAAAGCATATCTTATTAACTCGTTAAATTGAAATAGACCTGTAAACTTGTAATTCATTGGAAATTGATATTGATTCAAATCGCTCCCATCAATATTGCGACTTCAAGTCATTCGTTTCGACAATCAACTAATAAGGAGTTTAAGTGGTGCCCGAAAATAAAAATAAATACTCCCTCTGTTTTATCTTTAATGTCTTCCACTTTTCAGCTATAATTTCATTACAGAATTGAAGACGCCAAAGTCCGCGCGGCGTAGCGCGCGACAAGAAATTTCTAGTATATATATATATATAATCAAATTCGGATCAAATATGGATATGCCAGATACAGATACGAATTCTAATATTTTCGATATACGAATACAACTTGGATACAAGACGAATATATGACGATACGGATTTAATTGGATAAAAATTATCGGATAATTTTATAATTTTTATAAAAAATTCAGATAATTTTATAATTTTTTTATAATTATTGATAATTTTGAATTAATAAGTAATTATATAAAATTATTAAGATATTCGGACCTAAAATTCGGATAATATGCTAGCAAAATTCCTTCGAATCCAGATATGGTCTGAATTTTCGGATATGAGTATGAATGCGGATATTAAAGTTCGGATTCGAATATGAATATTGAAATATCCGTACAAATTCATCATTTTTGCTTACTTAATGGAAATTTACGAATTTGAATTTAGTGGGGTGAAAAATTAATAGATGATGGATCCGTACAAAATGAAAAAGAAAAGGACTTATTTTGACATTTTTTCCCTTACAAAACCCATCATCATGGAATTGATTATTGGACAGTTCAAAGTCCTCTAAATCCACAATATTCCAAAGTATTGTTGTAAATGAATTAAATATTCGATTCAGAATTATTCAAAATCTTAATATTCGAATAATACTCGGTTTGATTCAATATTCAATTTTATATACAATTATATATAAATTAATTTATTAAACAATTTAAAATTCAATTTTAATGACTATATGTACTAATTAATATAAATATATTTATATATGAATTAAATATTATAAATCAAACTAAATATTTAAATTTACAATTTAAAAATAAGTTTATTAGATATTTACTTAACGTATACAAGTAGAATAATTCAACTCGAAAAATTTAACAAATCAAATCAAATAAACTCGATTCGGTTGGAAAAGTTGCAAACTTTGTTCCCAATCCTGTAATAATTCCATCAATTTGGCCCATTACAGTAAATGGGCTCGATTTTTTTGCAATCGTTCTCTCATAAAGACTATTCTTTCTTGCTGTAAGGGTAAAAATAAAATAAAAAATGGCAACTTACGATTTATCTGGATTCTGGCGTGGGATACTTCGAATTCGATGCTGGAGATTCCCTACACGCTTTCTTCACCGCCATTGGAGATGCCACGCGATGCGACTGTATATATAATGGCGGACGGACGCACACTAGAGGCGCTATCCCCCATAGTTCAAAAGGGCAAAACACCCACCCCCCCCCCCCCCCCCCCCCAGTCCCCAGCTGCTTCTCTCTCTCTCTCTCTCTCTCTCTCTCTCTCTCTCCCCCTTTTATTCCTCTCGGTCTCGGCAATCGTTACTCACTCTCTTTGCGAAGGTACGGTCAGGAAATTCTCGTTTGTGTTCCTGTTACTTAGATGTTTTCCTTTCTCAATTTTGTTGTACGAATTGATCGGTGGGTTTGTTGGTTTGATTTTTGAAGCTGGATGTTTCTCGTCGTCTTTGCTTTGTTTTATTTATTTATTTTTTTAAAGATTACATTGTGATTGGTAATCATACGTGTTTCTTCGTCAATTTTTGTGATCGTGGAGGAGATTGATACTATATCCGATGTTTCGATAATTAGGGTTTATCTGTGGGTTTAGTTCGTGCATTGATTAACGATATATCATCCGAGTGAAAAGCAAGGAGGAATCTGACATTCAGGGTTTGTGGTGGATAGCATCTTCTTTGGTGTTTTCTTGTTTTAACGAGTTCTGTAACTCTTCTGAGTCATGAATTTTGATTGCTGTTTGCCTACTTGAAAGTTGATACTTTTAGCGACTTTTGTTGAGTTATTGATGTCAATTAAGATTTCCTCCCTTTGAATATCAAATTGCCATAACTCTAGGATTTTGGTGGTGAAGAAAGATGCTTTCCTGTCGAGCCTTTGAGGACAGTTTTGGTTTATACAGAATTACCTGAGGTGTATCATCTTGTTTCTTGATTGCCTATTTTGATCATGCTGTCATGTTTGGATTTTAGTTTGAGTTGTACTTAAATTGAACTGATTCTGATGCATGGTTTATTGTATGTTTCAATCTGTGGACATCTTTATGATTTGGTTTTGAGATTGGCATGATTCAATTGCAATCTATATATTTTTCTATAGGTGTTTTAGCTTTCTAAGGGAAATCACTTCAATGGCTTCAAAGAGAATCCAGAAAGAATTGAAGGATTTGCAGAAGGACCCTCCGACCTCATGCAGCGCTGGTGTGTATCATTCTTTCATGACTTATATTTTGTTGTTTTAAAATCGAGTGTATCGTTGGTAGCCTGTCACATATGGCCTTGAGAAGCCTATTTCTTGAAATACTTGAAATGTGCAGAATACATGAAATTCTACACCAGGAAATACGAAAGGTTGACAAGAATCCTTAAAACCAATTGTATATGAATTGCAGACATATTATTTCTTGTATTATCTGTACGCGATCCTTATTCTATTTGCCGTAGAACACAATAGGTGTTTTTTGACTTATTGCCAATTCTTCTTTGCTACTATTTTGTCCATTGTTACATTCATGTTTTCATGAATGTATGCTGGCTTATAGTACATATGACTTTGGGGATTCTTGTAGTGATTTTGTTTATGTTAAGCTCAACATATGTTGTTACACTATGTAGGGCCGGTTGGTGAGGATATGTTCCATTGGCAAGCTACCATTATGGGCCCAACCGACAGCCCCTTTTCTGGAGGAGTGTTTCTTGTAACAATTCACTTTCCACCTGATTATCCCTTCAAGCCACCCAAGGTAACTCACGCTCAAGTATTCTTGACTGTAAATGCCAACTCTACACGATAACTTAATTGAGTCATTTCATTCCCTTTATCAATGTGAGTTTTTGGTATACATGAGCAGGTTTCTTTCAAAACCAAGGTCTATCATCCGAATATCAACAATAATGGCAGTATTTGCCTCGATATCCTTAAAGACCAGTGGAGCCCTGCCCTTACTATATCAAAGGTATATTTCTATTCTGGTAGTCTAAAATCCCCTGTTTGGTTTGAGATTTTAGCATCAAATTTTTGAGTCTGAATATGAATTTCTTGCAGGTGTTGCTATCAATCTGCTCCTTGCTGACTGATCCCAACCCTGATGATCCTCTCGTGCCTGAGATTGCGCACCTGTACAAGACTAACAAAGCCAAGTATGAGGCCACTGCTCGATCATGGACCCAGAAGTACGCCATGGGATAAAATGCTTGCATTTGGGACTGATGAGTATATAATAAATATGATTGGAAGGAGGAAAACTATATACTCTTGCTTTGTTACTTATGCTTGCGATTCATGGCCTTATTGCAATAAAATTTATTAGTGGTAGTATTATTTATTTTTAGGAATTTTGTGGGATTGATCAAATTTATGATTTTAGAACATCTAGGGTTTGTTCTGCACGCAGCTTTGGGGAGTTTTTTGGAGTTTTTGGTAGCTTTTGATTTTATATTAAATTGTAGTTCTGTTATTTACACTAGTTTTTTTGAGATGTAGCTACAATTTGAAGCTCTACAAATAGAAGCTACCTAAGGTAGCGTTCAAAAAAAGATAGCAAGCTTATTTTTTTAAATCTATTTACAAGTTTAACTCAATAACTAATCCACTATCCAATAGTTTACATGAATGTTTGTCCTTTTATATCCTTTTATATCATTTTATAAGTTTTATGACAGCTACCACTAGTTGTATCGAACATTTAGGATCCGATTGGCACGTAGAGCTGTAGTTGCGGGCTGTAGCTGCGAGCTGCGACTGTAGGGAGCTGTAGCTGTTGGGAGCTGTAGCTATCAGTTTTTGCATAAGTGTTTGGTATAAGTAGCTGTAGTTGTCAAAAATTATAATTTGAAGAGAGAAATTAATTAAATTTGGAAAGTAGCTCCCAAAAGCTCTTAAAAGCTACTGAGCGTAGCTTTTAATTGTAGAGCTTTTCAGAGCTGCAATTCGCAGCTAAAGCCTTCAAAAGCTAGTGTGCAGAACGGGGATATTGTTTTGTAAAAAAAGTTAAAGCTCCTCAAAGCCCCCAAAAGTTTACAAAAACTGCGTGCAAAACGGACCCTTAAAAAAAACTGACAGCTACAGCTCCTACAGCTCCAGTTCCCTACAGTTCCAGCCCGCAGCTACAGCTCCGTATGCAGAGCAGATCTCGAGTATAAGGTTGGATACAAACTGGCGTGGAAGCCGAAACTGTAACAACAGTAATACCATTTCCAGATGGACCCTGTTCAAGGAAGCAAATAAAGAAGTTCACAACCCGTGTTGCTGAATTTTTCCAATATCACTTCGACAAGGAGCTGAAGAAATATCCATAATCCGATCCGAAGCAACTTTGCTCTTACAGCTCGAGCAAGCAGATGTCCGGGAACTAAATCCCTAAACCCGGAAGAGAGATCGGATAAAGAACACCATGTTTTGTAATTTTTGTAATAGTGTAGGATATTAGACATCCTGAACACTGGAAATAATTTAGAAGGGAGAGGAGGGCAATTCGGCCTAGGTGCAATTCGGTCTAAACATCTTTTAAACCGAATTGCCCCATACCCAGTTTCCCCATACCAACTCGGTCTATGTCTTGGCAATTCGGTCTAGACCGAATTGCCATACACTGAATTGGGCCCCTTTTCCTTTTCCTCCATTTCCCCCATGCCAATTCGGTCTATGTCTTGGCAATTCAGTCTAGACCGAATTGCCATAGATCGAATTGGACCCTTTTCCTTTTTCCTCCACTTTCTCCTCCACGTCTTTGCCAATTCGGTCTATGTCTTGGCAATTCGGTCTAGACCGAATTGCCATAGACCGAATTGCCTCTTCCTTTCTTCATTCCTCTTTTCCCCTTTCTTTATCAATTCGGTCTTTTTGCTTATAGACCGAATTGCCACTGTTCGAATTACCTAGTTATTTTCTCACTTTCTTTGTATTTTATTTTTCATGGTCGTGTACGTAGGGGCTTTGGCAAGTATAAATATGCCTCCCCTTCACTTGTAAGGACATCTTTTGTTGAATGATAAGACTTTGCACTTTTGCAAGCACTCCAAAAGATCACCTCCCTTAATGAGTGATTCATTTTATGGTTTTCAAACACTTAGAGCTTGAAGAACTCTATGTTGTTCATCAATCTACAATTGTTAACATGGAAAATGGAGGGTTGGACATATGAGCCTTCTTGCCATTAAAGTGTGAGCTTGAGTGGATTTCTTCATCAACTTGGACTTGAAGCTATCCAAGATGATCACCACCAACAATTGAATCTAATGAAGTATTGAGGACAAGACATAGGATCTTGTTTGCTTACTCTTGTTAGGATCTTGAGTTGGTTGCTTCCCTATCCTTTTCTTTTATTTTCTTTTGGTGTCAACATACCTCCTACTAGCTTGTTCATCTTTTGTATTTCAAGAATGTATCCTATAGATCCATGGCATTAGTTTAAATTTGGTATCAGAGCATAAGATAGGATATTTCTTGAGTTTTTATAACACAAAAACCCTAAAAATATCAAAATCAAAAATTTTTAAAATTTAGCAGTCTACTGTTTTGGTAATATCTGATTTCATCCTTTGGATTCTTTGAAACCTGAGCATATATTTGAAATCCTCTCGTTGAGTAGATGAATTTTTATATATAGTATGCTTAATTTGGACTTCATATGAGGAAGTTATGACTTAATCAAGAATTGGTGTTGTTCTTGCTCAAATTCGAATTTTCCACCAATTTTTGGTTTTTGATCTTAAAGCCTTCATGTTATGGACTTTTATATGTGTTTATTAGTGTAAGTTGATTATGTGTTTAAGTTATTAATTGCTAGTTAGCATTAAAAATTCCAAAATCAAAATTGAGTGTTCATCGTGTTCTTGGTCACCTACTTGTTTCTTCATATTGTTCTTGAAATCTTCATGCTTGATCCTTGATCTTGAAAGGAGTTATTGATCATTACGTGCTGAACATTTGGGCGGTTGAAAGGAGGCAAGAATTGATGTAACACCCGAGGAAAAATAAATTCAAATTGTTTGAACTACGTCATGACTTGATCCCTTCACAGGGTACGTAGGCAGCTTGGAACTAATTTCTAAGTTCAGTCACGAAATAAATCACAAAATACATCACGAATTAGATCACAAGGACGATAGGAGGAGTCGGAACCAATTTAGACTAGGCTAACTAGGACACGGAAATGTTGCGAGCGATAAGCCGGACTCGTAGCAAGTTTAAGGAGAAGATTCCGAAACGAAGACGACCCAGGGAATCGAGCTAACACGTAGAAAACCGGTAGGGGAAAGCGAGGGAAGACCCGACGAAACACGCGGACCGCCGAACCGGCCGGTCCGGCCGGCCCGCGCTGTCCGCGCGCCGCCGCGCGGCCACCGCGCGGACAAAGGCGTCGCGACTCCAGGCTGGTCGCGCGTGCTTCGCGCGGGCAAAAGCTTAGGTGCGCGCCACCAGCGCGCCAGAGGTGCTGAAAGTGTAAATTTTCCTTCCATGGCGATTTTCTTGCCAAAAACAACACCCCTAACCATGGCAATCGAATCTCAGCCTTGGGGAAAGCTTAAGAATACCCTAGGGGCGCCCCAAACCCTAGGTTTTCAGAAAACATTCAAGCCTCCACCCTCAATTCCCTCTCCAAGTTCAAACTTCTTCGACACCACTTTCCGGCGAGTATTCCGGCGACGACGGGACGACCGGGACAAGCCCCTGCCCTCTAGACTCTTGGTAAGCTATTGTAAGAAGTTTCAATTCGTCCATAGATCTCAGAAACTCATATTCTAACCGTTTTTCCTTACTACGATTTCCCGTCGGAAAACGAACAAAAAGCGATCGGAGAAGTTGGCCGTTCGTCGTGACCCTAGGACGTCCGGAAACCCAATCCAGCGACCCTATCATCATTCTAAGTAAGTTAAAACCTTACTCACAAATTTTCGTGGTTATTTGTTATTTAAATCTCGAGATATAGGCCTGTAACAAAAATCGGTTTTCAAAAACCCTATTTTCGTCCAATTTTAAAGACTCGCCTAAAACTCGACCTTCGGGAATTCAAACCGAAAACTTTTCGACATAAAAATTGTTCCTAACACCTTTATCTATCTTTTTGTCCAAATTTCAGCCGTTGACATTAAGTTTTGCTATCCCAAATCACGCCGTAAACTTTCTGTGACAACCCGAACGTTTTAAAACTGTGACAGATTTCTACATTCAACTTGATGCATGTTTTTCACCCATTTTTCGAATGATTTAACTTTGCATTCCTAAACAAAAGTTGTAGATAATTGTGTCTAGATTATGCATATTAAATTTCACGGATTTTGGTGTTCATTTGATATGCCAAACGGCCAAATTTTCAGAACTGTTTTAAGATTGTTTTAAGGGCCATGAGTATGCAGTGAGTTGCACTCGATTTTTGAGTACCAAGAATTCATTATTTCCAAATTCTTAAAACATGAAAGTTGTTCCTTAACGTGTTGTGTAGTTACTGTAAAAATTTCACACCGATTGGTTTTGAAATGAATTTTTAATCGGCGTTGCACGAACCTGTGACGAAAATAGTTTTTAAGACAGAAATTATTCCATGCAATAAACTCGAATTTCGACTCGCTTCGGAACCTTATTTCCAAAAACTTAAAACATGAAAGTTGTTCGTGTGTGTGTTTTTGAATTACTGTAAAAATTTCAGAATTTTTGGAGAAAAGACGAATTTTTAATTAAGAAAGGCGTAAACTGCCTCGAATAGGATTTTTCGAACTTGAGAAAACTCGAACTATGAAAACGCGATATCGATCATTTGATAACTTTGAAATACGAACTTTCGAAAAATCCCGTTCACTAGGCTGAGCCGATCTTCATACTATCATTATCTTTGAGACTGCCTCGTTAGTGGTCTCCTTACTATCTGAGATTGCCTCGTTAGTGATCTCGCGCGCTGTATTTGTGGATCGCCTCGTTAGTGGTCCTACTATCTTTTTGGATCGCCTCGTTAGTGGTCCTACTATCTTTGAGACTGCCTCGTTAGTGGTCTCCCATTGTTTGGACTGCCTCGTTAGTGGTCCTATGTTGAGATTGCCTCGTTAGTGATCTCCCGGTATGGTGTCCTCTTCTTAGTCTACGGGATGAAAAGTAAAAGACTTGTGTGAGTGTTTCATTATGCTTAAATCGTATTTATCATGTCTTTAATTATGTATTTAAAGTTTATGCATCTTAAATTATGCTTTAAATTACGCTTTTAAGATTAAGCCCTTTAATCATGTTTTTCCGCTGCTAATAAATTATGTATTTTTAATTCTCGTACGGTAAGCGAAATCTTTAGTTTAAACACTTGTAACCCCTTTTATTTGTTAGTTAGGGATTAACTTACTCAGTATATTTTTATACTGACAACCGTTGTCATTTTCCTTTTTTTTTACAGAGTATGTCGAGTGACGCATTGCATATGCACTTGGGGGAAATCATAACGGACATTTTAAATTCTGCATCGTACTGTTTTTACCGGGTCTGTTAAACCCGAGGATTTGGCCATGTTGGCCGTGATTTACTTTCCGCTGCACTTACTCTATTTATTTTTCGCGCATGAGGATTTCTACTATCGTATTAAGTATTATAAATTTCCGGACTAAATCTTGAAATGTTTTAAATCTTTTACATACCCACAAGCCTTGCATTTCCTTAGCGAGCTCGGGAAGCCGTGTCTTGCTAGGGAGATGCGGCGGTGACATCCCGGCCTGGGTTATCAAATCCGAGGTGTTACAATTGACATGCTAGCCATCACCTAGCCATTGAGAAGAGTGATTCCATCATTTGGTTGGAGATAAGGGTGAAGAAAAGTCAAATATTGTGGCTACCAACCCCCAATTCGGTCTAGCAACTTCAATTCGGTCTATGGCATTTTGAAAACTAAGCCTAAACCGAATTACCATAAGCAAGGAGTACTTGGATCAAGTGTGGAAAGCACCTAATTCGGTCTACAACCTCCCAATTCGGTCTACAACCTCCCAATTTGGTCTACCTCAACAAATTCGGTCTATAAACCGAATTGGTACATACAAGACCGAATTGCCCTTCAATTTTTGTTCCAAAATTTTTCTAAGTCCAAAACTTTCTACATGCGGTCAACCTTAAACCGAATTCCACTTGTATAAACCGCATTACATCACCAATTTTATTTTGTGATCAAAATTTTTCCTAAGTTGGATACATATAGTTGACACTTGGTTCCTCTACCATTGGTATGAACACTGAGTTGAAGCTTTAATCAGACAATGTTCTGCTCTTAAAGTTCCTCACTCAACAAGTGAAACCGAACTGTTGAAATTCCTCCGGGAAAATTTAAATCACATTATATTGGTACGTTTGAGATTGTTGATACACAGATATATTGGGAGCCTAGTGTGATCATTTGGGAGTCGAGTGCATTGAGGACTCTTTTCAGAATTTACCGTGCAATAGTGATTAATCGCAGTAACATAGAATCCTTACATTGTGATCACATATTTTCAGTGTATTAACATCTGTAATTATTTTATCTTTATTTTTTATCTCTATTTCTGTTGAGTCGTAGTAGCGTGCAAACAACAGTCTTGTTTTCAACTTCAATTCCAAGTTTGGTTGATATCTTTAAGGAAGCATCGAGCTAAGTGAGTGAAGAGAGTGCTTACAGGAAGAAAATTTTATTGTTGTGCAAGTGCTACTAACATCTTAATATATATAGTTTGATTTTTTTTGTGTAGATCATCAAACTGATACGATGGCAGGAGCATCTGGATCATCCAACTCTGAAATTATCAATTTCCTTCAATAATTGAACCAGAAAATGGAAAGAATTGACAAGAAGATTGAAGACATAAATAGCAGAGTGGACAGTCAGATCGAAGGCATGCAAAAGGATCTTGATGAAAGACTCCGGTTCAGGGGAATGCTGTGGAGCAACAGATACATCGAGTAGCAATGAGGCATCAATTAGGAGATATTGGACTGCCGAATCCGAACGCTCCACAAAACACTCCAGACACGGAGCAAAGTGAAATTAATCCTGATGATGATATGACCGAAGCTGAGCAAGTTCTTGAGGAACAATACAATGTGCACCGGGGGCCCAGAGCTAATGTTGGACACAATGCTTATCCACCCCCACCAGCAGCAGCACCTCAAGTACCGAGAGCACAAACAGGTCGAAGGATTCAGAACAATCAGGATGATGAGGAGCATGAAATTAAAGGAATCAAATTTGATCTTCCAGTGTTCAGAGGGACACCTGATCCTGCAGAATTTATAGAGTGGAAAGACTCAATTGAATTAATATTTGATTGCCACAATTATTCTGAAAGAAAGAAGGTACAGATTGCAGTAACTCAGTTTAAGTAGGGGTGGCAAAAATTACCGAAAACTCGGTATACCGAGCTTACCGTATCGAAAATTACCGAAAAATGCCGAAATTTAGGTATACCAAAATTTAGGTATACCGAAATTTAGGTATACCGAAAAAATCGGTACGGTAACGGTATGGAGGTTCGGTATTTCGGTATACCGTTATACCGAAAATATTAATTTTAATATTTTTCTAAATTATTGATATTCTTTAATCTTTAATCATTAATCAGCCCAGCCCAAGTACCTAATGCCCAAGCCCAATTTTATTAAGTCCAAATTCCAACCCAGCAGCTCAATCGTTCATTATGCCCTAGTTTGTGCCCTCTCCATCGTTCAGCTTCAGTCAGCCGCTCCCTGCGTTGCGTTTCTCTCTTCCGTTCAGTCAGCCCTCCTGCGTTCATCTTCAAGAACTGCTTTTTGTACGCGACTAAAAGATTATTGAAAAGGTAATTGTACTGCTGTTTGCTTGAATTGATGATTTTGCGCTCGTTGCTTGAGATTTGAGATACGGATGTTTGAAGTTATAGGTGATTTCAAATTTTTTATTTGTGAATGCGAGTTTAATTACTTCTCTCTCTGTTATCGGAAGCCGGTTCTTTTTCCCCAACTAGAACTAAATCTCAAATTGTCGCATGCCCGGAAGACCACATCTGTGTATCTCTACCTTCCAATTGACTGAAGAATTTGAATATATTGGACGAGTCTATCTCGATTTTGCTGTTTTTTTCTTTTTTATTTTTCGGTTAAATCTAAAATATTTTAGTGGTGCTGAATATATTGCCCGGAAGACCTTCCAGTTTATACCAATTTTTTATTTTGCTGAATATTCGTTAAAACAATGAATATTATACTTTAGACTTCTGTTTTTAGTTTATAGCTTCCAGTTTGTACATATTGTCGATGGCTGCTGTTTTTAGTCTATAAATAATTACTGCTTATCATCATTTTAGATTGATTTTCCTTGTTATTTTCAGAATGGAATCTGAGTCCTCCCATACAGCTCCAACTCCATCTCAATCTGAAACACCACCCACAACAAATTCAGAATTGAATGATGATGAGAATGAGATTACATGCCGTAAGCGAGGAAGAAATGGTTCGAAAAAGCTACCCAATATTCCTAAAGGTACAAGGAGTCCATATTGGAGTCATTGTACAAAAGAGACTCGATTGATGGAAGATGGGAGCAAAAAATCAATTGGGACTTGCAATTATTGTAAAACAGAGATCCCAGTTTCTTATGGCAGCATTAGTGGATTAAAGAATCATTTAGAGTTACGGTGCAAATCAAGTCCATTGTATAAAGGAAGTAAGGATGAGAAAAGTCAGCCGGTGTTGACAAATGAGTCCATGGCGCTAGGAAGCACATTAGTTATGCATACATTTAATCAAAAACGGTGTGAAATTAAGGCTGCAGAATATGTAATCGCTGATGAGGTGTCATTTCGAGCTATTGAAGGGAAAGGATTGAAAAATTGGATTTTCGAATTGCAACCTAGGTTCAAAATGCCAGATCGAAGGAAAATTGCAGGTATAAGTTATATTATTTATGTGCAATTTTTTTATATATATTGCAGGATGTTTACCATTTATTAACTTTAGTTTTGTTATTAATTACTTGTAGGGATGGTTTATGAAATATTTTTAAAAGAGAAGGCGAAGATTAAAGATGCATTTGCTGGCCATAGGGTAAGTCTTACAAGCGATGCTTGGACGTCTATTCAAAATATCAATTACATGGTGATTACAGCCCACTTTTTGGATAGTGAATGGAATTTGCATAAAAGGATTATTAATTTCACCAAAATCAATAGTCATGTGAGGGAAGAGATTGGAAAGTTGATTGAGGTTTGTTTAAGGGATTGGGGCATTGAAAAAGTCTTTTCAATAGTAGTTGACAATGCTACATCTAATGATACTGCTATTGATTATTTGAAAAAAAGAATGAAAAGTGAGAACACTATTATTTCAAGGGAAATACTTGCATTTGAGGTGCTCTTGTCATATACTTAACTTAATTGTTAAGGATGGTCTGAAAGAGCTAGAATCCTCAATTAAAGCCATAAGGAATTCTGTAAATTTCATTCATTCTTCTCCTTCAAGATTGAATAAATTTAGGGAATTCGCTGTGCTTGCCAAGTTTTCTAATATGTCAACTGTCCCCATGGATGTCAAAACTAGGTGGAATGCAACTTATAAAATGCTTGATGTTGCATTGAAGTATAGAAGGGTGTTTGATAGGATGGCGGAAGAATGGGCACCTTTCACAAATTACTTCAATGAAAGAATGATAAGGGGAAAATGAGGAAGGGGCCACCAAGTGAGACAGACTGGGAGTATTGTAGAGCTTTTGCTCACTTTTTAAAGAAGTTTTATGATGTCACTTTAGAGTTAAGTGCATCAAAAACTCCTACTTCCCAGTTTATATATCAATCCATGGTTACATTACAACTTGAGATTGAGAAAAAAATTGTGGATGATTCTGATCCAATCCTTCAAAAAGTGGCATCTTCAATGATTTTGAAATTTGAGAAGTACTGGGGTAACTGGGACAATGTGAATCCAATGGTTTTTGTGGCCAATATTTTAGATCCTAGAAACAAACTTCAAATGCTCAAGGTTTGCATCAAAAAATTGGGAGGTAGAGACACCGGTGAATTTATTCATAAGGTTAAGCAGGATTTGGTCTCTTTGTGGAGTGATTATAAGGGAATGAATAGTATTTCGATTGATGAGAGTCAAACTATGCAAACGGTGCATGATGATGAAGATGGTTCAAGAAAGGGGTTGGGTGGCATTTGGGATGAGCTATATGATGATATGAAAGTGCAAAATGAGGAAGAACAACTTCAAGAGATAGCTAATGAAGTGGATAAGTACTTAGCCGATGAGATTGAACAAAGATCAAATCAAAGTTTCAATCTTTTGGAATGGTGGAAGGGAAGTGAAGCTAGGTACCCAATCCTTTCGGCTATTGCCAAAGATGTTTTTGCAATCCCACGTTCGACCGTTGCTAGTGAGTCGGCTTTTAGTTTGGGTAAAAGAGTTGTTGATCCTTTTAGAACAAGTTTGAGCCCTAAAATGGTTGAAGCATTGGTGTGCACTAGCGATTGGTTAAAGGCAAATGAGATAAATTTGTACAAGGATCCAACAGATGATGACCTTGAGCTTTACAAAGAAATTGAAGAACTTGAAAAAGGTATTCTTTTTTTTTGAATATAAATCATATTTATGTGTTTTAGTTTATACCAATTATATTCTTCATATAATTACAGCTGCAGGTGTTACTCAAGATCTTAGTCTTCTTCCCAGAATATAAATTTCTACAGCGGCTGCAATTGAGGTCAATTTTTAAGTTTATGTTCATTAGTTTCTGGAATTCTATTCATTAATTATGTTTTATTGTTTCTGGATTGCTATGTTGTTGTTGCTTATGGATAATATTATAATTTGGTTCCATTTTGAATGCTGGAAGGATTTGGTAGCAGCAACAACTTTGATGCTTGATTGAGAGCCTGGTCTTTTATGAAGTATTTGTGTTATTACTGATTATTTGCTCAAATTTTGATAATTGTTAAATGATATATTTACATACTGAATTTTTGTCTATCATGGTGATATTGTGTATGAGTATTATTATACTACGAGTGAGCACTAGGAATTCTGGAATGAAAACTTTAAGCTTGTGTTTTGCCCTAATCCTAAAAAAAAACCAATCTTGCGATTGGCTTGAAAAACCATTTGAAAATGACTGTTCTGTTGAAGATGAATAAAGAAATGTAAAGTTATTCTGGAAAGTTACAGTACAGTAGATCAAATCATACAAGGATTGAACATAAGAAATAAATTGGATTAGATTTTGTTGGCGTGTTGAAGTCATATGCAGATTTTGAGACAAGACAAGTTAAGTGCCAATATTTTGCTGTTTCATTTTTCTCGTTGCTTGTCTAACTGCATATTTTTCCTGGGTTTGAATTGTTTCACAGTCCGAAGTTTTTGCTGTTGCATTTGCACTGCTTGCTGCGGGAGCTGTATTTCTGACCATGTACTGTGTATTGAACAACTTTTAAGCTCAAAGAGGAGGTGGAGATTGAAGATGAAAATTGAAGTTTTATTTTCAATATTTGTTGTTGTGTTAAGACATTTGAAAATTAGAAGGACAAGTTTGTGTAATTTTTTTTCGGTATCGGTATTGCTTTTTTTTTTTTTTCGGTATGATTCAGTATGCCGATTTATAACGGTATTTAACGATTTTCGGTATTTTTCGGTAAAAACCGAAAATTCGGTACGGTATTATTTTCGGTTTGGCAACGGTATAAATAAAGGATACCGAAATTTTCGGTATACCGAAAAGTCGGTATACCGAAAAGTTCGGTATCGGTATCGGTATGGTTTTTACCCATACCGAAAATTTCGGTACGGTACGGCATCGGTATCGGTATTTCAGTATACCGTATTTTGCCACCCCTAAGTTTAAGGACTATGCATTAGCTTGGTGGCAGAAAACCGCGAAGGAAATCAGAGAACGTGGTTTCAGACCAACCGATACATGGGATGATTTAGTCAGACTAATGCAGCAGAGGTTTGTGCCATCTTACTATAGGAAGAGCTTGTACCACTGAAACTTTTGACAAATTTCCGCACACGAGTATATTTTTATAAAATATATCAGGTTAAATTTATTAAATGAAAGGAGTTATGATTCACGGGAAAGGGGTTTAAGGATATATTTCACTTTTTATTACTCATGTGGGAAACTTTGATTTCGAACGGTGCTGTGGACCTCCCCGGCATGAAACTTTTGACAATTTTCACGGTGCAGCCGGGATAGATAATTCAATCTTGACCTTCAGTCTGTCACACTGAAGATCCCCGGCGTTTGGCATCATGAAACTTATCATAGTTCTATGTCATGAAGATCCTTGCCATGAAATACATTCCCACTATATGAGTATTTTCTGAAAAATCATAATCCTGGTTTTCAGTTTTTATTTAATGAAACCAATTTATGAAGGCGGAGTTGGGATTAGGGATATATTTATAGTTGTCACGTTTTTGTTTACTCGTGTTAAGAAACTGTGCCCCCGAAAGCGCACGGAGTCAAAAATTGCAGTATTTATAGTAAGTACCGGATCGTTCACTGGAGGATGTGCGATGGAAGCAGGGCCCACGTCGTTTACTAAGATTTTCCACTCGGTTACTCGATTCAAGTTTGTGTTTGATTTATCAACTACTTGACACAATTTAATCTTAAGCTATGAAAGCAATAAAATAAAGCAGATAAAATTATTCTAGAAAGCGAATTAAATTTAATCTAAGAAAGTAATAAAATTAGTTCTAAGAAAGCGATAAAATTATTCTAAGAAAGCGGATTAAAATGAGACAGAAGGGACAGGAAGGAAAGAATAAAAATTGGACAAGATTCAGATGAAACATAATTAAACTTCCGTTTTAATACACAGATCTTTGTTTGGGATAATCCTTTAATTAGCTAATTCTCATGCTCTCTGTACCATGTTCCCTTTAACAGACAGGTACTTACAGTAAGAGTTTACATGTCTTAAGGAAACAAATTCTAAGATACCACAGACTCACAACTGCTCCCGTCAGAGCGTGTCATTCATCTGTGGTGGACAAGCAACACCTGACAAATCATTTATTGAAGTGTCAAGTACTGCTATAATTCCCCCATGTCACACCCAAAGATTCTAATCAAGCCGTGAACTATCCCTTAACTCTCAGTCCTAGTAGCAGTTACACAACTCTCAATACAACCGAGTGACCTCTAAAGAAAGCAGTTAAAATAAAGCGGTAAAAGAAAGCGGTAAAGAAAGCATTTAAAATCCTATCACTCGGAGGTTTTTGAAAGTCTGACCCTGGTAGTAAAAGAAAGCCCCTAGTCAGAATGACTGGGTGTGGATCAAGAATTCCCTATTCTCGGTGAACCGCTCGCAGTGTTCACTTCCCGTCGGGTGGTTATGAGATACAAACTAATGAAACGAACTAATAGATTAGTTCGTTCCGGATGCACTCACTCAGGACTCAAAAATAGGCATTGGCAGAGGAGGATAGCAGTTGAAAGGAACTCAACCCTATCTTAGGAAATAACCAAGGCCTATGTATTGTTCCTCTAGAATTATCTATCACACCGTATTTGAATCCAAGTGGACCCCATCTCAGTGTGATATTTAATACCAGATTTCCAACACACAGCAATTTTGGAGAATAATAGATGTTTGAAAATCATTCCCTAAACAGGTACTAGAATCTCAATTAAAACACAGATCCTTTCAGTCTAGGTGAGACCTAATCGCTGACTCTGCTTCTAATTTCCCAAAATCAACCCCCAGTCGGATATGAATTAGTCATAACTGTGGAATTTATCCCTTACTTAGATCCGGATTTTATAAATGAATTTTTGTTGGAAATTTAGTATGAGTCATCTGATTAAAATCAAGACTTCTATGTCCAAGGGAAGGATCCCAAAATAATATTGACCACAATATCTACATAATAATATCATGCATAATTTTATAAAGTGTAAAATTAAGTAACCCAAAATATAAGGTGGGTTTAGACAGAAGTGAAACACAGAGATGAAATAGCCGGAGATGAGAAGAATTATGGCTAAAGAGATGACAAAATAATCAGGGTTAATTGGATTGCAGTTATCTGTGGTCCAGTTCCCTAATTATTAAGGTGGGATGATTTTTAGACAGTGGAATGCCTTAAATGACAGTTGCCGCCGTCATCTTAGACTCCACTATCTGTGAAGTTGGATGAAAACCTACATGTTCTATTACTGTAATAATTATTAGATGACATTGGCATATATCATCTAACATTACTACAGCTCCAGATTCGGGTTTGAAATTAAAATAAGAAAAATAAAACTGTATCCGGATAGGAGTCAGCTGAGCAGCTATTATAATCCCGGATGGACGAACCGCCAAGGCTTCCACCGACTACTATCCGGACCATGCAAAATAACATCTAGTAATTAATATACAGACCACGAGCTAGTTTATCCGTGTGGGAATACCCGCCAACATTAGTCTGTTATATCTCTTACTAGCTGTTACACACAACACGGGTAAAGACAAAATAAATAAAAGAAAATATTTTTGGGTCATCTTGCATGAGAGACATTGGTTTCTCATGCAAGGGTATGGAATTAAATCCATAATCACTCATTCCATAATTAATTAATTAATTACAGTCCGGATTATATACTTAGATCATTAGAGTTTAATTTTTATTTTATTTTGTAGAAAAGTCTTTTAATGGAAAATTGAACAAAGTTCTTTATATCACATTAATCATGGGTTGAGATCATTGGATTTCAACCTCAAAATATTAATATAAAGGTTCAATTAATTAAATGAGGAAAATGGAGAAATGGAAAATTTGGCAGAAATGCCAATTACGGCGCTAGGCGGATTTTACGACGCTATCCTAGGATAGCGCCGTAGATATAGCGTCGTCATAGGTTGGTGAAAGAGATGCGAAATTTTGGGGTTAAAGGGGTGTGTACGACGTTATACACTAATTTACGGCGCTAAACTAGGATAGCGTCGTATGTGTAGCGTCGTAGGTAGTTTGAGAAATTGGGGAAGAAAGAAGTTTTTGGAAAAAGGAAAGATGCTACGGCGCTATACACTAAATGACGACGCTATCCTAGGATAGCGTCGTAGGTATAGTGTCGTAAGTGGGTTTTTGTGAGAAATGAAGTATTTTGGGGTCCTACGACACTGAACAAAAATTACGACGCTATCCGAGGATAGCGTCGTTGGTCTAGCGCCGTAAGGCAAATTTTTGTTTAAGTCTGGATAACTACGGCGCTAAACCTCACCTACGACGCTATCCAAGGATAGCGCCGTAGGGCGGTTAGCGTCGTAGCTAGCCCAGAATGTTGTTGTTCGGGTGATGCAATCTCTGCGATTGCAAACCCTATTTTCGGATTTAATGGTCCATTATTTGGTATTAACCAATTATATTGTGACACTATGCGTGTTCCGAATATGGTATATGCCAAAAATTTCCCAAAATTTCCTCAAATTTCAATGTACACAAACACATGAGTATCATCCACTTTTTAGATCTATCACACTAAAACTAGAAAATAAAATAAAATAAGAAAATGAAAATAAAATAAAATAAAATAAAAAAAGAAAAATAACTAAAAAGTAATAAAAACAACCACTAAACAAAAATAAAATCTAAACTATACTAATAAATCTATAAAGGGATGAACATCAAGTGTTTGTGCATTTTATTTAAATAAAAGAAAGTAATTAAAAACTATCTTAAAAAAGAAGAAGAATGGTCTAAAAACCAAAACAAGTAAAAAAGAAAACAGGGACCAAAACAAACAAATAAAAAAAAGGCAAAGAGTGACTGCTATGGATAAAAATCCCATGGACAGATTTTTTTGGAACATTTTCTTGTATATTACCAACAAAAAGCAATAAAAAATTCAAGAACACTCATTACTTGTGTGTTCTCAAAATTTGTCTACACTAGAAAGCAATAAACTATGATAATGACTACTCTAAAATGGTTGAAAACCACTGTTTACAAGCTAATCTACCACTAAAACTAACAGAAATTAACTTACATTACAGAAATTAAGTTAAACTAGCTATCTAAAAATTTTTGGGAACAACCCAGCAGCACTTAGGCATGCATTTTGATTTTTTTTGTGAGCTTCCCATTAACAGCACTTGGCACTGTTCAAAAATGGGAGTTACTGTTCAATGAGAGAATAGCAGTTATTTATAGGGGATGTAGAAAATCCTAGGCCCAATAGGCCCGTTAACAGAGTGGGAGGGGGCAGGAGCTGGAGTCCCGAGAGAAAAGACAAAGCTTTAATGTGCTGCGGGAGCTGAGGTCCCGGGTCTTCCAATTGAATTTGGCACATGGGGAAATTGGAGATGGGTTACGGCGCTATAGGATTTTCCCATTTACGACGCTATCCTCCTTAGCGTCGTAGCTCTTTTGTATAGCGTCGTAGTGCTTGGTTTCAGCATTGTATAGCGTCGTAGCTGCTTTTGGATAGCGTCGTAGCTCTTTTTTTCAATCTGCTTTAGCGCCGTAGCAGTATTATTTTTCTCCCCTCTTTCTCTTTCTTCTCTCTCATCCTTAATTTTCTTTCCTTCTTTCCTCTCTCCTTCCCCATTTTCTTTCTTCTTCCATTATTTTCTTCTTCTTCCTTCCTCTCGTTTCTTCATTCACAGCTTCTTCTTCTTCATTTTTCTTGTTTCGACAAGTTCCTTTCTTTCCATTTAATTTCTTTGTTACTTGCTTAAAATGGACGACAATGGAGATGTGGTTTGGGCGACCTCCGGAGATGGCGAGCGGCGGAGGCTGAGGTGGAGCTCCGGAGGCTGCCGAGGGTCTGGTGGTGCGGCGAGGGTGATCGAAAGTGGACGAAGGAGCTTGGGGGCGAGCGGATGGTGGCGCAGCGGCGGAGGGCGGCGGCGGATCCAGTTTTGAAGGCTGTTGTGGGTGCGAGATGGTGGTGACGGGAGAGCTTGAGGTGGTTGACATGGTGGCGGGATCTGGTTGGGTGGACGAAGGGGGCTGTTGAGATAAGGAAAAGATGGAGGTGGTGGCGAGGTGGCTGCGGCTGCAGGAGGGTGTATGTGGCGGAAGAAGGGCAGCGGAGGCGATGGTGCTCCGGTGGTGTTGGTTGTGGTGGCGCGAGGTAGGCGGCGGTTGAGGTTGAAAATGGGATGGAGGCGGCCGCCGGAGCTGAAACGGAGGAGGAAAGTGGTGGCGGAGATGCGGTGGAGACTGGCGGACGAGGATGAGGAAGAAGAGGGGGCGGCCGGAAAATGGTGAACGGAGGTGGTGAGAAGGAGGAGATGGGATTTGGAAATGGTGGTGGTTCGCCGGAGGACCGCCGGAGCGACGGCCGGCGGCGGTGGCGGCGGGGCAGGGTTAGGGTTAAGGTTAGGGTTAGAATTTAGGTGTTGGGCTTTTGGGTTGGGCTTAGAGTGATTGGGCCTGAAGAGTTTGGACTAATTAAATTGTATTGGGCTACTGGTGTTGGGCTAAGGGAGATTGGAGTGGGTTTGGACTGAATTTGTGGTTGGACTTGTGGTATTGTTGGACTATGGACTATTAATTTTCTTGGGCCAGATCACCTGCATTAAGTTAAAATGAATGGATTAGTGGACCAATTAATTTAATTATAGCACAAAACAGAAATGAAAATAACCATAAAAATTATTATAAATATATACATCAAAGTATAAAATAATATAGATAGATATATTTATTTCACTTGATCATTTGGTTTGTGTTCCATTTAATGAACTCGTGTTCCACCGAATAGACAATACCGAATCAAAATTAATCAAGTGTAGGATTTTTAATATTTTTATCATGTTTTTGGGTTTTTTAATATGAATTTAATAAAAATAATAATATTTTTGTATTTTTAAATATCAGCTTATTATTTATACAAACTTGCATATATCTGTCAAATTCAACTGCTTTCTTATTTAAATAAGACCGGAATGCGATCAAATGTCCGTATTAGACACAGAAATAGATTGAAAATAATGGTCAATTTTGGCCACTATCAACATCCTCACATTTAATACTGATCGTCCCCGAGCAGTCAGAGTCAGTGCTCCTAAGAGCATAGACGCTGCATATTCAATCTATTTTCGTGGCTTCAAAAATTTCATTCTTTTTAGATTGAGATAAGACAATAAAAAACTACAAGTATTAAATTCTCTTGATTGCAGTGTTTAATAAAATGATACTTCTCACTCAATCATGCCTACAAATCAGTCATTATTGACAATTATTCATGAATATCATGTTTAGAAATAATTCATTGATTTAATTCTAGAATTAAAGCATGACATGAATATAAATTAGAAATGAGGCCTCACATATAGTATAAGCGGAAATTTCACTCACTCTCAAATTTGGGTTTTATTCATGAACGCTCATAATCAAATTTAATTAAATTATCCCATAAGCTTGCAATTGGACCAACTCGCCACCAGCTCATTTCTTTAAATCGAGATCACGAGGTCTTATTTAAGGGTTATAACGGGGCATACAGTTGTAACATTTGGTAGGAAAGGGAAATTATTGGGTTAAGAAGTGACAGGAATTAATATTATCATAACTTGGCATATTTATTTAAAATTTATGATCATCAATATTTTTTTCTTTTTCTTTCTTTCTTGTGCTTTTCTTTACTATTGCATGACATTAGACTATGTCTAATTGCTTTGTCATTTGCAATTTATTTTTGATGAATGGAACTCTACTTTTTTTTTTTTTGATCGGATTCTTGAATACCGATTTGATGAATTGATGATCATAAATTGTAATGCCTTGATAAAATTTACTCTTGCCCACTTGGGTTTGAGTTTCTTGGTCTTTTTAGAAGGCTTGGAAAAATATAGAGAGCTTCAAAGAAAAATTAGGCTTAAAGGCTCAAAGTGGTTAATCCTAAGGGGAAAATGTTTTTGGGTTTGGATTTCAAAAGAAGGCCAAAAATTTTGGATTTTCTAAGTGCCTCGATCATATGCTCGATGTTTGGAATATGGCATGGTCTTGAATCGGTCCCAATTGCAAGTTCTAGTTTCCTTTAATTAGAAATGATTTTCACACATCAAAGAAAGGAATGAGTAAAAGTGACTCATGGCTCAAATCTCACATGGAGTGGTTCATTCATGTCATACAATATTCTTAAATCTAATCTTTGAAAAATTCATACATTTTATTCAATTAAATTCTCAACATGAAAATTCATTACCCAACAAGATGATCACATCATTAAATTTTTATAGCTCAAAACCTCAAAAATTCATATCCTGCATGTCTTCAATTATATTATCCCAATTTAAAAGTTTGAAAATTTAATCATAAACCAAAATCAAATAGGTGAATTCTTAGACAGAGTTATGCATGCTTTATACTGGGTATAAATATAAAATAATAAAAATAAATAAAAAGAAAAATAACACTCTTTTTTTTTTATTTAAGTGAAGAATCATCATCCTCACATTTTGAGCCTTGCTCGAAATGTGAGTAAATCAATTCCTACTTAAACAAATTATCCAAATCAAAATAAAAATAAAAGAGGAGGGAGGGAGGGAGAAAATATTAACATAAAAGATAGAAAAATAATTCTGATAGCCTTTTTCGTCAAACCGACTAAGTGTTCAACGATTTTGGCTATGTGTGATTGTTTGGTTAAACGAACAAGGCGATTGTTCGATGCCCAATACTTAGAAAATTCTGATTTTCATCAAAATTGTTCAATCACATTTTTGGATTTTCTAAACATATATAAAATTTAATCTACTATATTTACTTGCATAAATTAGGTCGGATTAATTCTGTTCTTATAAAAGTTATTCCGGATTTTAAATTGCTTTAAATTCCAGGAATACTTTCAATTAATCACAGAATCGATCCAACCGGGAACCTGTTTTGGAGCTTTAATTTTCTTTTTGGTAGTTCCGCAAATTCCTGCGAAGCAAACACATAATAAGTTATCGGGTTTTCTCAAAAATATCAACATCCTCACATTTAGAGTCTTAGTACTCTAAATGTGAGTTATTTGATTAACACCCGAATTATTTAATATAATATGCATAAGAGGTTTATATATATATGATTTTGACTTGCAGAAATTTAGGTTGGACTAATTCTGTGCTTGTGAAAATTATTCCGGATTTTAAATTTCTTTAAATTCCGGATATAATCTTCGGTCAATTACAGAACTAATCTAACCGGGAACCTGTAGTCCGAAGGTCTGCTGCTCCATTTGTTGTTTCACCAGTGATGAGGATTTCCTCAGCGCAGTGGTGGTCATGAGGTGGATGGGCGATGGAGCAGCGGTGGAGCTTCGTGGTCCGGATGTGGTGGAGATGACAAACACGTGAGTCTCACGTGTTTGGCAATTTACAATTGCAAATTAGTGTAGCTCCAATGCTACACTTCTCCATTTTTCTTTGATTTTTCGTTTAATTAACCAAGATTTTGCAAATGGAGAGGTGTAACTAAACGAAAAATCAAATTAGTGTAGCCTCAATGCTACACTTCCACATTTAACTCCTTACACCAATTTTGGCGGCTCCATGATTCCTGCAAGACAAAATACCCAAATGGTTAGATTTTCCCCTCAAATCAACATCCTCACATTTAGAGTCTTAGTACTCTAAATGTTTAATTGATTTGAGGGTACTTCTCTGTTCTGAAATAAATACACTAAACTAACACTAAACTAACTATGAGTAATCAGGAGTGTAATTCTCTTAATAAACGACGCTGCATCCTCCACGGCAATGGCGCCATGAAACTTTTGACAAATTTCCGCACACGAGTATATTTTTATAAAATATATCAGGTTAAATTTATTAAATGAAAGGAGTTATGATTCACGGGAAAGGGGTTTAAGGATATATTTCACTTTTTATTACTCATGTGGGAAACTTTGATTTCGAACGGTGCTGTGGACCTCCCCGGCATGAAACTTTTGACAATTTTCACGGTGCAGCCGGGATAGATAATTCAATCTTGACCTTCAGTCTGTCACACTGAAGATCCCCGGCGTTTGGCATCATGAAACTTATCATAGTTCTATGTCATGAAGATCCTTGCCATGAAATACATTTCCACTATATGAGTATTTTCTGAAAAATCATAATCCTGGTTTTCAGTTTTTATTTAATGAAACCAATTTATGAAGGTGGAGTTGGGATTAGGGATATATTTATAGGTTGTCACGTTTTTGTTTACTCGTGTTAAGAAACTGTGCCCCCAAAAGCGCACGGAGTAAAAAATTGCAGTATTTATAGTAAGTACCGGATCGTTCACTGGAGGATGTACGATGGAAGCAGGGCCCACGTCGTTTACTAAGATTTTCCACTCGGTTACTCGATTCAAGTTTGTGTTTGATTTATCAACTACTTGACACAATTTATTCTTAAGCTATGAAAGCAATAAAATAAAGCAGATAAAATTATTCTAGAAAGCGAATTAAATTTAATCTAAGAAAGCGATAAAATTGTTCTAAGAAAGCGGATTAAAATGAGACAGAAGGGACAGGAAGGAAAGAATAAAAATTGGACAAGATTCAGATGAAACATAATTAAACTTCCGTTTTAATACACAGATCTTTGTTTGGGATAATCCTTTAATTAGCTAATTCTCATGCTCTCTGTACCATGTTCCCTTTAACAGACAGGTACCTACAGTAAGAGTTTACATGCTCTTAAGGAAACAAATTCTAAGATACCACAGACTCACAACTGCTCCCGTCAGAGCGTGTCATTCATCTGTGGTGAACAAGCAACACCTGACAAATCATTTATTGAAGTGTCAAGTACTGCTATCATTCCCCCATGTCACACCCAAAGATTCTAATCAAGCCCTGAACTATCCCTTAACTCTTAGTCCTAGTAGCAGTTACACAACTCTCAATACAATCGAGTGACCTCTAAAGAAAGCAGTTAAAAGAAAGCGGTAAAAGAAAGCGGTAAAGAAAGCATTTAAAATCCTATCACTCGGAGGTTTTTGAAAGTCTGACCCTGGTAGTAAAAGAAAGCCCCCAGTCAGAATGACTGGGTGTGAATCAAGAATTCCCTATTCTCGGTGAACCGCTCGCAGTGTTCACTTCCCGTCGGGTGGTTATGAGATACAAACTAATGAAACGAACTAATAGATTAGTTCGTTCCGGACGCACTCACTCAGGACTCAAAAATAGGCATTGGCAGAGGAGGATAACAGTTGAAAGGAACTCAACCCTATCTTAGGAAATAACCAAGGCCTATGTATTGTTCCTCTAGAATTATCTATCACACCGTATTTGAATCCAAGTGGACCCCATCTCAGTGTGATATTTAATACCAGATTTCCAACACACAACAATTTTGGAGAATAATAGATGTTTGAAAATCATTCCCTAAACAGATACTAGAATCTCTATTAAAACACAGATCCTTTCAGTCTAGGTGAGACCTAATCGCTGACTCTGCTTCTAATTTCCCAAAATCAACCCCCAGTCGGATATGAATTAGTCATAACTGTGGAATTTATCCCTTACTTAGATCCGGATTTTATAAATGAATTTTTGTTGGAAATTTAGTATGAGTCATCTGATTAAAATCAAGACTTCTATGTCCAAGGGAAGGATCCCAAAATAATATTGACCACAATATCTACATAATAATATCATGCATAATTTTATAAAGAAGTGTAAAATTAAGTAACCCAAAATATAAGGTGGGTTTAGACAGAAGTGAAACACAGAGATGAAATAGCCGGAGATGAGAAGAATTATGGCTAAAGAGATGACAAAATAATCAGGGTTAATTGGATTGCAGTTATCTGTGGTCCAGTTCCCTAATTATTAAGGTGGGATGATTTTTAGACAGTGGAATGCCTTAAATGACAGTTGCCGCCGTCATCTTAGACTCCACTATCTGTGAAGTTGGATGAAAACCTACATGTTCTATTACTGCAATAATTATTAGATGACATTGGCATATATCATCTAACATTACTACAGCTCCAGATTCGGGTTTGAAATTAAAATAAGGAAAATAAAACTGTATCCGGATAGGAGTCAGCTGAGCAGCTATTATAATCCCGGATGGACGAACCGCCAAGGCTTCCACCGACCACTATCCGGACCATGCAAAATAACATCTAGTAATTAATATACAGACCACGAGCTAGTTTATCCGTGTGGGAATACCCGCCAACATTAGTCTGTTATATCTCTTACTAGCTGTTACACACAACACGGGTAAAGACAAAATAAATAAAAGAAAATATTTTTGGGTCATCTTGCATGAGAGACATTGGTTTCTCATGCAAGGGTATGGAATTAAATCCATAATCACTCTTTATGTCTAAATAATCACTCATTCCATAATTAATTAATTAATTACAGTCCGGATTATATACTTAGATCATTAGAGTTTAATTTTTATTTTATTTTGTAGAAAAGTCTTTTAATGGAAAATTGAACAAAGTTCTTTATATCACATTAATCATGGGTTGAGATCATTGGATTTCAACCTCAAAATATTAATATAAAGGTTCAATTAATTAAATGAAGAAAATGGAGAAATGGAAAATTTGGCAAAAATGCCAATTACGGCGCTAGGCGGATTTTACGACGTTATCCTAGGATAGCGCCGTAGATATAGCGTCGTCATAGGTTGGTGAAAGAGATGCGAAATTTGGGGGTTAAAGGGGTGTGTACGACGCTATACACTAATTTACGGCGCTAAACTAGGATAGCGTCGTAGGTGTAGCGTCGTAGGTGGTTTGAGAAATTGGGGAAGAAAGAAGTTTTTGGAAAAAGGAAAGATGCTACGGCGCTATACACTAAATGACGACGCTATCCTAGGATAGCGTCGTAGGTATAGTGTCGTAAGTGGGTTTTTGTGAGAAATGAAGTATTTTGGGGTCCTACGACACTGAACAAAAATTACGACGCTATCCGAGGATAGCGTCGTTGGTCTAGCGCCGTAAGGCAAATTTTTGTTTAAGTCTGGATAACTACGGCGCTAAACCTCACCTACGACGCTATCCAAGGATAGCGCCGTAGCCCAGAATGTTGTTGTTCGGGTGATGCAATCTCTGCGATTGCAAACCCTATTTTCGGATTTAATGGTCCATTATTTGGTATTAACCAATTATATTGTGACACTATGCGTGTCCCGAATATGGTATATGCCAAAAATTTCCCAAAATTTCCTCAAATTTCAATGTACACAAACACATGAGTATCATCCACTTTTTAGATCTATCACACTAAAACTAGAAAATAAAATAAAATAAGAAAATGAAAATAAAATAAAATAAAATAAAAAAAGAAAAATAACTAAAAAGTAATAAAAACAACCACTAAACAAAAATAAAATCTAAACTATACTAATAAATCTATAAAGGGATGAACATCAAGTGTTTGTGCATTTTATTTAAATAAAAGAAAGTAATTAAAAACTATCTTAAAAAAGAAGAAGAATGGTCTAAAAACCAAAACAAGTAAAAAAGAAAACAGGGACCAAAACAAACAAATAAAAAAAAGGCAAAGAGTGACTGCTATGGATAAAAATCCCATGGACAGATTTTTTTGGAACATTTTCTTGTATATTACCAACAAAAAGCAATAAAAAATTCAAGAACACTCATTACTTGTGTGTTCTCAAAATTTGTCTACACTAGAAGCAATAAACTATGATAATGACTACTCTAAAATGGTTGAAAACCACTGTTTACAAGCTAATCTACCACTAAAACTAACAGAAATTAACTTACATTACAGAAATTAAGCTAAACTAGCTATCTAAAAATTTTTGGGAACAACCCAGCAGCACTTAGGCATGCATTTTGATTTTTTTTGTGAGCTTCCCATTAACAGCACTTGGCACTGTTCAAAAATGGGAGCTACTGTTCAATGAGAGAATAGCAGTTATTTATAGGGGATGTAGAAAACCCTAGGCCCAATAGGCCCGTTAACAGAGTGGGAGGGGGCAGGAGCTGGAGTCCCGAGAGAAAAGACAAAGCTTTAATGTGCTGCGGGAGCTGAGGTCCCGGGTCTTCCAATTGAATTTGGCACATGGGGAAATTGGAGATGGGTTACGGCGCTATAGGATTTTCCCATTTACGACGCTATCCTCCTTAGCGTCGTAGCTCTTTTGTATAGCGTCGTAGTGCTTGGTTTCAGCATTGTATAGCGTCGTAGCTGCTTTTGGATAGCGTCGTAGCTCTTTTTTTCAATCTGCTTTAGCGCCGTAGCAGTATTATTTTTCTCCCCTTTCTCTTTCTTCTCTCTCATCCTTAATTTTCTTTCCTTCTTTCCTCTCTCCTTCCCCATTTTCTTTCTTCTTCCATTATTTTCTTCTTCTTCTTCCTTCCTCTCGTTTCTTCATTCACAGCTTCTTCTTCTTCATTTTTCTTGTTTCGACAAGTTCCTTTCTTTCCATTTAATTTCTTTGTTACTTGCTTAAAATGGACGACAATGGAGATGTGGTTTGGGCGACCTCCGGAGATGGCGAGCGGCGGAGGCTGAGGTGGAGCTCCGGAGGCTGCCGAGGGTCTGGTGGTGCGGCGAGGGTGATCGAAAGTGGACGAAGGAGCTTGGGGGCGAGCGGATGGTGGCGCAGCGGCGGAGGGCGGCGGCGGATCCGATTTTGAAGGCTGTTGTGGGTGCGAGATGGTGGTGACGGGAGAGCTTGAGGTGGTGGACATGGTGGCGGGATCTGGTTGGGTGGACGAAGGGGGCTGTTGAGATGAGGAAAAGATGGAGGTGGTGGCGAGGTGGCTGCGGCTGCAGGAGGGTGTATGTGGCGGAAGAAGGGCAGCGGAGGCGATGGTGCTCCGGTGGTGTTGGTTGTGGTGGCGCGAGGTAGGCGGCGGTTGAGGTTGAAAATGGGATGGAGGCGGCCGCCGGAGCTGAAACGGAGGAGGAAAGTGGTGGCGGAGATGCGGTGGAGACTGGCGGAGGAGGATGAGGAAGAAGAGGGGGCGGCCGGAAAATGGTGAACGGAGGTGGTGAGAAGGAGGAGATGGGATTTGGAAATGGTGGTGGTTCGCCGGAGGGCCGCCGGAGCGACGGCCGGCGGCGGTGGCGGCGGGGCAGGGTTAGGGTTAAGGTTAGGGTTAGAATTTAGGTGTTGGGCTTTTGGGTTGGGCTTAGAGTGATTGGGCCTGGAGAGTTTGGACTAATTAAATTGTATTGGGCTACTGGTGTTGGGCTAAGGGAGATTGGAGTGGGTTTGGACTGAATTTGTGGTTGGACTTGTGGTATTGTTGGACTATGGACTATTAATTTTCTTGGGCCAGATCACCTGCGTTAAGTTAAAATGAATGGATTAGTGGACCAATTAATTTAATTATAGCAAAAAACAGAAATGAAAATAACCATAAAAATTATTATAAATATATACATCAAAGTATAAAATAATATAGATAGATATATTTATTTCACTTGATCATTTGGTTTGTGTTCCATTTAATGAACCCGTGTTCCACCGAATAGACAATACCGAATCAAAATTAATCAAGTGTAGGATTTTTAATATTTTTATCATGTTTTTGGGTTTTTTTAATATGAATTTAATAAAAATAATAATATTTTTGTATTTTTAAATATCAGCTTATTATTTATACAAACTTGCATATATCTGTCAAATTCAACTGCTTTCTTATTTAAATAAGACCGGAATGCGATCAAATGTCCGTATTAGACACGGAAATAGATTGAAAATAATGGTCAATTTTGGCCACTATCAACCACAAAATGACTACTCTGACTCAATGAGGAAAAACTGTCAACGAGTATTACCAAGAAATGGAAAAATTGATGACTCGTTGTGGAGTTAGAGAAGATGAAGAGATAACCAATGCCAGATTTATGGAAGGGCTAAGAAAGGATATCCGAGATGAAGTGGACTTGAGAGGCTACGAGCATACTGAGGACTTGGTACATTTAGCCGCCAAGAACGAAGCACAACACCGGAGGGCCCCAAGAATCACATTCGGGAGCAGTTCTACCGGACCTAGCAAGCCTTGGCCTGGTAAGGATTGGACGGGAAAAGCATGGCCCAGAATCGAAGACAAGCCCAAGCCAATACAACCGAAGGGATTTGAACTGGCAAAGGAGTTCAAAGCTTACAAGCCACCTGTACAGAATCCCCAACCAGTAAGACCAAAGAGAGACATCAAGGATGTCATGTGCTTCAAATGTCAGAGGAAAGGACATTATGCTAATGAATGTCCCTTCACGAAGCGAGTCGCTGTGTTGGAAAGTGGTCATCTCAAAATAATTGAGTCAGACGAGGAAGAGCAAGAGGAAATTGCTCCGATCAGAATTGAAGAAGTCAGTGGTGAACACGAGGTAGTCGAAGAGACGGAGGAACAAGTTTTAACTACCTTCGTGGCAATGAGAGCTTTAAATGCAGAAAAAGTTGAACAGCCACCACCTGATGAGCAAAGGGAAAATTTATTTCACCGTCATTGTGATTTGAACGGTAATTTGGCCTCTATAATTGTAGATAACGGTAGTTGAACTAACGTTGTTAGTACATATACTATTTGCAGGTTAGAATTGCCTACCAAGGACCATCCAAAACCGTATCAATTGCACTGGATGAACGACAGGGGAGCACTGAAAGTGAGTCAGCGAGCGAAAGTTCCAATCAAAATTGGCTCGTACTTCGAAGAAGTCTGGTGTGACATCGTCCCTATGACAGCCTGCCACATTCTGTTGGGAAGGCTGTGGTTATACGACAATGACGTCACGTATCGCGGGAAAGATAATTCTTTATCTTTCAAATTTTGTAATAAAATGTATACTGTAAAGCCTCTCTCGATCAAAACTGTTAAGATCGATCAAGAGAGATTGGGAGAAAACATGCGCAAAGCAGAGGAACATTACAAGGCGAAGCAAAAGGGCAAAACAAAAATTTCCAGATTGTAAATTCATGACAAGACATCAGATCCTTGCCTTCTGCTGACAAAGTCTGAATTTAATCAAGCAGTGCAGCGTGATAATCCAACAGGTCACTGTTTCTTGGCTTATTATAAACCTGTTGAGTTTGCTTATGGAATTTGTCATACTGCACCTGAAATTCCTGATGAATTCTCTAGGATGCTGGAAAGGAACAAAGATGTATTTCCGGAAGAAGTACCGGCCGGACTACCACCTCTTCGTGGTATTGAACACCAGATTGACTTTGTACCGGGTGCTTCTATTCCGAATCAACCAGCATACATGATGACTCCTGAAGAAACAAAGGAAATTCAATCACAGGTTCAAAAGCTGCTTGATAAAGGATGGGTACGCGAGAGTCTATCTCCGTGCGCGGTACCAGTACTTCTAGTTCCAAAGAAAGATGGTTTGTGGCGAATGTGCGTAGATTGCAGAGCAGTAAATGCCATCACCGTGAAGTACCGACATCCCATCCCGCGCCTTGACGATATGCTGGACGAGCTTGGTCATGCAAACATTTTCTCCAAAATTGATCTTAGAAGTGGTTACCATCAGATCGAATGAAACCCGGAGATGAATGGAAAACAGCTTTCAAGACAAAGTTTGGACTCTACGAATGGCTAGTTATGCCATTTGGTCTCACCAACGCGCCGTCAACGTTCATGCGTCTCATGAATGAGACTTTGCGCCCGTTTATTAATAAATTTGTTGTAGTTTATTTTGAAGATATTTTAATTTATAGTCATAATGAACTTGATCACGTCTCCCATGTCCAACAGGTTATCCACAAGTTGCGGGAAACCAAATTGTACGCTAACATGGAGAAGTGTACATTCCACGCGACAGAGTTGAATTTTCTGGGGTTCATAGTTGGACGCGGAGGTTTAAAGGTTGACGAATAGAAAGTCAGGGCCATTGCTGATTGGCCACCTTTGAAAAGTGTTCACGAGGTTCGACAGTTTCTTGGACTCTGCAGATTTTTCAGACGTTTTGTTCCGCAGTTCAGTGTCATTGCCGCGCCCCTTACCACGCTACTTAAAAAGGATCTGCCTTTTAAGTGGGGGCCAACGGAAGAAAAAGCGTTTTCTGAACTGAAAAAGAAATTGACGCATGCTCCAGTGTTAGCTTTGCCAAATTTCGACCTCCCGTTTGAAATAGAGTGTGACGCATCTGGCACTCGAATGGGAGCTGTGTTGATTCAAGAGGGTCATCCGATCGCTTATCACAGTGAGAAATTTTCTGGAGCCTCATTGAACTATTCAACCTATGATAAGGAGTTATTCGTTGTGGTGAGAGCGCTGAGAGTTTGGCATCATTACCTACGGGGTCGAGCATTCGTCATCAATACGGATCATGAAACCCTGAAACATATCAGAGGACAAGGTCAACTGAGCAAGCGACATGCACTTTGGAGCCAATTTATTGAAGGATTTCCCTATGTCATCAAATACAAAAAGGGAAAGGACAATGTGGTCGCAGATGCCTTGTCCCGTAGAGCAACACTTGCTGCTATGGCAACGACTCATTTACTGGGATTTGAGCATATCAAGACTTTATATGCTACTGATCCAGATTTTGAGGATGTGTACCGAAAGACTGAGGTACACCCATTCAAAGAGTTCTCCAGACTGGATGGTTTTCTTTACCGGGAAAATCAGCTATGCATCCCACGTGGTTCTATTAGAGAATTACTTATTCAAGAAGCTCATAATGGTCAACTGATGGGACACTTCGGAAAGCATGCAACAGCTGAGATATTGACAGAAAAATTCTACTGGCCTGGCTTGAGAAAGCAAGTCGAAGAATTTATTGCTAAGTGCATCGTTTGCTTGAAAGCAAAATCCACGGTTAAGCCTCATGGTCTTTACCAAGCTTTACCAGTTCCGCAGGACCATGGTTGGATATTTCTATGGATTTCATGCTAGGTCTACCTCGAACTGCACGTGGAAAAGATTCAATATTTGTCGTGGTAGACAGATTTTCGAAAATGGCACATTTTCTACCATGCACGAAGACCAGCGATGCACTTCATATCGCTAAACTATTTTTCAAGGAGATTGCGAGACTGCACGGGGTTCCGAAGTCGATTGTTTCTGATCGAGATGTCAAATTTATCAGTTACTTCTGGAAGTCCCTTTGGAGCGAAATTGGAACGAAGCTACTGTTCTCGACTGCATTTCACCCGCAGACAGATGGACAAACTGAGGTTGTCAATCGGGTACTTGGTAATCTGCTTCGTAACATTACTTCTTCTAATTCTAAGAGCTGGGATGAGTGCCTTCCCTACATTGAATTTGCTTACAATAGGCACATCCATAGTGCAACTCATATGTCTTCCTTTGAGTGTGTTTATGGTTTTAATCCCCTATCCCCGATTGACCTTCTGCCATTGCCTAGACATGAGCACTTAAATGTTAATGGCAGAAACAGGGCTCAAGCCATCAAAGAGATGCACAAAAATATCAAAGAGAGCCTGCAAAAATCGGCGGAAACGTACGCGAGGTACCATGACCGGGGAAGAAAAAAGCTGATGCTGAAGCCAGGAGATTGGGTGTGGCTTCATCTGCGAAAAGAAAGATTTCCGTCAAAGAGACGCAGCAAGTTATCTCCGCGAGGAGATGGACCCTTTAAAATTCTTGAACGGATTAATGATAATGCGTATAAACTAGAATTACCCAAAGAATATGGAAACATTAATCCGTCTTTTAATGTTGCAGATCTTGTACTGTACGAAAGGGACGAACAGGACGAGTACGATGATTGTTGGTTGATCGCTCAACCTCCTCAAGGGGGAAGGAATGGCGTGGAAGCCGAAACTGTAGCAACAGTAATACCATTTCCAGATGGACCCTGTTCAAGGAAGCAGATAAAGAAGTTCACAACCCGTGTTGCTAAATTTTTCCAAGATCACTTCGACAAGGAGCTGAAGAAAATATCCACAATCCGATCCGAAGCAACTTTGCTTTTACAGCTCGAGCAAGCAGATGTCCGGGAACTAAATCCCTAAACCCGGAAGAGAGATCGGATAAAGAACACCATATTTTGTAATTTTTGTAATAGTGTAGGATATTAGACATCCTGAACACTTGAAATAATTTAGGAGGGAGAGGAGGGCAATTCGGCCTAGGTGCAATTCGGTCCAAACATCTTTTAAACCGAATTGCCCCATACCAAGTTTCCCCATACCAACTCGGTCTATGTCTTGGCAATTCGGTCTAGACCGAATTGGGCCCCTTTTCCTTTTCCTCCATTTCCCCCATGCCAATTCGGTCTATGTCTTGGCAATTCGGTCTAGACCGAATTTCCATAGAACGAATTGGACCCTTTTCCTTTTTCCTCCACTTTCTCCTCCACGTCTTTGCCAATTCGGTCTATGTCTTGGCAATTCGGTCTAGACCGAATTGCCTCTTCCTTTCTTCATTCCTCTTTTCCCCTTTCTTTATCAATTCGGTCTTTTTGCTTATAGACCGAATTGCCACTGTTCGAATTACCTAGTTATTTTCTCACTTTCTTTGTATTTTATTTTTCATGATCATGTACGTAGGAGCTTTGGCAAGTATAAATATGCCTCCCCCTTCACTTGTAAGGACATCTTTTGTTGAATGATAAGACTTTGCACTTTTGCAAGCACTCCAAAAGATCACCTCCCTTAATGAGTGATTTATTTTAGGGTTTTCAAACACTTAGAGCTTGAAGAACTCTATGTTGTTCATCAATCTACAATTGTTAACATGGAAAATGGAGGGTTGGACATATGAGCCTTCTTGCCATTAAAGTGTGAGCTTGAGTGGATTTCTTCATCAACTTGGACTTGAAGCTATCCAAGATGATCACCACCAACAATTGAATCTAATGAAGTATTGAGGGCAAGACATAGGAGCTTGTTTGCTTACTCTTGTTAGGATCTTGAGTTGGTTGCTTCCCTATCCTTTTCTTTTATTTTCTTTTGGCGTCAACATACCTCCTACTAGCTTGTTCATCTTTTGTATTTCAAGAATGTGTCCTATAGATCCATGGCGCAAAATCTACAACGAATATCTCATTAAACCAATTATGAGCTAAAGCCAAGCACAATAAACACATAGGCACAACCGTAAGTCTCAACAATACCTCAATTAAGCCGAAATAACCGTAAGTCAACAATATCTCGAGTAAGAAGAAATAACCATCAAGTATTCATGCTACAAGCCTCACAATCCAACAAAGGACTACCAATCCAACCAATAAGCAAATATGGCCATTGGGCGACAGTGTAAAATCAACTAGCAAGTATGTTAAATATCAAGTAGGTAATAATAATCCCTCCGTTTTCTAATTGTTGTAACATTTGAAAATTTGGTACTATTCCCACACGCACTTTATATTAAAGTTTTATCATAGTTATACAAATTAGAATATAGTCAAATGAGATCTTATTAGATTCGTCTCGTCGAGTAGTTTTTAAATATCGAACTTTTAGAATTTATACTTTTATCGAAATTGAGTTATTAATGATTTAAAATGAGCATTGGACTATGTGCACTGTATGTCCGTTTCAACCTTTAGAAAACGGAGGGAGTATTAGAGTATCACATATACATAACTAATGCATATAAATTTTATCACATATACACAATATACAATTTATGCAAGTGTTGCATGCCTAGCCGACAATTAAAAAATTCGGATGGTATGAATCCACGAATTAGAATTGTCAATTCCAGCCCGATAGAGGGAAACATACACTATCTCGCAGGGGACCACATTTATCACAACTTAAGAAATTCACACCGAAGGGCCAACGGGCATAACAACCAAATCATCTACCCTTTAGCACAATCGGGTCTCAACAACACATATAAAGGATGTTCGATCAATCATACTAACAAATCACCCCCATCGGGTTCACATATCCGCCAATTCTAATGCAATACTATACATATGACTCAATCAAGATGTTCGAGCAAATAAGCACTAGGTCCTGAAACTTTTGACAATTTTCCTACACGAGTATTTTTTAAAGTAATAGTCCCGGTCTAAATTTTATTTAATGAAAATCAATTTATGATGATGGAGTTGGGATTAGGGATATATTTATAGGTTGTCACGTTTTTATTACTCGTGTTAAGAAACTGTGGCCCGAAAGCGCACGGTGTCAAAAATTGCAATAATTTGTAGGTAAGTCCGGATCGTTCACTAGAGGATGTGTGATAGAAGCAGGGCCCACGTCGTTTTACTAAAGTTTCCACTCATATTGCTCTAATCAGTTTGAAGTTGGACTAACAACTACATGACTGAATTTAATCTAAACTATGAAAGCAAATAAAATTATCCTACAAAGCACGTTAATCTATTCTAGAAAGCGGATAAGTTTATGCTAAGAAGCGATTAAAATTAGGCCTAAAAAAACAAGTAAAATTACCCTATGGAAGCAATAAAATTATTCTAAGAAAACTTTAAATTTAAGCTATACTAGCTATGAAGCTGATTCAAAATGATGACAGAAGGGACGGGGAGAAAATAATAAAGATTGGACAAGATTCAGATAAAGCATAATTAAACTTCCATTTTTTATACACAGAACTTTGTTTGGGATAATCCTGTCAGATAGCTAATTCTCATGCTCTCAGTACTATGTTCCCTTTAACAGACAGGTACATACAGTATGAGTTTATATGTTCTTAATACCACAAATTCTAAGATACCACAGACTCATAACTGCCCCGGCCATGGTATGTTATTTCATCTGTGGTGGACAAGCAACACCTGACAAATCATTAGTTGAGATGCCAAGTACTGCTATCATTCCCCCGTGTCACACTTAAAGTTTCTAATTAAGTCTGAACTATCCCATAACTCTCAAACCTAGAAGCAGTTCCACTACTTTCAATACATCCGAGTGACCTCTAAATAAAGCATTTAAGAGAAAGCGGTAAAGAAAGCATTTAAAATCCTACCACTCGGAGGTTTCAAAAGAGTTACCCTGGTAGTATAAGAAGAGCCCCCAGTCATGATGACCGGACGTGGATCAAGAATTCCCGGATCTCGGTGAACCGTTCGCAGTTGTCACTTCCTTCCGAGTGGTTATGAGATACAAACTAATGAAACGAACTAATAATAGGCTTTAGCAGAAGAGGATAGCAGTTGAAAGGAACTCAACCCTATCTTAGAAAATAACCAAGGCCTACGTATTGTTCCTCTAGAATTACGTATCACCCTGTATTTGAATCCAAGTGGATCCCATCTCGGTGTGACAGTTAAGACTAAATTCCCAACACATAGCAATTTCGGAAAATAATAAATTTGAAAACCATTCCCTAAACAGGTACTAGACTCTCAATAAGAACACAAACTCTTTCAGTATAGAAGAGACCTAATCGCTGACTCTGCTTCTAATTTCCCAAAATCCACCCTCGACAGATTGTGAACTAGACATAACTGAGAAATTTATCCCATAGATCCGGATTTTATAAAGGAGTTTTTGTTGGAAATTTACTATGTGGTATCTGTTTTAAAATCAATACTTCTAATGTCCAAGGGAAGGATCCCAAAATATTATAGACCACAATAATTACATAATAATATCATGCATACAGTTATATGGGTAAAATTAATTTAACCCAAAATATAATGGCGGGTTTAGACAGAACATGAGACACAGATATGAAGCAGCCGAGAGGCAAAAATGATGGCAGAATAATCAGGTTGACTGCAAACATCTGCTGTCCAATTTCCCGATTACTTGGATGGAATGAATTTAGACAACAGAAACTCTATAATGGCAGTGTCGCTACCAGTTGGGCCTCTCCTCTCTGCGAATTCAGATAAAAACCTACATATTTCCTCTCTGCAATGATCATCAGCTAATATTGACAGATATTGACTGACTCATACTACAGATTGGAATTTGTGTCTGGAAATTAAGATAAAGAAAAAGAAACTGTATCCGGATAGGAGTCAGCTGAGCAGCTATTATAATCCCGGATGGACGAACCGCCAAGGCTTCCACCGACCACTACCCAGACCATGCAAAATAACAACCAGTAATTAATATTCAGACTACGAGCTAGTTTATCCGTGTAGAAATACTCGCCAACATTAGTCTTATATATTTCTTACTAGATGTTTCACACAACACGGGAAAGACAAAACAAAACAAAATAAAATAAAATAAAATAAAATAAAATGAAATGCCTTGTATGAGAGACATTGGTTTCTCATGCAAAGGTATGAAATTAGTCCATAATTAATGACTTAAATAATCCTTCATACCGTAATTAATTACAGTCCGGATTATCTGCTTAAGACATCAAGGTTTTGTTTATAGAAAAATGTTTTAGTGAAAATTGAACAAAGATCCTTTAATCGTGGTAATTATCGATCTTAATTATTGCTAATCGTGATCCTTAATTATCGACTTAAGGGTTCAATTAATTAAGTGAGAAAATGGAGAATGAAAATCTTGGCAGCATAACGCCTTATGTTGCAATTTGGGATATTACATCTTAACCCGTGGGGTTAAAATGTGCGTGATGCAACATAATGATGGGTTAAAGATAGTAAAATAAGATTTTGGATGAAAATGGGTGCAGTATGACGCCAACCAACCTTATGACGTGATCCTAGGATCGTGTCATAGGGTTGGCGTCAAACGGGTTAGAATAGAGGTGAGGGTCACTAATGACGCAGAACCTTATGCTATGACGCTAAAGTTTGGCTTCATTGCAAGGGTTTGGCGTCATTGCATGACTTAGAAATTTCCTTTGAAAATGGGGGGGGGGGGGGGGGGGGGGGTTATGACGCGAAACATGAAATTATGACGTGATCCTAGGATTACGTCATGAGTTATGCGTCATAAAGAACATACGAATAACATGCAAGATTTGGGGTTCCTCGTCTTGAGTCATGGGAATTACGCCATGACCCGTGGGGTCATGACGTGGACATGCACGACGTGGAACAAGTTTTGGCCGAAAAGCACTTATGACGCCAAACCTGCCCTATGACCCTAACGTGGTTGGCGTCATGGGGTGGCTGGCGTCATAGGGAGGTTGGCGTCACAGCATTCCCAGAATGCAAACAAACTATATTTGGGCCAAAAATTTCTTATGACGCCAAACCTCCCCTATGACCCTAACATGGTTGGCGTCATAGGGCGGTTAGCGTCAAAGCCTTTTCCATAATGCACCATGATTATAATAAAATGCAGAGAATGATATTATAACATTATTTTAGGTCTAAGGATCCGATTATGCTATGGAATAGGAAGGCAGAAAGTAATCTAAGCTGAAAAAGTGAAAATAAGGAAGAACATAAGCTGTCCAATAAGCAAAATGAACCCACAACCCATAACAATGCTTCTAAATGCATAATCATACACTTGATTTACCATACATGGAGCAATAATATGATAAAAGCAAATAGAAACCAAATGGCCAAAAATAACAAGAAAGCAAGTAAAATTCATGGATTAGAGTATCCATTTCATGTTTTTGGAATATGAGAGAAGATTGAATCCCATTTTCTTATAGATGGGTTTGATAACACCATTAATAGATGTTTCAAACCATAAAATCAAAAGAAACAAAGGTCCAAAAATTGAAACAGAATGTATAAAACTGGCTATCTATGCTATTTCTAAGCTCAACATCAAAGGAAAAATAACAAGAATTAAATCTAAACTATGAACAGTATTTAAATAATACAAAAAAGAACTAACTAAAACTACCTACGTGAATCTACTCCACAGTGTGCCTTCAAGAGTAAGTAATGTGTAACCCCCAGCACCTTGGGATCATGCCCTATTTATAGGCACAAAACCCTAGGCCCATGGGCCTTATTGACGTGGAACACGCTTCATGCATGTCGTGGAACATGCTTGACGTCAAATCTCCCTTTGACGCGGAACTCCTACTGATGACGCGGAAGATTGACGTCAAAGGTTGTTTGGCGTCATAGGACTCTAGCTCGAAAACACTTGGATGTCCCTAATTTGGCAGCCTACGACGTGGAACTCGGTCTATGACGCGGAAGATTGACGTCAAAGGTTGTTCGGCGTCATAGGACTCCAGCTCGAAAACACTTGGATGTCCCTAACTTGGCAGCCTACGACGTGGAACTCGGTCTATGAGGCGGAACCTTTGACGTCAAAGGTGCAAAGCCTGCTTGACGTCAAAGGTTGGTTTGCATCAAGCCTTCTGGGTTGTCTTCAATGACTTGGAACTCCACCCATGACGCAATCCTTTGGCGTCATGCTTTCTGCTTGACGTCAAAGGGTGGTTCCCGTTTTGGTCGTTCCTGGCCCATGACGCAGATCTCTCCTCTCATGACGCGAAACATTGGCGTCATAGAGGACTTGGCGTCAACCCTGTAAACATGCATTTTTGTGGAATTTCATTTTCTTTTTCCATCTTTTTGGTTTTTGTGGGCTATTTTATTCTTTTGCCCATCTTTTTTATTCCTTTTTCTTTTCTTTTCTTTTTTTCATGTTTTTGGATTTTTCTAGCATAAATGTGTAATAAATGTGTAATAAAATTACATATTTATGCATTTTTCATACCAGCTTATTATTTTTACAATTATGCATAAATCAGTCCAATTCAATTGCTTTCTTATTTAATATAAGACCGGAATGCGATCAAATGCCCTTCTCAGACACGGAAATGGATTGGAAATAATGGGCATTTCTGGCCATTATCAACATCCTCATATTTAATACTGATCGTCCCCGAGCAGTCAGAGTCAATGTTCCTTGGAACACGGACTCTGCATATTCAATTCATTTTCGTGGCTTGATAAATCACATTCTTTTGGGATTGGGATAAGACAATAAAAAACTACAAGTGTTAAATTCCCTTGATTGTAGTGTTTAATGAAATGATACTTGCTCACTAAATCGGGCCTACAAATCAAACATTGCTGTTAACCCTTCATGAATATCATGTTCGAAAGATGCAAAGATTAAAAATTAGAATTAAGGCATGACATGAACAGCTTCAATGAAAGAGAGCCTCACATATAGTAGAATTGGAAAAATTCACTCACTCTCAATTGGGTTAATAATTGAATACTCAAAATCAAATTTAATTAAATTATCCTATATGCTTGCAATCAGACCAACTCGCCACCGGCTCATTTCTTCAAATCGAGATCCCGAGGTCTTATTTAAGGTTATAACGGGGCATACGGTTGTAACTCTAGGTAAGAAAGGGAATTTATTGGGCTAAGAAGTGGCAAGATTTTATTCTATCATAACTTGGCATTATTTATTTAAAAATTTTATGATCATCAATTTTTCTTTCTTTTATCTTTTGCTTTTCTTTTTCTATTGCATGACATTTAGACTTTGTCTAATTGCTTTGTCATTTGCAATTTATTTTTGTTGAATGAAGCTCAACATTTTTCTTTTCTTTTTCTCTTTTTTTTGAATCGGTTTGTTGAATCCCGAATTATATATATATATATTTGATGATCATAAATTTAATGCCTTTGATAGAATTTATTCTTGTCCACTTGGGTTGAATGTATTGGTCTTTTTGTAAGGCTAGAAAATATAGTAGGTTTCAAGAAAAATTAGGCTTAAAAGCTCAAATTGGTTAATCCTAAAGGGAAAATATTTTTGGGTTTGGATTTCAAACGAAGGCCAAAAATTTGGGTTTTCTAAGTGCCTCGATCATATGCTCGATTTCGGGAATATGGCATGGTCTTGAATCGGTCCCAATTGCAAGTTCTAGTTTCCTTTAATCAAATTGATTCACACATCAAAGAAAATAAATGAGTAAAAGTGACCCATGGCTCAAATCTCACAAGGTTGGATTGATTCATGTCATACAATATTCTCAAGTTTAATCAAAGCTTAATTCTAACAATTTATTCAATCAAAATTTTCAACATGCAGATTTATTACCCAATAAGCTGATCGCATCATTAAATTTTTATAGCTCAAAACCTCAGAAATTTATTTAATGCATATTTTCAATTATATTATCCCAATTTAAAAGTTTGAAAATTTAATCACAAGCCTAAATTCAATATGTGAATTTAGGGCAGGTTTTTGCATGCTTTTTGCTGGTTATTTAATTTAAAGCAGTAAAAGAGGCACTATCAACATACAAAGTATGTCAACAGTATATTTTTGGCCTGACAGTCACTTACTCATCTCGGACTGTCAGACATCTTTTTGAAAATAAAATATGTCATTTTTGGACTGCAAAATTCCTTATGAAAGCGGTAATTACATCAATTACAAGAGATTTCATGCAATAAAGATTGAATTTGCACGAGTGATTGAAATTCTCTTATCTGATGTGTACAGTTAAGCTCGCATGATAAAATCATGAATCTCCATCTTTCTTCTCATCCGATTTCTTGGAGGATCCGGCTTCATCGGGAATCTTCTTGAGCAAAGCTTGCAGGACCTGATTTTGGCTCTGGAAAAGTGATTCTATCATTTTCCGGTTTCGCTCTTCACTCTCCTGTCGTTCTCTGTGCATTCTCTCTTCCCTTTCCAGAATCAATTTTCTGAATTCTTCATCCTTCCTCTCCTTCTCCAATTTTTCCTTCATCTTTTCTTCCTTTTCTGTCCTACGCTCTTGGCGTTCTTCTTCTGCCCTCTTTCGCTGTTCCTCATGACTTGACATTATGACATCAGTCATCGATTTCATTCCTTGGAGCATAGACTGACTCATCTGACTCATCATTCAAGTGCTTGGGAATCAGCAGGAAACTGAGAAACATTTTGACTTCGTGGAGGAGGCTGAGATGGTACTGGGGCAGGTTGAGATGGAGCTGGAGCAGGAATGTCTTCTTCTTCAGCTTGATGCTCTGCTCCCTCGGGCTGTTCAACTTGTGGAACTTCAGTACGAGCCCTGGAAGATTCCTCTCCAGTCTTAGCTGTTTTTCTTCTTCTCTTAGGAGCAGGAGGCGGCATTTCTGGTCTAGCTCGAGATGGTGCTGAATCACCAGATATATACGATGACTGAACTCCAAAATCAGCAGGCAGCGATGGAAGTGCATATCGAATCCTTTCTTGGCTTAGCATGTACGACACTTGGATGGGGGGTCCATAACCACTATTCTGCCCTGTAAACACCTCAATATCTAGGCCTTGATCAATGCAAATTCTTCTAATCAGATTAGGGTAGCAGACTGCTTGCTTCATTGGGAGCCTAGAGGTGATGACCTCGAAGATGTGCTCCCCTGCATTCAGTTTCATTCCATGCCAGAGTTTCGCCATCCCCATTAATATACTGCCTGAAGTGGTTTGGGGGTGCGTACTTGGCTTGATCCTTTCAATATAGAATTCATAAGTGGGCATGAATTCTACCTTGAGCTCTGAAGCTTGGAAGGTGTTTACAGTGGTAGGCTTCTTGGTTAGGCTATTTGCGATGGCACGATATGTGTTTCTTCTTGTAGTTTTGCCTCGCTTGCAGAAGAGTTCATCTTTCAGGATCTCAGTGGGGGTGATCGGGTGTACCGAGAAACCTGTTTAAGTACTGCGGGGAGAAGTCTATAGTATGTCCTCGTACCCAGGTTGTTCTCTCCTCCACATCGCGTAGAATTCTCAAGTGAGCTCAACATATCCCGGTTCCCCATGATGTAGCAAGAATTCCCCCCATCCCTGTTGAGTCCTCAAAAAATCAACAGTTGGATGTGTTAGGGCATTTGCTTCAAACCCCTTTTCGGGTATGATCTATTCCTGCAGCGTTCATATGCCCTAACACATTCAATATTGCTGTCGAATTTGGCTGTGACATCAACTGATGTGATCTGTTGCTTCCCGGGTGCTGTTGCTGGAATCCCCATTCTTGTGCGTACCTCGGTTTTCGCCCAGAAATTGACTGGCTTGATCGATCCAATTGATTCCTGAGGTTCATCTTCACTGGTATGCTAGTCATTCGGGTCATCATCTTGATTGATTGGCTCATTCATTTCCGCTTCACGCACAGGCTCATTCTGCTGCGTTCCCTCCACCTCCATATTTTCTTCAAATGCCTCCTGTATAATTACATTGTTTACAACATTGAGTTCATAGGCTTCTGGAATATAAAAATCTATAATAGGGTAGAAAGGGTCATCAACGTTAGTTGATACCTCCTCCCGTCTACTTGATTGTTCGTGCACCGCTTCATTTACAATTTCTCAGATATTTTCTTTAAAGAATGGCACTATCGCCTGCTCGACTGGTTGTTCCTCCAAAATGCTGGCAAGTGCAGCTGGATCAATTGATGCTTGTGAGCCTCTTGCTTCAGCTGCTGCTTTGTTTCCTTGTCTATTGGCCACGACAGCGAGCCAGTCCGGATCATCTTCTCTCATGCCAAGGTATTCTCTGAGTTTCGCATCTCTTTCCTCAGGGGTCATGTGTGCCAAGGGATGAGGATCTTCCCTAGTAGATGGTCTTGGATCTGGCATCTCTTTCAACACTTGCAACTCATCATCCCCTATCTCTTTTGTTGTCTTAGCATGAGCAGATTTTTCCTTTTGAAGTTCAGCCCGCTGCTTTTCCATTTCTGCTCCCTTCTCCATTTTCAGTTGAATAAGTTTTTCTCGAGTTGGCTCCTCTACTGTTTTAGTTTCGGCTCCCTTCTTTGACTCAAGCTCAGCCTCAAGCTTCCGGGCAGCTTCCTCATCCTTTGTTAACTGAATGTTTTTCCTTATTTCGGCCTCTTGCATCGCCATTTCTTCACTTTCAATTCTTGCCATTATTTCGGCCTCATTGGCAGGTCTCTCTTCAGAAGATTGTTCTTGCATACCCGCCATTGCATTTTCTTCTTCTTGCATTTTCCTGGCCATTTCAGTGTCAAAAGCAATCTGATCTTTCTTCTTCGTAGGCGGTGGTGGCATCTTCGCTTTGCCTTTATCTGCAGGATTATCCGGCTCAGTTATCTTTTTAGCAGTTGGCTCGGGCTCTTTGATTACCACTTTCCGATCCGGAACCCGCCCACTTTTTTCCTTTTCTGCTAACTTAACTAGCCTCTTTCTCGTTTGCACTTGCTCAGTTGTCTCAGGGATAACTGGCTGATCCTTAGGCTCATGTTGTTTTGGCCGATTCTTTGGTTTAGGCTGCTGCTGCGGCTCTTGCTCTTGTTGAGTGAAAATTTGAGGTGGAGATGCCCTAGCAGTATACTGGTTGATTAGAATATCAGGCTCTTCTCCCTCTGCCTCTTGCATCCCAAACTGCTTGTGTGCATATCTCAAATAATCTTTCATAAATCCCGGATTGGTGATCCTTACCAGTTTCAATTCCCATGCTCCCTTGATCCAGTTGCAGGTTAGGCTTCTAAGTTTGTGGTTATAGTGCATGATTTTTGCCTTATTCCCGGTATTTCAATAGTCTAAGGCCTCTTTATCCATTTCCATAAGGAGTTCGAGATATGAGGTTCTATAACTCTCTATCATGGCGCCCACCATATCCCTTTCCAAGGCTTCCTTCAAGTAGGACATATCCTGCGCCAGATCACATTTCAAATATTCTTCTGCCTCAGCCTTGGTCATCAATCTGTATTGCCTTGCATCCTTTTTCAGTACTGACCATTTCCTGTGCCTTATCTCATAGATCATTTTTTCTCTCAGAATTCTGATGTGCTCAGGAAATTTAGGATCTACATCAGTTCTTTTTTCAGTTGTCCCTTCCTGACCGAATCGTTTGTTCACAAAGATCACCTCAAAATTATCCTCTTCCGGCAAGACCAGTCCTTTATCCAATCGTTCTTGCATGATCAGCCCTCTGCCCTTTCCCCACAGATATGTCAATTGATGCCATTCATGTCGGGCAGCATTGATTTCTTTCCTGAATTTATTCAACATAGTTGAGTCTCTTTCAGCGTTATACTCTTCTATTTTCTTCAACTTGTGAAACAAGTTGTAACTCAGTTCTCTATGCCTCCTACGGACCTGAATGGTCACCCATCTTTGCTCCTCCGTACCCATGTTATCAAACAGGTGCGGGTTACAAATGCAGGGGAAAGCTTCATGCATCATTATGGCCCCCTTTCCCAGTACCCGGCTTACATCTAAGGGCTTTTCCACAAACTGCAGTCTCACTTGTGGGTCTATTGGCTGATCGGGGATGAGTATGTCGTATTTCGAAATTGCTATTCCCACTGTTCGATTCTCTAAGTGACGCTCCCATGTTGCTTTGTGTATTTGGAATTTCAGTGTAATCCGCTCCAGGTGGACTGCTGGGGTCATTATGGAGTCATTTGGCGCATGGTCCATCATTAGATTCCAAAATTGCAGCATATGGTGGAAAAACCCCGTTCAATGGTTGTGAGAATAGTAGATCTTTCTGCTGGTGCAATATTCACATCCCAACCTTGCCTTAGTTCCAGTTCGGCCTCGGTTGTGTGATCCAACAGGACCTTATATTCGCTTGTCAAGGCATCCCTGATCTTCTTTATCTGAATTCTGTTTGTAGAAGCCTCTATTGCTGCCTGCTGCAGAGTACAGTCAGGCAGCCCAATGGCTGACTTAATAACCTTCTCATTCCTGAAAAATATAGAAAGTATTAATTCCAATAAAAAAATTTATAAAGTCATTCAAGTTGAAAATCAACATCCTCACATTTTGAGCTCTGCTCGAAATGCGATTTATTTGATTATTCTTGAATTTTATTACAAGCCAGAAGTAGCAATATGTACAACTACAAATATAAATAACACTAATTTATTAAAAAGTTAGGTCATTGGACCTAAAAAATATTTTTGATTTGGATTATTGAGTCCAAAAAGAGAAAATAAAACGGTCATTGGACCAAAACTCTTCTTAATGGGCCATTGGGCCCAAAATGTTGATTTTCTCAATTTTATTAAACAAGCTCGAGGCACTTGTTGAAGATGGAATGAGACGAGACGAATGGAATGAATGCTCAAATTTGGAATGTGCAGTGGAGACGTGGCGAGATGGATTTGCTATTCCCGGATTTCTTGGACTGTTTTGGACAGTTAAAAAACATTCCCAAAAATGCAAACACTATTTTTCATTATAAAAAAGGTTGACTCTTTTTATTTAATAAAAGTGGGGTGTAAAGGGCCCCATTTTTGGATTTTATAAAAGGATAGCAGTTATAGGTAACAAAAGAGACTGCTATCTTACCCACACTTTAGTTCCATTGGGAACGAAAATTACACTTGTCAACCAAAATTCCTACCAACTATTTTTGTCTTTTCTGAAAAAGTGATTTGCAAAAGGGGTTTTTGGCAGGGCTTTTGGTAGTGGCAGCAGGATTGCCATAACACGATAAACACCAGCTTTACTCAGATTGCAGCCACCACACAAACAGGGTACCAACATAGAAAACAACATTAAGTGTATGCAGTGGCATGCAAGAAACAAACACACAGCAAACCATCAACACAAGATCATGCTTTAATCCTAGCTAGAACAGAGAATCAAACACCCACTCATGCTTCAAAACCCCAGATTAACATAGACATGAAAAGATCTAATCTGCTCCAAAAATTTCCAAGAAAAAGATAACTAATAACACAATGATGTTTCAAACAAACACCCCAATGTTCATTGGTTCACCAAACTTGCAGATTTTGTAATACCCGAGAATTTTCCAACATAAAATAAAACAATAATTAAATAAATAAATAATAAATAAAATAAATACTATAAATAAATAAACAAATCCAGCAAATAAAAGGAATAAATAAAGATAATGAAATGAGAAATGAGACTTTTACTTAAAAAGGAATTAAAGGAATTTAATTAAATAAAAGGATGGATAAATGGTACACCAAAACCCGACACTAATGAACTCGAGTATTCGAGTCCAAAACATCCAATTAGACTGAGAATAAATTTAGAGAGAAAGTAGAAACCCGAAGATACCCCGGAAATCGGAATTCGGGAGCATAGAGGGATAGAAACCCGAAAGAGAGGCGGAAAAGCACGACGGATCGCACGACCCGCCCGGACCGAAGTCCAGGCGAAGTCGGCGCGGTGGCCGCGCGGTGAAGAGGCTTTAGCGCGCCACGACCGCACCACTTCATAGATTCGTTTGTTGCGTGAATCTCTCGCCCGAACGCGGATTTTTCGACTTTCGGTTGAACATCTCTCGACTCCAGACCTTTAGGTCGGCTGTGGACGCCCTAGGGATTGAGAATTCTATAAATAAGCCCCTTGGGAGCCCCAAACAAGTTTACAAAACCCTACAATCTTCTATACGTTCGAAACCCTAAATTCGGAGTCGACGGAAAGCACCAAACGGAGGCAGCAGCTTTGGACGAAAATCCAAGGTCTCCAAACGTTGTGGTAAGCTCTAGTCCGATAAATCTTTTCACGTTTCAATCCGAAAACGGATTCTAACTTCGGTTCTTTTCTTTCTACACCCCGTATCGAATCTAGATCGTAGAACCCGACGAACGGAGAGGAGAAACGGTGATCTGGAAGCCACGCCTCCGAACTAGACATCCCCGACGTTCATAGACACTGTAAGTTAACCTTACATGGTTTTGAGAGATTTTAAAACATTCGAAACCTAAAAGATTTCACCAAGAACCATAAATCTGTCCACTTTTGCTTTCTACCGACGCAACAGATTTGGTGAATTTTTCCGAACCTTAAAACGAACTCAAACGGAAAAACTTAAAACACGAAAAACGTTCCTAAGACTTAGACCTAGCTACTGTAAAAATTTGGGAATTTTGGAGTTGATTTGATATGCGAAAACCCGTTGAAACCGAACTGTTTGATTCTAGATCTCGAAATCTTGGACAGAACTTAGGAATGATCTTGATCACGTTTTTGACATAGGATCTAGGCTGTTTTAGATCTTTGGCCAAACATTAAAGTTGTAGATAAATGTCTTAAGATGATCCCTGTCAAATTTCATTAAGTTTGGAGTTGAATTGATATGGTAGAATTTGAAATCTTTAAACTGTGGTGCATTAAACTCGGACAGATTTCTTCTTATGCGAAAATTGGCGATTTTGACCTACTTAGGTATCTCGGATTGAGAAAGTTAAAACACGAAAGTTGTAGATCTTGATGTTTCCGAGTCAGATATGAAATTTTGGAATTTTTGGAATTAAATCTGATTTTAGACGAATTTTGGAGTAAACTGTGATTTACCGAAACGAAATCTTGAAATCTTGTTGAAACATAGAATTAACCTTTAGGGTTGAAACGAATTGAGATATTATTTCTAAATAAATACAATGGAAGGCAGATTTTAAAAATTAAATCCCCTTACAAACTTGATAAATTAAAATTAGGGGTGAGTGCTCTGCAGGGTGCCCCCTAACGATTCACTTCGTGCCGTAATGGACGATGGTGACCCCGCGCGCTAAATTTGAGATATGGATTGCCTAAACGGCGAAACTTAGAGCCTACACTCTCGTGAATATCCGTATGGGTTTCCCGAGGCTCCGGAGTGGTACTGGGTATGGCTGATACGGTTGCGGCCGCCGGGCTACCGGCTAAACTTGTTGACATCGCGATGCTATCGTGAAACTTTGAAATACCAAATCGGGAATGTATGGGGATTCCAAATTAAATTAAACTAGATTAAATTATGTTGTTTTCCAATTAAATTATTTAAATGCTTTATTTAAATTATGGTTTTTATGATTAAACCCTGTGATATGTGTTATGAAATAGAGCCCTGAGATAATTTAGGCTATTGGATACTTGATTAGATTAAATTATATATTATGTTATTATCATGCTTTTGTTAAGTTATTAAATTAATGGCTTTTAAACCCTATGATCATGCATGTGTTAACTTACTCAGCAATTTTGCTGACCAAAACCGTTTTTATTCATTTCCTTACAGAATATGTGGAATGAGCATGTGTGAGCACGATTCATGCATGGGATTTTGGGAATTGTTATTTTGCTTTTAAATTTTGTACTTAGACTATATCATGAACGGACCTGTTTAACCCGTGTTTTGGCCTTGTCGGCCCTTTTTATATTTTCCGCTGCGATACTGTACTAAACTAAATATTTCCGCTGCGCTATGCTATTATTATTTTCAAATTATATTGTATGGGCTATATTGAATGATTTAAATGTTTTTAAATACTGCAATACCTAGCCTTGCATCTCTGTAGTAAGCTCGGAGAAACCGTGTCTTACTAGGGAGATGTGGCGGTGACATCCCGACCTGGGTGACCAAAAACCGGGGTGTTACAAGTTGGTATCAGAGCCCGGCTATTTTTAAACTATTATTTTTTTTAAACCATTACTATTTTTAACTATTATTAGTATTTTGACTATTATTTTAAATTTTAAATTATTATTTCCATGGAGAAAAATTTTTATTTTTAAAACCCATGGAAACCTATATATATATGGTGCATTAAATTATTATTGGGGGGAAATATCATTTGCATATGCATGTTGCATCTCTGCTATGAACTTAGAATCTTGGAAACTTGAACTTAGAATCTTGGCGAAACTTGAACTTAGCATCTTGGCGAAACTTGAACTTAGAATCTTGGAAACTCGAACCTAGAATCTTGGCGAATTGAACCTAGAATCTTGGCGAATATTAACTTAGATCTCTTGCTTGCGCTAGATGGCTAGTCAAGACATGATGCAGTTGATGATCAAGATGATGAACGCTCACCTTGACACCCAACAAACCATACAACAAATGAAAAATCGTATAGCTCACTTGGAGGCAAATCTGCACCAAATGGGAGACTTAAGGGAAGCTGACCTCCAGCACTTCCTGAACTTGAGAGCCGCTGATCAAGATCGCATAAAAGACTTAGAAACTCAAGTGCAAAAACTCACCGAACGAAGCGATGCTGTGATAGATAGAGTTGAGGATCTAGGGTCGGACCTGCTTGACCTCACTGATATAGTAGTACCTTATAGCCCTGTGGAAGACCACTTGATGGGACCACGAAGCCCAACACCCCCAGTGGAGAGCCCATCCGGCCTTATCCATGGACGCTACGGAACCCTTGGGCTCTGGCCCCACATGGTCCGTCCATCGCCAAACCCGAGCCCCGTGGAGAACCATCCGGAGGAGACACCGGACCCAGTTCCGGAAGCCGTCGATCCACCATCCCCAGTGTTTCATGGACCATTGGGCACCGGCCAGGACTCTGATGAGGATGATCCTATGGAAGACCCCGCTACTCTGCCAGAGGACGCGGAGATCTTTTAGATACTTTATCTTAGATAGTACATTTATTTTGCGCATCCTATTACTTGTATTAAATTTCTTTTGAAGGAATGAAATGCAAGTTGATTTTTTTTGGATTCTTCAGCCAGAAATCATTATAAAAAAAAAAAGGGAGAACTGGAACAGTTTCATCGCAATTTCTCTAAATGACAACAGTCAAAACAGTCAACAAGGATACAACGGGAACATAAACTGCGAAACATAATCAGCAAGGTCATCCTTGTACAATCCATAGGAAAACGACTAAATAAAACACTACTACAGCAAGCCTAGATGGAAACGCAGAAACAAGGGATCACTGGTCGGGGGGCGGGAACTGACGACGCATATACTCGTCCATCTGACGCATGTAGGCGTACATATCGGTCATGGAGGCCTGCTGCTCCAGCTGTCTCGTAGTGATCTTATCCATGCGAGCCTGGTACAGGTCCATCCTGGCATCCAGAGCGTCGTAGCGAGCCTGCCCGGCTGCAAACCCAGCATCCATACGAGCGAACCCCGCATCCATACTAAGCTGCATACCCTACAGCATCTGAACTATCTGCGGCATCTCCGCACCCTGCTGGGGAACCTCGGGAGGCGGAGGTGGCTGCTCAGGAGGAACAACTAAAATCAAACCATCACCGTTGGGCTCCGGGCGAAGGACAGCCGGAGGGGCCCCACGTCGAAGAGCACTGCGTCGAGGGGCGTAGCTAGGGATACGGTAGTAGCCGCCAGCGGATAGCTCGTAAGGATCCGTCTCTGGTGACGTACGGATCCCCTGAGCCGCACACATGCCGCAAATAAGATGAACATGGGTAATCACCCTGCTTCCTCGTCCTCGGCGCATACCCCTCAGGTTGTCCGCGATACAAGCCCCAACAGTCACCCTACCACCCCGGGCGAGAAAGCAGATGGTCTCATAGACGTGGTCGATAACAATATGGCTCCGGGTGATCGGCCGGACACGGCCTAACCATATCTGAGCTAGCTCGCGCCACGGAGAGTCCATCGTCGTCAACCTCAGCTCGTGATCATGCTCGAGCAGAGGAGCCGTCAAGGTACATAAAACGCCCCACGCAGGCGGGGGTATACGACCCTCAGGCTGTGGCCGGAACACGCCGTCGTCAGGAAGGCCGAAGTAGACGTTGATCGCCCGAGTGCTGAAATCTAGATGGCGACCCCGAACCCAGACTTGAGACAAGTCACTGTTCTCCCCGAGACCGCCAATGTTGGCAATGACCTCCATAGCTAAGTACCCAGAAGCGACGCCCTCAGGATGGCGCGCAAGCCCAGTCCACTGAAGAAGACCCAAAACTGGACTAACCCTGTCGTCGTCCATATGGCGAGGATATATGCCTCTCGCCGGGACATAAGACCTGTTTCGACGAAGCTCGTCGAAGTAGAACTCCTGAGAGGCCATAGTAGCGAACCAATACCTGTCGTGTCGACGGGGACGCACCTCGTCGGGGAGACCCCTGAGCTTAGGGCCCCGCTGCTCCTCGTCCTCCTCGGACTCGCTCTCATCAAAATCAGACATCGCCGGAGCGGCAGTGCTAGGACCAGCCTCATCGCGCTGAGCAACTCGTCTCCTGGTCCTCGGGGGACACATGAGTGACGCCAAAACAATCCATAGAAAAAGCAGCATCCTGCAAATATCCAACCAATACCTAACGTAAGGATAAATCCCACACGGCGATTACACGAAGTATAATCTAGAAAACACGATAACATGAAGTGGGAGCCCTAACACGAGCGATCAAGAGAATAACCAAACCAAGACTATGTCTAGAAAAGTCCCAAACCCCCTTGGGACATTTCGTCGAACACGTTGAGTGCGCGATAAATCAAGACCAAAGTTTACTTGTAAACACATGGGGAACGTCCCCAAAACAAACCAATGGCTTAGACAATAACTTATCATTATAATAGGGCACAAGTTGACGAAAACGAACTCATCCGCATGCCCACAATACCAATACAAATCGGGAAATTCATGCTTTCCTTAAAATATGGAATCTAGTAAAACTTCCTCGAACTAGGCATGCATTGTGGCACAAATACTTCCTAATCAACAAAAATAACACCAAGTATCGCCCAAACTCGCTAATTGCATAAATTAAGTCTAAAAACAACAAACCCCCAATTCTTGTCTCTAAACCCTAATTTTGAAATTCACCCAAAGATTAAGGCTAATCAAGATATAAAATCTGAAATTGACAAGTAGAAGTAGTAGATGCATACCTTGCAAAGGAAAATCGAGGCCGGGAACGAGAGAATCGGGGGGATGGGAGAACGAATTTGAGAGAAAACTAGATGAAGCCTCGGAAGTGGAAATGGGGCGGAATGGCTCGCGCTCCGCGCGAGCCCTTTTACTCGAACTGCTATGGTCGCGCGGTCGCCGTGCGCCACCGCGCGGGCACCCCGCGAGCCTCAAAGTTTGTTTTTTTTTTATTTATTTTTTTTACCTTCTACTGTTTACTCGATGAGCTATACGGCAAGCTGTCGAAATGTGACTTCTGGCTGAAAGAAGTGGCATTTCTCGGACACATAGTATCCGCTGATGGAGTATCAGTGGATCCGGCAAAAGTCTCTGCCGTAACTGAATGGGCAACTCCGAAAAGTCCAACGGAAATAAGGAGTTTCCTTGGATTAGCCGGATATTATAGACGATTTGTGAAGGACTTTTCAAGGATTGCACGTCCTTTGACCCAGCTACTTAAGAAAGGAGCAAAATACGAGTGGACCGAAGCGTGTGAGACTGCGTTTCAAGAGCTGAAGAAACGACTCACAACCACACCCGTATTAACATTACCATCAGAGAATGGTGACTTCGAAGTATGTAGCGATGCTTCAAAGGAAGGTTTAGGTTGTGTCTTGATGCAAGACTCGAGAGTCGTAGCCTATGCATCACGCCAACTAAAACCTCACGAGGAAAATTATCCGACCCACGACCTGGAGTTGGCAGCGGTCGTTTTCGCTCTAAAGATATGGAGACATTATCTTTATGGGCGGAAGTGTCGAATGTTCACCGACCACAAGAGCTTGAAATATATATTCACTCAGAAGGAGTTGAATTTGAGACAGCGAAGGTGGTTGGAACTTATTAAAGACTACGATTTAGAGATAGCATACCACGAGGGGAAGGCGAATGTGGTAGCCGATGCCCTAAGTCGGAAAACCCAACACGTGATAAACTCGTTGGTAATTCCGCCGGCATTGTACATGGATTTGGCAAGATTGGAGTTAGAACTTGTGCATCCTGGCACAGTGAGAGAAACGGTCAATGCCATGGTCGTAGAAACTCCAATATTGGACGAGATTCGACTCGCTCAACCGGGCGATCCGAAACTCGAGAAGATAAAAGGGTATATTGCCGAAGGAAAGGCAATAGGATTTGTTGTCCACGAGGATGGAAGCATCCGTTTTAAAGGTAGATGGTGTGTACCTCTTAAATGTGCCGAATTGAAGCAAAGGTTGATGGAGGAAGGGCACAACACGCCATATTCCGTACATCCCGGAGGTGACAAGCTATACAAGGATCTGAAGAAGATCTATTGGTGGCCGGGAATGAAGAAGGAAGTGGCAAATTTCGTGGCGAGATGTCTCACCTGCCAAAAGGTTAAGGCAGTGCGACATAAACCCCTAGGATTGATGCAACCACTGGAGATTCCAAGTTGGAAGTGGGATAGCATCTCAATGGACTTTGTCTCGGGATTACCCCGATCACCTAAAGGCATGAATAAGATTTGGGTGATTGTGGATAGGCTAACGAAGACAGCCATATTTATCCCAATGAAAGACACGTGGACTATGGACCAATTGGCCTGAGCCTACATTGATAATGTGGTACGACGACATGGAGTACCACATGATATCATTTCCGATAGAGACAGTAGATTTGTCTCTCATTTCTGGACGGAGTTACAAAAAGCCCTCGGTACTCAAATCAAAATGAGCACCGCATTCCACCCGATGACGGACGGACAAACCGAGAGAACAATCCAAACACTAGAAGACATGCTGAGAGCATGTGTGTTGGAATTCAAAGGAAATTGGGAATCTCATTTACCCTTGATTGAGTTTTCCTATAATAATAGTTACCATGCGAGTATCGGCATGGCACCTTTCGAGGCATTGTATGGACGAAAGTGCCGAAGCCCTTTGAGCTGGGAAGAAAACGATAAGTCCGTGGTAGTGGGACCACAACTTATCGAAGACATGGCTCAACAAATCAAAGTGATCCAAGGGAAGATGAAAGCCGCTCAAGACCGTCAAAAGAGTTATGCCGACGTGAGACGACGAGACCTAGAATTTCAAGTGGGAGATAGAGTCATGCTAAAGATATCACCCATGAAGGGGGTGATGCGCTTTGGCAAACGAGGGAAGTTAAGTCCTCGATACATAGGACCCTACGAAATTCTAGAACGAGTCGGAACTCTAGCCTACCGATTGGCTTTACCGCCACACTTAGATCGAGTTCATAATGTCTTCCATGTCTCGCAACTAAAGAAGTATGTGCCGGACCCGACACATGTACTTCAACCGGAGATAATTGAGCTCGATGAAGATTTGACTTACGAAGAAGTCCCAGTGCGTATTCTCGATACTAAGGAACGAGTAACGAGGAACAAAACCATCAAAATGATCAAGGTTCTTTGGTCAAATCATGAAAGTGAGACGGCAACTTGGGAAGTAGAATCCGATATGAGGGAACGATACCCGACATTGTTCCAAACCGATACCGACACAGTTATGGGGACATAACTGCAATCTTAAGGGGGAGAGGATGTCATACCCCCTAATTTTTTTGTACACTTAGGCAGCTTAGAAGTTTTAATTCTAAGTTCAGTCACAACATAATAAAACAAACACAAGACCCTAGCACGAGACGAGAAAAGCCGAAACACAACTTCGAGGACGAAGTTGATTCTTAAGGAGGGTAGACTGTAATACCCGAGAATTTTCCAACATAAAATAAAACAATAATTAAATAAATAAATAATAAATAAAATAAATACTATAAATAAATAAACAAATCCAGCAAATAAAAGGAATAAATAAAGATAAGGAAATGAGAAATGAGACTTTTACTTAAAAAGGAATTAAAGGAATTTAATTAAATAAAAGGATGGATAAATGGTACACCAAAACCTGACACTAATGAACTCGAGTATTCGAGTCCAAAACATCCAATTAGACTGAGAATAAATTTAGAGAGAAAGTAGAAACCCGAAGATACCCCGGAAATCGGAATTCGGGAGCATAGAGGGATAGAAACCCGAAAGAGAGGCGGAAAAGCACGACGGATCGCACGACCCGCCCGGACCGAAGTCCAGGCGAAGTCGGCGCGGTGGCCGCGCGGTGAAGAGGCTTTAGCGCGCCACGACCGCGCCACTTCACAGATTCGTTTGTTGCGTGAATCTCTCGCCCGAACGCGGATTTTTCGACTTTCGGTTGAACATCTCTCGACTCCAGACCTTTAGGTCGGCTGTGGACGCCCTAGGGATTGAGAATTCTATAAATAAGCCCCTTGGGAGCCCCAAACAAGTTTACAAAACCCTACAATCTTCTATACGTTCGAAACCCTAAATTCGGAGTCGACGGAAAGCACCAAACGGAGGCAGCAGCTTTGGACGAAAATCCAAGGTCTCCAAACGTTGTGGTAAGCTCTAGTCCGATAAATCTTTTCACGTTTCAATCCGAAAACGGATTCTAACTTCGGTTCTTTTCTTTCTACACCCCGTATCGAATCTAGATCGTAGAACCCGACGAACGGAGAGGAGAAACGGTGATCTGGAAGCCACGCCTCCGAACTAGACATCCCCGACATTCATAGACACTGTAAGTTAACCTTACATGGTTTTGGGAGATTTTAAAACATTCGAAACCTAAAAGATTTCACCAAGAACCATAAATCTGTCCACTTTTGCTTTCTACCGATGCAACAGATTTGGTGAATTTTTCCAAACCTTAAAACGAACTCAAACGGAAAAACTTAAAACACGAAAAACGTTCCTAAGACTTAGACCTAGCTACTGTAAATTTTTGGAGTTGATTTGATATGCGAAAACCCGTTGAAACCGAACTGTTTGATTCTAGATCTCGAAATCTTGGACAGAACTTAGGAATGATCTTGATCACGTTTTTGACATAGGATCTAGACTGTTTTAGATCTTTGGCCAAACATGAAAGTTGTAGATAAATGTCTTAAAATGATCCCTGTCAAATTTCATTAAGTTTGGAGTTGAATTGATATGGTAGAATTTGAAATCTTTAAACTGTGGTGCATTAAACTCGGACAGATTTCTTCTTATGCGAAAATTGGCGATTTTGACCTACTTAGGTATCTCGGATTGAGAAAGTTAAAACACGAAAGTTGTAGATCTTGATATTTCCGAGTCAGATATGAAATTTTGGAATTTTTGGAATTAAATCTGATTTTAGACGAATTTTGGAGTAAACTGTGATTTACCGAAACGAAATCTTGAAATCTTGTTGAAACATAGAATTAACCTTTAGGGTTGAAACGAATTGAGATATTATTTCTAAATAAATACAATGGAAGGCAGATTTTAAAAATTAAATCCCCTTACAAACTTGATAAATTAAAATTAGGGGTGAGTGCTCTGCAGGGTGCCCCCTAACGATTCACTTCGTGCCGTAATGGACGATGGTGACCCCGCGCGCTAAATTTGAGATATGGATTGCCTAAACGGCGAAACTTAGAGCCTACACTCTCGTGAATATCCGTATGGGTTTCCCGAGGCTCCGGAGTGGTACTGGGTATGGCTGATACGGTTGAGGCCGCCGGGCTACCGGCTAAACTTGTTGACATCGCAATGCTATCGTGAAACTTTGAAATACCAAATCGGGAATGTAATGGGGATTCCAAATTAAATTAAACTAGATTAAATTATGTTGTTGTCCAATTAAATTATTTAAATGCTTTATTTAAATTATGGTTTTTATGATTAAACCCTGTGATATGTGTTATGAAATATAGCCCTGAGATAATTTAGGCTATTGGATACTTGATTAGATTAAATTATATATTATGTTATTATCATGCTTTTGTTAAGTTATTAAATTAATGGCTTTTAAACCCTACGATCATGCATGTGTTAACTTACTCAGCAATTTTGCTGACCAAAACCGTTTTTATTCCTTTCCTTACAGAATATGTGGAATGAGCATGTGTGAGCACGATTCATGCATGGGATTTTGGGGATTGTTATTTTGCTTTTAAATTTCGTACTTAGACTATATCATGAACGGGCCTGTTTAACCCGTGTTTTGGCCTTGTCGGCCCTTTTTATATTTTCCGCTGCGATACTGTACTAAACTAAATATTTCCGCTGCGCTATGCTATTATTATTTTCAAATTATATTGTATGGGCTATATTGAATGATTTAAATGTTTTTAAATACTGCAATACCTAGCCTTGCATCTCTGTAGTAAGCTCGGAGAAACCGTGTCTTACTAGGGAGATGTGGCGGTGACATCCCGACCTGGGTGACCAAAAACCGGGGTGTTACAGATTTTCACAAAGTTCATAAAGGATCTCAGCAAAAACAACAAGGGTTCATAGAATAGATCAAAACAAGAACACTAAATGGGGATTATCACACAGGGAAACCTAAGAACCCTAAAAGCTTCAAAAATTCAAAAATGGTGATGCTGACCCCTAAACTGCAGCCTGAGTTCTCTAACAACCCTAGGTTCTCAAAAATCGAAATGCCCACTTAGTCGGCCATCCTCAATCCTCCAAATCAAAAACATCACCCCCATCCCAAATCATGATCGGCCAATATCCACAACACCCGTACAATGACAAAATAGAATGCCCACAACACACAATCCCCAAAATCGAACTTAAAATGCGAAGAAAGGAACAGAACTGAAACCTATTCACAATTTTACACATTCGCACCCAAAATCGCGAAACAGGGGGCAATGGGTGCGCGAGAATCGGACAAGATATCGCTTAACAGGACTCGGCTTTCTTCGGAGATGACGATGAGGGTTCCATTGTGCTTTTCGCGAAAATCGGACAGAGTTTCGACTGGAAATGGGTGGGGAAATTGCGAGGAACACGTGGTGTTCTTCGGGAGAAAAAGGTTCGCGCACGGGAGGTTTTGCGAAAATTGGTTAAGTGTTTGGACAAAGCGGGGGAGAACAAAGGTCGAAAGGGGTTTTAAAAGTGAGGAGAGAGAAAGAATGACGCGGAACCCGTAGGTATGACGCCAAAGGTTGGCGTCAAAGGGTTCTGCGTCATTAGGTAGTAAGAGGCTGGGGGATCCTTGACGTCAAACAAGGGGTATGACGCCAAAGGTTGGTGTCATCCCTGAAGGTTTGAGTCATGAGGCGGTTTGGGCTGGTTGACGTGGAACACTGCCTATGACGCCAAAAGGATTGCGTCTTGGACAGGGGTTCCGCGTCAATAGACGTGAATGGTTCAGAGGAGGTTTGACGTCAACCATCCTTTGACGCAAAAGGTTTGCGTCATTATGATGGGTTTGCGTTATTATCCCCATCCAGGCGTGCTGACCATGACGCCAACCAAATATTTGACGCCAAAGGTTGGCGTCAACACTCAAGTTCCGCGTCATGGTGTCTGAATTCAAAATTGATGGACTGGGCCCGGAGTGCAGTTGGGCTTTGGTCCATCTTTATTGCTATGGACTTAGAAAATTTTGGTCCATAGTATTTTCATTTATAACAGATTATGGGCTTAATAAAAATCCAATATTTACAACATTTATCAATTTGCATAATTTAGGTTGAATTAATCCTACTCCTTATAGAATTTATTCCGGATTTTAAATTGCTTTAATTTTCGGGAATAATTTCATTCAGATGTAGAACTAATTCAACCGGGAACCTGTTTTGCAGCTTAATTTATCTTTTTGTTGGTTCCTCAAATTCCTGCAAAACCAAGCAGATAAAAATATTAGTTTTTCTCCAAATATCAACATCCTCACATTTAGAGTCTTGGTACTCTAAATGTTTAATTGATTTTTTGGGTACTTGATTTGTTCAACGAGATTAATAGAATAAGGAAAAGATTAAATAAACTCGGGTTGCCTCCCGGAAGCGCTGTGAATTATGGTCTACAGCTAGACTTCTTTTTGTATTTTCATTTCTCATAAGCCGGTTCCGTCACAAGTTGGATCTCCTTTTCAGGCTCGAACTGTCCGAGATACTCCTTCAATCGGTGCCCATTTACCACTATATTGCCCTTGTGAGTTCGGATCCTGACGGCTCCACTTTCAAACACTTCTAACACTTCATGTGGTCCTTCCCATCTAGATTTCAGCTTTTCGGGGAACAGCTTCAACCTAGAATTGAATAGCAATACATTTTGACCAACATAAAAGTGCTTAGGCTTGATCCGGCGATCGTGTAACTTCTGGGTCCGCTCTTTATAAATCCGCGAGCTCTCGTAAGCTTGCGCTCGTATTTCCTCAATTTCATTGAGGTCCAACTTGCGCTTGCCCTGAGAGACTCTTGGGTCAAAATTAAGCGTTTTGACGGCCCAGTAAGCTTTATGCTCTAACTCTACGGGCAAATGACAGGCTTTTCCGAAGACAAGCCTATATGGAGACATCCCAATGGGAGTCTTATAAGCTGTACGATATGCCCATAGAGCATCATTGAGCTTACGTGCCCAATCTTACGGGGTGTCCCGACAGTGGCTTCGAGTATATGTTTGATCTCGCGATTGGATATCTCGACTTGACCACTTGTCTGGGGATGATAATGCGTGCCTATCTTATGGAGGATTCCAGTTTTAAGCATAAGGTTCCCAAAGGATTTATTAACAAAGTGTGTTCCTCCATCAGATATTATCACTTTAGGTATGCCAAATCGATTAAAAATGTTGTTCTTGAGGAACTTTATGACTTGGCTACCATCATTGGTTGGTAATACGGCAGCCTCGACCCATTTGGACACGTAATCGACAGCTACCAAGATATAATGAGTTCCACCAGATGGTGGAAACGGTCCCATGAAGTCAATGCCCCAAACATCGAAAATTTCAAGAGTGAGAATTCCTTTCTGAGGCATTTCATCCCTCTTGGAAATGTTTCCTAATCTTTGGCATCTGTCGCAAGCTTTTACAAATGTCCTGCAATCCTCATAGATGTGAGGCCAATAGAATCCACACTCGAGGACCTTGTGGGCCATTCTAGTGGGACCGTGGTGACCCCCACACTCTGATTCATGGCATTTTCTGACGATTTGATAGGCTTCATGCTCAGTCACACATCGCCTGATTATTGAATAGGCGCAGTGCTTAAAGAGATAAGGTTCTTCCCAGAAATAATTTAATACCTCTCGGTTGAACCTATTCTTGAGATGATTGCTTGGAAATGGTGGGATTATTCCGCACGCTAAAAAGTTAGCAATGTCGGAAAACCATGGACACGCTTGGTCATGCAGATGTAACGCGAACAGCTATTCGTCTGGGAAATCCTCATTGACAGCTAGCTCTTTTTTATCATTTTCTAATCGAGATAAGTGGTCAGCAACACCATTATCTCGACCTCGCCTATCCTTTATTATGATGTCAAACTCTTGCAGCAACAGCACCCACCTGATTAAACGAGGCTTTGCGTCTTGCTTGCTGAACAAGTATCTAAGTGCACTGTGGTCAGTGTACACTATAGTCTTTGTACCAATAAGATACTGTCTGAACTTGTCAAAAGCAAAGACTACAGCATACATCTCTTTTTCTGTATTGGTGTAGTTTATTTGGGCTTCATTCAAGGCGTGACTTGCGTAATGAATTACGCAATGTCTCCCATCCTTATGTTGCCCTAAAACTGCTCCCACTACAAGACCACTTGCATCACACATCACCTCGAATGACAGTGACCAATCGGGTGGCTGTACAATTGGAGCAGAAGCTAGCACCGTTTTGAGCGTGTCAAAGGCTTGGACACACGTTTCATTTATTACAAAAGAATTTTCTTTACAAAGGAGGTTAGTGAGCGGCTTGGCAATTTTAGAGAAATCCTTAATGAATCTCCGGTAAATACCGGCGTGCCCTAAGAAGCTCCTAACCGATCTTATTGAGTTAGGGAGAGGGAGATTGGAAATGACAGATACCTTGGACGGATCAACCTCAATGTCTGCACGTGAGATGCGGTAACCTATCACTATGCCCTCAGTGACCATAAAATGGCACTTTTCCCAGTTTAAAACCAAATTAGTGTCCTCACATCTCTTTAAACTTTTAGCAAGATTGGTCAAACATTCTTCAAACGTATCTCCATATACAGAGAAGTCATCCATGAAGACTTCAATGCATTTTTCGATAAATTCAGAAAATATAGACATCATCCATCGTTGAAAAGTTGCTGGTGCATTGCATAATCCAAAAGGCATGCGCCTATAAGCAAAAGTGCCATAGGGGCATGTAAAAGTTGTTTTTTCGTGATCCTTACTGGCGATCACTATTTGATTGTATCCTGAATAACCATAAAAAAAAAATAAAACTCCCTTCCCGTCAACCATTCCAACATTTGATCGATAAAAGGTAAAGGGAAATGGTCCTTGCGAGTGGCCTCGTTCAGCTTCCTGTAGTCTATGCAGACTCTCCATCCGGTGACTGGCCGTGTGGCAATTTCCTCCCCTTGTTCATCTTGGTGATGCACATCCCACCCCGCTTTCGAACAACCTGCACAGGACTGACCCATTTGCTGTCAGAAATCGGGTATATAATACCGGCATCTAACAGCTTGATCACTTCATTTCTTACCACTTCTTGCATGGGTGGGTTCAATCTTTGTTGGGGCTAGCGCGAAGGTTTGAAATTGTCCTCCATTAAAATCATGTGCATACAAACAGAAGGGCTTATTTCTTTGATATCAGAAATGGTCCAACCGATTGCACGCACATGTTTTTTAAGCACTCCCACCAGAGCATTTCCTTGATCTTGTGTCAGCTTAGCTGACACAATTACCGGTAACATTTTATGTTCAGCGAGAAACGCATACTTAAGATGGTCCGGTAGCACTTTTAGTTCAAGCTCTGGTGGGCATTCCACAGAAGGAAGTAATTTGCGAGAATTAGATGGGGGAAATTCATATTTACCTTTCGGATCCTGTATCAGTACAGGATCCGCCTCCTCTTGGTTGGCGTCTTCATGAAATCGGCACTGTCAAACTCCTCCAAATCCCCAGTTTCGGGATCGGCGAAGTGGACGGCGCTGCATCCTTCGTGCTCCACGCCAGCAGGCGTCAGTACCTGCTTTGAAAATTCATCATCCATCATCATTACAATCCCAGTTTCAGAGTCTAGCTCTCTCTCTCTCTCTCTCTCTCCTATCTATTACATCGTCAAACAAAAACAAGAACTGTCATTTGGGTATTTCTGCAATTTCGCCATGTCGAAGACAACTTCCTCCCCATCTACTCGGAGGGTCACTTTTCTAGATTTAGCGTCAATGAATGCTCTGCGGTTGCCAAGAACGGCCTTCATAAGATGAGGGGCATGTCAGAATCCTCCTCAATGTCCAGAATAATGAAATCTACCGGGAATGGGGTGCTGCCTGCTCTAATTATGACATCTTTCAGGATCCCGATTGGCTGTGTGATCGATCTGTCTGCAAGCTGCAGCCTCATTTTTATTGGCTCCATAGTTCCAAGCGTAAGACGTCTTGCCATGGCCAACGGCATGACATTGATACTTGATCCGAGATCACAAAGCCCTTTTCCAGCACTGACTTGACCAATCCGGATCGGTAGGGTGTAGCAGCCAGGGTCTTCCTTCTTCTCCGGCAGTTTCCTCTGAATGTTTGCACTGCAAGTACTGTTGAGTATCACCAATTCTTCTTGCTCAACCTTTCTTTTTCCTGAAATCATTTCTTTTAAGAACTTAGCATAGGTTGGCATTTCAGAGATCATTTCAATCAAAGGTATGGTTATCTCAACTTCTTGCAATCTTTTCAAAAACTTCTCAAACTTCAGATCTGGTTGTTTATTTTTCAGCCTTGCTGGGTACGAAACCCTCGCCATGAACTTTTTATTATCAAAAGATTTTGTGGTGAAAGGTCAGAAATTGTACCTTCACCTTTACCATTTTCAGCTTTGTCTGCTGCAGCTTCAGTTTGCAAGTCGGTTGTCTCTTTCTCAGCATCATTTTCATTCTCCTCAATATCATCTCCCAGTTCCTGTTCTTTTCCCAGTTTCTCCTTGCCTTTCGAACCGTGCAGAACTTTACCAGATTACAGTGTGATGGCTTTACACTGAGGGTTTTTCTCAGCAGTGCTGGGCAGTGCTCCCTGGTCCCGTTTTTGCATCTCCTTGGCCATTTGTGTTACCTGAGTCTCCACGTTTCGAATGGAGGCCTGCAACTGATTATTGATTTCCTTCTGATTGGTAATGAAATCAATCATGAGGGTCTCCAATCTGGAAGGTGGTTTTTGCTCGTTTTGGTTCCAATTCTGGTTCTGGTTTTGGTTGGGATTGGGATTGAACTGTTGCTGGCCCTGAAAATTCTGTTGGTTTTGGAAATTCTGGTTTTGATTAGGCCTCTGCTGTATTTAGGGCTGGAAGTTGGGATTCTGGAAATTTTGAGGCCTGGGATGGAACTGTTGGTTTTGTTGGAAATTGTGGCTGAGTGAACTGGGTGGGCTGGGTTAACATGTGCGCATTCAGAGCGTTGTTGTTTGAGTAGGACAGGTTAGGGTGACGGTTAGGAAACCCTCCAGCGTAGTTGCAGTTCTCAGTTGCGACTTGTTAGCAGACATCAGTGTGATGTGGTCCCTGACAAAGGCCACAGGTTGCGTCCGAAGACTGTACTTGTGTGGAACTGCCTGCTTCTTGATTCAATGCTAGCACTGCAACCTGGTCCTTCAGCTTTTCGAGTTCTGTTTTCCCTGGAGTACCTACAACACACAGAACACGGGGAGAGGTTTCTGCATTATCATCATTCAATATTGTTCTGTTTACAGACATTGTTTCAATCTTAGCCCACGCTTGATCCATGGGCATATGCAGTAAATGTTGTCCCCCTGCAGCGTCGAGCATGTGTTTCCAGGCTGGCGTCAGCCCACTGTAAAACTTTCTCAGCTGCTCCCACGGTTGGAATCCATGCTGTGGGCATTTCCTCAGCAAGTTCATGAATCTTTCCTTTGCATCGTACAACGATTCCTCTGGTCTCATTTTGAACTCAGCAATTTTTGATCTTCCCTCATCAACTTTCCACTCCGGAAAATACTTTACTAAGAAATTTCACACTATGTCCTCCCACGTACTCCTTTGATTGATTGGCAACGACTTGTACCATGTCTTTGCTCCGCTTGCAAGTGAAAACGGAAACAACATCATTCGGATCATGTTCGGAGCAACTCCTTGATTCTTTATGGTGTTGCATAGCTCCAAGAACGTTGCCAAGTGGTCATGCGGATCTTCGTAGTTGGCTCCAGCAAATTGACTATTCTGTACTAGATTAATTGATGCTGGTTTAAGTTCGAAATTCCTTGCAACAATAGGTGCCCTTCCTGGAATGTTTAGGTAGGGTTCTATGATTGGTTGCATGTAATCCGCTGCGGCAGGTTGTTGATTGTTGTCCATTCCTCCTTGATACTGAGGCTGCTGTTTGTAATTCTGATAGTAATCACGGGGATCATTGGGATCATTCGGATTGGGAGGAAACTGGTTTTGGTTTAACTGGGGATTGTGATACTGGGGGTTATGAAAATTTGGGTTATTAGGGAGGTTTTGGTTATGAAGGTGTTGGTTATTTTGGTTGTTGGGAGGAATCTCGAAGGGTTGCTGATAATGGCCAGAAATGACCATTATTTTCAATCCATTTCCGTGTCTTAAACGGGCATTTGATCGCATTCCGGTCTTACATTAAGTAAGAAAGCAGTCGAATTGGACTAATTTATGCATAATTGTAAAAATAATAAGCTGGTGTGAAAAAGGCATAAATATGTAATTTTATTACATATTTATGTTAGAAAAATCCAAAAACATGAGAAAAAGAAAAGGAAACAAAAAGATGGGAAAAAGAGAGAAAAGCCCACAAAAAGAATATTTTCGGCCCATCTGGCCCAATCCAGCAGGCCCAGGAAGACCTTTGTCGCGGAAGCCCCTTGGCGCGATGCAGTGTTCCGCGACAAAGGAGGGGTTCCGCGACCAAGTGGCCCAGATGAAGAAGAGACCAGCCAAGCCCTTTGTCGCGATGACCTTTGTCGCGATGGCATGCTCCGCGACAAAGGCATGTTCCGCGACCAAGATACATTTTTAGAGACACAAGACCCAGTCGAGAAGCTTTGCCACATGCAGTGTGTTCCGCGACCAAACTTGGTGCTCCGAGACAAAGCTGTGATGTGTGTGATGTCTTGAGACACGATGGGCTCAAATCAAGGCCCATGAGCTTAGGGTTTCCCCTCTATAAATATGAGGTGTTTCCTTTGAGTTAAAGGTTGGAAGAATTTTAGAGAAAATACTCATTCTTGAAGACAAGTGGGAAGTTCAGTAGTTAGTTTAGTTTAGGGTAGTTTAGTTAGCTTTTTTTTGTATTATTTAATTGATGCACTAGTTAGAAGTAGTTTACTGCACTTGGGTTAGATAGCCAGTTTTACACCTTGTTTCTTGTTCTAAACTTTTGTTTAAGGGTTTGTGGTACCCAAACCATGGGTATGAACAGCACCGTTTAATAATATGGGAAAACATTCTCCATTTGTGTCCCAAAATCATGAAATGGGTCTCACACCCCATGGATCTTACCGTTTTCGTTTTCCTTGGGTCATTTGACCCTCGTTTTGCATTTTAATGTCACTGCTTGGTGACTTTTTCTTGGGATAATGTTGCATGCTTATGGGTGATCAAGCTCAGATTAGGGTTTTTTTTAAGTTTAAAGTTTGTTTTGTTTCCTTTATGTTCAAGCATGTTCTAGCTAGATTCAAATTCTGTTTTGTTATTTTGAGCTTAGTTTAGCTTTTGAATCTGAAATGGGTGAGATCACACATAATGCATGCCACTGTTCCACTTTACTTTTCTGACATGTGTACTGGACACACTTTTGTCGCGGAACAACTCTTGTCGCGGAACCACGTTCCGCGACAAAATGGTGCTTTGGCGACAAAGGTGCCAAAGAACATTTGTTGACCATTATTTTAAAAACCCTTGGTCGCGAAACACCCCTTGGCGCGGAACCACGTTCCGCGACAAAATCTTGATTAGCGACCAAGGACCCTAATACTTATAATTTTATTCTGGAAGGGCTTTGTCGCGAAGCAACCTTGTTGCGGAACCACGTTCCGCGCCAAAACCTCTTGTTCCGCGACAAGAATTATACCCTGTCCAATTTTCAACCCTTTTTGTCGCTATGCCCTTGTCGCGGAACCACGTTCCGCGACAAAATTTTCTTTACTTAGCGACAAAGAAAACCCTAAATTTTCAAAATCCCATTTCTTTTATTTCCCACCCCTTTGTCGCGGAGCCACGCTCCGCGACACGAACTCTGCATCGCGACAAGGTGGCACCTTTTTGCCAAGTTTTCATTCTTCATCTCACTTCATTAATTAATTGAACCTTTATATTAATATTTTGAGGTTGAGATCCAATGATCTCAACCCACGATCACTTTGATATAAAGAACTTTGTTCAATTTCCCATTAAAAGATTCTTCTACAAATGATTAAGCTCTAATGATCTAAGTATATAATCAGGACTATAATTAATTAATTATGGAATGAGCGATTATTTAGACATGAAGAGTGAATATGGAATCATTTCCATGCCTTGCATGAAAAACCAATGTCTCTCATGCAAGATGACCCAAAAATATTTTTTCTTTTATTTATTTTGTCTTTTCCGTGATGTGTGAAACAGCTAATAAGGAATATATCAGATTAATGTTGGCGGGCATTCCCACACGGATAACTAGCTCGTGATCTGTATATTGATTACTAGTTGTTATTTTGCATGGTCCGGATAGTGGTCGGTGGAAGCCTTGGCGGTTCGTCCCTCCGGGATTATAATAGCTGCTCAGCTGACTCCCATCCGGATACAGTTTTCTTTTCTTTATTTTAATTTCAAACCTGAATCTGGAGCTGTAGTAATGTTAGATGATATATGCCAATGTTATCTAATAATTATTGTAGTAATAGAATATGTGGGTTTTTATCCAAATTCACAGATAGTGGAGTCTGAGGTGACGGCGGCAACTGTCATTTGAGGCATTCCACTGTCTAAAAATCATCCCACCTGAAATGATCAGGACCTGGATAGCAGATGTTTGCAGTCCGGATTATCCTGATTATTCTTGTCACCTTTTTAGCCAAATAAACTCTTCTCATCTCCGGCTATTTCATCTCTGTGTTTCACATTCTGTCTAAACCCACCTTATATTTTGGGTTATTTTATTTTACACTTCTCTATAAATTTATGCATGATATTACTATGTAGATAGTGTGGCAATATTATTTTGGGATCCTTCCCTTGGACATAGAAGTCTTGATTTTAATCAGATGTCTCATAATAAATTTCCAACAAAAAATTCCTTTATAAAATCCGGATCTGAGTAAGGGATAAATTCGACAGTTATGACTAATTCATATCCGACTGGGGGTTGATTTTGGGAAATTAGAAGCAGAGTCAACGATTAGGTCTCACCTAGACTGAAAGGATCTGTGTTTTAATTGAGAGTCTAGTACCTGATAGGGAATGATTTTCAGATTTATTATTTTCCAAAATTGCTGTTTGTTGGAAATCTTGTATTAAATATTGCACTGGGTCAGATTCCACTTGGATTCCGATAAGGTGTAATAGATAATACTAGAGGAACAACATCCGGGCCTTGGTTATTTTCTAAGGTAGGGTTGAGTATTCTCTCAACTGCTATTTTCTTCTGCCAAAGCCTATTTTTGAGTCCTGAGTGAGTGCATCCGGAACGAACTAATTTATTAGTTTGTTTCATTAGTTTGTATCTCATAACCACCCGACGGAAAGTGAACACTGCGAGCGGTTCACCGAGAATAGGGAATTCTTGATCCACACCCGGTCATTCCGACCGGGGGCTTTCTTTTACTACCAGGGTCAGACTTTCAAAAACCTCCGAGTGATAGGATTTTAAATGCTTTCTTTATCGCTTTCTTTTAAATGCTTTTGTTAGAGGTCACTCGGTTGTATTGAGAGTTGTGTAACTGCTACTAGGAGTGAGAGTTAAGGGATAGTTCAGGGCTTGATTAGAATCTTCGGGTGTGACATGGGGGAATGATAGCGGTACTTGCCACTTCAATAAATGATTTGTCAGGTGTTGCTTGTCCACCACAGATGAATAACATGCCTCCACACGGCCGTGTGAGGGCAGTTGTGAGTCTGTGGTATCTTAGATTTTGCTGTCTTAAGAGCATGTAAACTCTTACTGTAAGTACCTGTCTGTTAAAGGGAACATGGTATAGAGAGCACGAGAGTTAGCTAACTGAAGGATTATCCCAAACAAAGATCTGTGTAAACAAAATGGAAGTTTAATTGTGTTTCATCTGAATCTTGTCCAACCTTTATTCTTTTCTTCCTGTCTCTTCTGTCTCTTTTTAAATCTGCTTTCTTAGAATAATCTTAATCGCTTTCTTAGATTAATTTTATTGCTTTCTTAGATTAAATTTAATTCGCTTTCTAGAATAATTCTGCCTGCTTCGTTTTAATTGCTTTCATAACTTAGTTTAAATTCTGTCAAGTAGTTGTTAGTCATTTCATACACTTGAATCGAGTAACCGAGTGGAAAATCTTAGTAAATGACGTGGGCCCTGCTTCTATCGCACATCCTCCAGTGAACGATCCGGTCTTACTATAAATTACTGCAATTTTTGACACCGTGCGCTTTCGGGGGCACAATTTCTTAAACACGAGCAATAAAAACATGACTACGTATAAATATATCCCTAATCACAACCCCGCCATCATAAATTGGTTTCATTAAATAAAACCTAAACCAGGATCACGAATTTTCGGAAAATACTCATGTAGTGGGAATCAGTCAAAAGTTTCATGGCAGGAAATCTTATGGCAAGAATTGATGAGAAGTATCATGGCATATTTGCCGGGGATCCTCAGTGTGACAGGCTGAAGGTCAACCTATCCCGGCTATGCCATGAGATTTGTCAACATTTCATGACAGAGAGGACCACAGCGCCATTTGAAACCAAAGCACCACACTTGAGTAATAAAAAGACTAATAATCTTGATGTATCCCTAAACCCTTTCCCGTGAATCATAACGCTTTTCATTTAATAAATCTAACCTGGTATAATTTTAGAAAATGCTCGTGGGACGGAAATTGTCAAAAGTTTCATGGCGCCGTTGCCGGGGAGGATGCAGCGTCGTTTCTTAAGAGAATTACACTCCTGATTACTCATAGATTAGCTTAGATCAGTCTAGTTTAGTGTAATATATCGAATCAAGAACAGAAAAAGTACCCTCAAGATTAATTGAACATTTAGAGTACCAAGACTCTAAATGTGAGGATGTTGAACTGAGGAGAAAACCTAACCTAATGGGTATTTATCTGTCTTGCAGAAAATTCGGAACCACCCAAAAAGAAGGAGCAGAAAAAGCATGGAAAACCAGGTTCTTGGTTGGGAAAATTCCACAAATCTGAGAAATTATTTTCGGAATTTAAAGAAATTTAAGATCCGGAATAAATCTTGCAGATAAATGGAACTGACCCAACCTAATTTTATGCAAGTAGATTATTTTAAATAATGGCCCAATGATTTGAATTTACTTGGACTGAATTCATTCAGGTCCAACTCAAATAAAATGGACGCGGGCCCAATATCACACTCGGGCCCAATCCGTTGAAAATTTGAAAATTCAAAGAGTTTGTCGCGGAATGACCATTTTGTCGCGGAACAACGTTCCGCGACCAAGTACAACTCCGCGACAAAACTCCCCTTATCAGCAACCCTTGTTTGTCTTTGTCGCGGAGTGACCATTTTGTCGCGATGCCCAGCATCGCGACCAAGTGCAATTCCGCGACAAAATTTTACTCGCCCCTGAACTCTGTTTGTCCTTGTCGCGGAAGCCTTTGTCGCGGAGCACTGCACCGCGACAAAGCTCCCATTCCGTGACACGGGCACACCACTCCATTCTTCCTCACCATTTTGTCGCGGTACACTTTGTCGCGGTGCATGACTCCGCGACAAAGTTTCACACTCCGCGACAGATCTAATGTCGCCAAGCCTGGTCGCGTAGTCCTGTTCCGCGACCATGGGCTAGGGTTCCGCGACCGGCCCATTAGTATTTAAACCTCTCCGCCTCCCTCTTCTTCCCCACGCTCCCACACTTAGAAATTTTCGGAAAAAAAAAACTGCTCATACGAAACACCTCCCCCGAAGAACACCACAGTGTTCCTCGCACTCGTTTTTCACCACTTCCAGGCGTTACTCTGCCCAATTTTCGCGAACCCAATGGAACCTCCATCTTCGTCTTCGCCCCCGAAGGAAACCGAACCCTGGTAACCCTTCTCCCTTGCATTTCGCGAGTGCGCGCAGGCCCCTGTTTTGCCATTCTTGTGTTTCTCATTTCTATTTTTGTAAATAGGGTTGTTTTATGTTCATTCCTTCTGTTTTAGTTCGATTTTGAGCGATTCTTAGTGTAGGCAGTGTTTATTTAGGGATCACTGTGATTTTTGTGTTGGCCGAGCAATATTTAGAAGAATGGGGTGCCCTAGGGCTCCTAAGGAGGAATTGTCTGCTATTTCTGTGTCACAAGTATGGTTTATGTGGATTTATGCTACTTGAGATATCTGTGAAAATCTGAAATAAGGTATACTAATGAGCATATGGGTATTTGTGAATAGCTAGATGTTGTTGGTAAACTATGAGTGATTGTTTCTATTTTGAGTTTTGGGACGTGAGTATGTGAGAGTATGCTTAAAGAGAACCTGTTCCTGTGTTCATGACTGTTTTGCTATGTTGAACTTAAGGTTTATGAAGCATGATAGCACAATTGATCTTGAGTTTTTGCTGAAGAGGGGAGAATGAACCTGAGTCGTGTGATAGCAGCATAGTTTGCATGCCCCTGTGATCATTTAATGTTGTTTTCCCTGCTGGTAGTCTGTTGTGTATATACTGCATTTTGATAAAGTGGGAGTGTTGGTGTGTATATGGCAGGTTCAGTACACACCACACACTTTTCAGAAAAAGGGATTTTCACAAAAGACAAAAATAGTACTAGGAATTTTGGGTTGACAAATGTGTTTTTGTTCCCAATGGAACTAAAAAGTGTGAGTTAAGTAGCAGTATTTTGCCACCTCAACTGCTACCTTTTTACAAAAATCCAAAAATGGGACCACACACATCCCACTTTTCATTAAATAAAATCAAGTCAACCTTTTCAAAAATTAAAAATAGTGTTTGCATTTTCTTGAACGTTTTAACTGTCCAATGACAGTCCAAACAATCCGGAAATAGCGAATCCAATCCGCCATGCCTCCATTGCACATTCCATTTTCGAGCCATCCATTCCACCATCATCATTTCATTCCATTTTCAACAAGTGCCTCGTGCTTGTTTAATAAAATTGGAAAAACAAACTTTTGGGCCCAATGGCCCATTAAAAAAAAAAAGAGAGAGAGTTTTTGGTCCAATGACCACTTTATTTTTATTTCCCCCTTTTTTCTTGATTGGACTCAATAATCCAATTAAGATATCTCCTTCTAGGTCCTAAAGCATAAGTACCTTATCTTTGGATCCTTTAATAAACTCAAGATTAAATCACTTAAATCACATTTCGAGCTTAGCAAAGCTCAAAATGTGAGGATGTTGATTTTCGCACCTGAGTAGTCTTTGAAAATCTATAAAAAAAAAATTTTGGATGCATCTAAACACTTTGCCCTTTTTCAGGAATGCATTGGTAGTGCAATCAGGCATCGGGTTACCTGACTGCACATATGAGGCTGCTGGCAAGCAGGCCTCAATTGATCGGACGGAGATTAAGGACGCAAGAGATGCCATCAAATCAGTCTACAAGGTACCTCTGGACCACACTACGGATGAAAAGTTGAAGCTTTCTCCGGGATGGGACGTGCATATCCCTCCAGAGGAAAGAACGATAGTCGCTGCATCGATAGAAAGGGACTACTATCACTTCCTGAAGAAGTTTTGGATAAGGATGATGGAGCATGCCCCTCAAGACGAAAAGACAACTCCTGAAGTCCACCATGAACGCATCCAATTGAAGTTCAGAGAGCACAGGGCTGTGTGGAATCGGCATGTGGAAAAAGGAACGAAAGATCCAAATATAGCTGACTTTGACATCATCATCCCTAACCAGATCGTAGATCCTCAAGTTCGGATGGCCTTCGAGCACAAGCAGATGGATCTAAGCAGGGTTATCAACAGTGGGGCCATCATGATGTATGAAGCATTCCCATTCAAGTGGAATCCGTATCTGTTTGAAGCAAAAGGACCAGTGGAGCAGAGGTGGATTACAGATCTAGCTCGGGCCAGGCATCGAGAGCTGACCTTCAATCTGTACAAACGCCTCAAAAATGCTGAGAAATTTGAACAAAGCCGCAACACCTCACTGTTGAACACAATGAGGAAGATGATCAAGGATGCACGCGATCAATGGGACGAACTGACTACTGTCTGGGGAAAAGGCAATCCAAGTATCACTAAGTCCTTTCTGGAAGAAGGAGTAGTATTACCTGCAGATGAGGTACTTGAAACCATCTTCACACATAGAAGGTATGGACGGTACAGAACAAACAAAGATGATGAATTTCCCCAGCACATAGCAGTATTAAGGGACCAGCTGCAAGTGGATATACGCAAAGGTGGCTGGAAACCCAAAAGAAAAATGAAAGGCAGTTCAATTTACTATCCAAAACTGAGGCTGGGTTGTATCTCACGTACGATTCAGCAGAAGACATGTCCTACCTAGAAGGAATTCAAAAGGATCTGGTAGGAGCTATGATGAATCAGTATAGGGACTCCTACTGGGAATTGATCATGGAAATGGACAAGCTTGCACTTGAATACTGTAATAGTACTGCAAATGGAAAGAAGGTCTTGCACTACAACAACAACGTTCGGAGCAAGTTCTGCTCCAAGGTCAAGCAGGACTGGGAGGACCAACTGAGGAGAATCACTCAAAAGAGTTTCATTGAGGACTATTTACAGCGCGCCGAGAAGCAACTAGGCTACGAGGGTGAACCAAACAGAGAAGAGGATCCCGATGCTGAGATTGATACATACTTCTCCACCCCCCTGAAGCCAACCCACAGCCTACCCAGCCAGCAGTACAAGCTTCGGCATTACCACCAAGAGGGCAGACTGAAGTACAAAAAGTTGCTACGACCGAGCCAGTGGTGCAGCAAGAAGCAGTCCGGACTCCAGTACAGCCAGCTCAGACTGAAATGACAACATCTGCTGTAGCACCTGCCACCACTAAGGCACCCATACATCCCGAGAAAACCTCCACCGCTGTTGTTACATCTGAAGGTCAGCCAGCACCTCAACCGGGAACGAGGAGAAGGTTGATAAAGTCCGCTGACAAGGATAAACCAGCAAGAGCTCCGGAAAAGAAAGTGGAGATCAAGGAACCGGAACCAACTGTTAGGAAAGTGGCAGAGCCCACGGATCCTAAGGACAAGGGTAAAAAGCCGATGCCGCCACCACCCCCGAAAAAGAAGCACCAGGTGGTATCCGATGCTGAGTTAGCCAGAAAAATGCACAATAATGAACTTGCATTAGCTGGTTTGCTGGATCAAGTAACAGGTGGTTCGGGAGTAGAGAAATTGACTGAGGAAGAACGCTTGGCAATGGAAAAGAAAGCTGCGGAGGAAGAGCAGATCAGAAAGAATATCCAGCAGACCAGGGATGAAGAAACTGCCAGAAAAATGCAGGCTGAGCTGGAAAGCAGGAAATCTGGAGAGGTTGAGCGGGGTGATGAGGAAGATTTCGAACTGAAGATCACTGGTGGAGTTGAAGGAAAGGGATTGAAGATCAAAGAAGAACAACCACCAGGATGGACTGGCCCCTCGATTCGTAGTGCTGAGACACTTCGGAAAGAATTGAGACAGAACATCAACGAACAGATTGAAACGAGAATTGATGCTGGAGAAAAGCCAAATCAAATCAGATATCAGACAGAAGTGGGTCAATTGATTGATCCCCTCGTGGGCACGGCCAGAATTGAAGAATTCATCACTCAAGAAGGCCCGTCGCACCAACCTGAACAATCAGAAGGGCCATTGGATTCCATTGATCCAGCAGCACTGGCCAAAACATTGGATAAGCAGCCAGGCGACCATCTCATGGCCTCTGCGCTTAAGGAAAAGGTTCAAGGAATTTTGACTGAAGCTGCAGATGGGAATGATTCAGAGGAAGAAGCTCGACAGGAGGAGCAAGAATTCATGAACCAGATGGCGCCTATTTTGCAACGTCCAGTTGGACAAGCTGCAAGAATTAGGGAGGAGGAGGAGGTATCAACTGATGTTGATGACCGTAATTTTCATGTAACTACATCTTCTTTGCCTGTAAATTGTGAACTCAATACGATGAAACATGTAATTAAACAGGTTGAGGAGGAATTCGGAGATGAAACAGCTCATGGAGAGCGAGAGCCAAGTCAGAGGGGAGATGAGGCTGAACCAAGGGATGACCAGCCACAGGAGGGAGACGATCAAACAGACTGGCACACGAGCGACGACGAATCTGTTGGATCCATTCGACCAGTCGAGTTTTGGTCTGAGAATACTGTAAGGCAAAGAATGGGCGTTTCAAAGGAATATGGGAAGAAAAAGTTAAGTGAAGAACAGATTCAGATCAAGTTCAATGGCAACAAAGAGAATGCAGAAAAGTATAAGAAGTTGCAGAAGATGATAGTGCCAGACAAAGGGTTCAGACCCGATGCGTTGTCGCACCCCACTGTTGAGACTTTCTACAGAAATCAAGAGTGGGGTAACTTCATGCTGCATCACGACGAAGATGGCTTCGTGGAACTAACAAAGGAATTCTTTTGCAACATTGATAAAGATGCCAGAACAACATGGATTCGTGGACAAGTGATTAACATTGCACCTGACTGGCTGAATCAGTTCTTCGGGACTCCAGATATCCAAAGTGAATTTCCCCCTGATGAGATCATGACAAAGAGAGCCAAAACGAGTGAATATGCGAAGTATACAACATTGGCTAACAGCATGACAAGCGTGACCGCCCCTGGACACACATTCAATGCAAAATGGCTGCGGATACAGTTCATGCCAACTTATGAGTTCTACATGTCCAAGATCCGGCCCAATTCGCATCCGCACACCACATCCGGGAATGTACTAATGGGATTTGCAAGAATGTGGAGCGGAGCAAAACTAAATATAGGGAGGCATGTATTCGAGGTGATGATAACCCGGATAAAGGATAGACAGGTGCTATGCTATCCAAATCTGATTAGGAGAATCTGCATAGCTCAGGGAGTTGATCTGAGCGCTTTCGAGGGTGACACAGTGGTGAAAGTGAACCCACCTATCAGTGTGCCGAGACTCCCCCTGTGTGAGAGTATTAGATACTCCCTCCCCCAACTGTTCGTCAGAGGAGATTCAGACGCTCAATCCTCTTTCATATCGGGTGGGCAGGCATCAAGAAAACGAAAGAGGCAGCCCAAGACAAAGAAGGGAACACAGAAAGCCTGTGCTGATGCAGGACCTTCGAATGTTCAAGAGGAGCCTCCTGCGGACCAAGAACGGACAGAGATTCCAATTCCACCTCCGACTCAACCTCAACCTCAGATGCCTCCTCAAAGCCAGAACGTATCTCAGTTCCCTGCTGATTCCCAAACGATTGAGATGGTGAGCAGAATGAGTCAATCTATGCTCGAGGGAATGAAATCCATGACTGATGTAATTATGGCAAGCCAAGAGGGACAGCAGAAAAGGGCAGAGGAGGAGCGTGAAGAGCGAAGGAGGGAAAGAGAAGAAGAACGCGAAGAGCGTAGGAGAGAAAAGGAAGAGAAACGGAAGGAGAAGCAGGAGAAGGAAAGGAAAGAGGCGGAATTCAGGCAAATGATGATGGAAAGGGAAGAGCGCATGCATAGAGAAAGAGTGGAGAGTGAAGAAAAGCAGCGCAAGATGATGGAAACACTGATGCAAGCACTCATCAGTCAACTCCCCAAGCCACCCCCACCTCCATCAGATGTAGCAGAGCCGTCGAATCAGCCAGAAGAGAAAACAGATTGAGCGTGTAATTGTCATTTCAATCGAGCATAATTGTAAATATCATATAAGAGAATTTCATTTCCCTTGTGCAAAATCGTTCTGATTGCAATGAAATCTCTTGTAATTGATATCATTCACTGTTTTAATTTTGGAATTTTTCAGTCCAAACAATTTTATTCTTGAAAAGATGTCTGCACAGTCCAAGATGAATAAGTGACTGTCAGGCCAAAAATATGCTGTTGGCATACTCAGTATGTCAGCAGTGCCTCTTTACTGCTTTCAATTAAATAACCAGCAAAAATATGCATAAAATTGCTCTAAATTCACATGTTGAATTTAGGCTTGTGATTAAATTTTCAAACTTTTAAATTGGGATAATATAATTGAGAACATGCATGACATGAATTCCTGAGGTTTTGAGCTATAAAAATTTAATGATGCGATCAGCTTATTGGGTAATAAATCTGCATGTTAGAGATTTTGATTGAATAAATTGTTAGAATTAAGCTTTGATTAAATTTGAGAATATTGTATGACATGAATCAACCTAACCTTGTGAGATTTGAGCCATGAGTCATTTTTACTCATTCATTTTCTTTGATGTGTGAATCATTTTGATTAAAGGAAACTAGAACTTGCGATTGGGACCGATTCAAGACCATGCCATATTCCCGAAATCGAGCATATGATCGAGGCACTTAGAAAAACCCAAATTTTTGGCCTTCTTTTGAATTCCAAACCCAAAAATATTTTCCCTTTAGGATTAACCACTTTGAGCCTAATTTTTCTTTGAAGCCCTTTATATTATTCCAAGCCTTCTAAAAAGACCAAAAAAATTCAAACCCAAGTGTGCAAGAATAAATTTTATCAAGGCATTAAATTTATGATCATGAATTCATCAAATCGGTATTCAATAAACCGATTCAAAAAAAAAAAAAAAAGAAAATTGTTGAGTTCCGTTCAACACAAAAAAAAAAAAAGAAGAAGTTGAATTTCATTCAACATCAATAAATTGCAAATGACAAAGCAAATTAGACATAGTCTAATGTCATGCAATAGAAAAAGAAAAGCAAAAGAAAGAAAAACATATTGATGATCATAAACTTTTAAATAAAAATATGCCATGTTATGATAATATTAATTCTTGCCACTTCTTAACTTAACCCAATAAATCCCCTTTCCTACCCCATGTTACAACCGTACGCCCCGTTATAACCCTTAAATAAGACCTCGTGATCTCGATTTGAAGAAATGAGCCGGTGGCGAGTTGGTCTGATTGCAAGCATATGGGACAATTTAATTAAAATTGATTATGAGCGTTCACTAACTGAGCCCCAATTGAGAGTGAGTGATCTTTCCGATTCTCTTATAAGTGAGGCTCTGTTTCATTAAGAATGTTCATGTCATGCCCTAATTCCAATTTTTAATCTTTGCATCTTTCAAACATGATGTTCATGAAGGATTGATAATAATGTTTGATTTGTAGGCCCGATATAGTGAGCAAGTATCATTTCATTAAACACTGCAATCAAGGGAATTCAATGCTTGTAATTTTTGATTGTCTTATCCCAATCCATAAAGGATGTGATTTATGAAGCCACGAAAATGAATTGAATATGTAGAGTCCGTGTTCTTAGGAACATTGACTCTGACTGCTCGGGGACGATCAGTATTAAATGTGAGGATGTTGATAATGGCCAGAAATGACCATTATTTTCAATCCATTTCCGTGTCTTAAACGGGCATTTGATCGCATTCCGGTCTTACATTAAGTAAGAAAGCAGTCGAATTAGACTAATTTATGCATAATTGTAAAAATAATAAGCTGGTGTGAAAAAGGCATAAATATGTAATTTTATTACATATTTATGTTAGAAAAATCCAAAAACATGAGAAAAAGAAAAGGAAACAAAAAGATGGGAAAAAGAGAGAAAAACCCACAAAAAGAATATTTTCGGCCCATCTGGCCCAATCCAGCAGGCCCAGGAAGACCTTTGTCGCGGAAGCCCCTTGGCGCGATGCAGTGTTCCGCGACAAAGGAGGGGTTCCGCGACCAAGTGGCCCAGATGAAGAAGAGACCAGCCAAGCCCTTTGTCGCGATGACCTTTGTCGCGATGGCATGCTCCGCGACAAAGGCATGTTCCGCGACCAAGATACATTTTTAGAGACACAAGACCCAGTCGAGAAGCTTTGCCACATGCAGTGTGTTCCGCGACCAAACTTGGTGCTCCGAGACAAAGCTGTGATGTGTGTGATGTCTTGAGACACGATGGGCTCAAATCAAGGCCCATGAGCTTAGGGTTTTCCCTCTATAAATATGAGGTGTTTCCTTTGAGCTAAAGGTTGGAAGAATTTTAGAGAAAATACTCATTCTTGAAGACAAGTGGGAAGTTCAGTAGTTAGTTTAGTTTAGGGTAGTTTAGTTAGCTTTTTTTTGTATTATTTAATCGATGCACTAGTTAGAAGTAGTTTACTGCACTTGGGTTAGATAGCCAGTTTTACACCTTGTTTCTTGTTCTAAACTTTTGTTTAAGGGTTTGTGGTACCCAAACCATGGGTATGAACAGCACCGTTTAATAATATGGGAAAACATTCTCCATTTGTGTCCCAAAATCATGAAATGGGTCTCACACCCCATGGATCTTACCTTTTCGTTTTCCTTGGGTCATTTGACCCTCGTTTTGCATTTTAATGTCACTGCTTGGTGACTTTTTCTTGGGATAATGTTGCATGCTTATGGGTGATCAAGCTCAGATTAGGGTTTTTTTTAAGTTTAAAGTTTGTTTTGTTTCCTTTATGTTCAAGCATGTTCTAGCTAGATTCAAATTCTGTTTTGTTATTTTGAGCTTAGTTTAGCTTTTGAATCTGAAATGGGTGAGATCACACATAATGCATGCCACTGTTCTACTTTACTTTTCTGACATGTGTACTGGACACACTTTTGTCGCGGAACAACTCTTGTCGCGGAACCACGTTCCGCGACAAAATGGTGCTTTGGCGACAAAGGTGCCAAAGAACATTTGTTGACCATTATTTTAAAAACCCTTGGTCGCGAAACACCCCTTGGCGCGGAACCACGTTCCGCGACAAAATCTTGATTAGCGACCAAGGACCCTAATACTTGTAATTTTATTCTGGAAGGTCTTTGTCGCGAAGCAACCTTGTCGCGGAACCACGTTCCGCGCCAAAACCTCTTGTTCCGCGACAAGAATTATACCCTGTCCAATTTTCAACCCTTTTTGTCGCTATGCCCTTGTCGCGGAACCACGTTCCGCGACAAAATTTTCTTTACTTAGCGACAAAGCAAACCCTAAATTTTCAAAATCCCATTTCTTTTATTTCCCACCCCTTTGTCGCGAAACCTTTGTCGCGGAGCCACGCTCCGCGACACGAACTCTGCATCGCGACAAGGTGGCACCTTTTTGCCAAGTTTTCATTCTTCATCTCACTTCATTAATTAATTGAACCTTTATATTAATATTTTGAGGTTGAGATCCAATGATCTCAACCCACGATCACTTTGATATAAAGAACTTTGTTCAATTTCCCATTAAAAGATTCTTCTACAAATGATTAAGCTCTAATGATCTAAGTATATAATCAGGACTATAATTAATTAATTATGGAATGAGCGATTATTTAGACATGAAGAGTGAATATGGAATCATTTCCATGCCTTGCATGAAAAACCAATGTCTCTCATGCAAGATGACCCAAAAATATTTTTTCTTTTATTTATTTTGTCTTTTCCGTGATGTGTGAAACAGCTAATAAGGAATATATCAGATTAATGTTGGCGGGCATTCCCACACGGATAACTAGCTCGTGATCTGTATATTGATTACTAGTTGTTATTTTGCATGGTCCGGATAGTGGTCGGTGGAAGCCTTGGCGGTTCGTCCCTCCGGGATTATAATAGCTGCTCAGCTGACTCCCATCCGGATACAGTTTTCTTTTCTTTATTTTAATTTCAAACCTGAATCTGGAGCTGTAGTAATGTTAGATGACATATGCCAATGTTATCTAATAATTATTGTAGTAATAGAATATGTGGGTTTTTATCCAAATTCACAGATAGTGGAGTCTGAGGTGACGGCGGCAACTGTCATTTGAGGCATTCCACTGTCTAAAAATCATCCCACCTGAAATGATCAGGACCTGGATAGCAGATGTTTGCAGTCCGGATTATCCTGATTATTCTTGTCACCTTTTTAGCCAAATAAACTCTTCTCATCTCCGGCTATTTCATCTCTGTGTTTCACATTCTGTCTAAACCCACCTTATATTTTGGGTTATTTTATTTTACACTTCTCTATAAATTTATGCATGATATTACTATGTAGATAGTGTGGCAATATTATTTTGGGATCCTTCCCTTGGACATAGAAGTCTTGATTTTAATCAGATGTCTCATAATAAATTTCCAACAAAAAATTCCTTTATAAAATCCGGATCTGAGTAAGGGATAAATTCGACAGTTATGACTAATTCATATCCGACTGGGGGTTGATTTTGGAAAATTAGAAGCAGAGTCAATGATTAGGTCTCACCTAGACTGAAAGGATCTGTGTTTTAATTGAGAGTCTAGTACCTGATAGGGAATGATTTTCAGATTTATTATTTTCCAAAATTGCTGTTTGTTGGAAATCTTGTATTAAATATTGCACTGGGTCAGATTCCACTTGGATTCCGATAAGGTGTAATAGATAATACTAGAGGAACAACATCCGGGCCTTGGTTATTTTCTAAGGTAGGGTTGAGTATTCTCTCAACTGCTATTTTCTTCTGCCAAAGCCTATTTTTGAGTCCTGAGTGAGTGCATCCGGAACGAACTAATTTATTAGTTTGTTTCATTAGTTTGTATCTCATAACCACCCGACGGAAAGTGAACACTGCGAGCGGTTCACCGAGAATAGGGAATTCTTGATCCACACCCGGTCATTCCGACCGGGGGCTTTCTTTTACTACCAGGGTCAGACTTTCAAAAACCTCCGAGTGATAGGATTTTAAATGCTTTCTTTATCGCTTTCTTTTAAATGCTTTTGTTAGAGGTCACTCGGTTGTATTGAGAGTTATGTAACTGCTACTAGGACTGAGAGTTAAGGGATAGTTCAGGGCTTGATTAGAATCTTCGGGTGTGACATGGGGGAATGATAGCGGTACTTTCCACTTCAATAAATGATTTGTCAGGTGTTGCTTGTCCACCACAGATGAATAACATGCCTCCACACGGCCGTGTGAGGGCAGTTGTGAGTCTGTGGTATCTTAGATTTTGCTGTCTTAAGAGCATGTAAACTCTTACTGTAAGTACCTGTCTGTTAAAGGGAACATGGTATAGAGAGCACGAGAGTTAGCTAACTGAAGGATTATCCCAAACAAAGATCTGTGTAAACAAAATGGAAGTTTAATTGTGTTTCATCTGAATCTTGTCCAACCTTTATTCTTTTCTTCCTGTCTCTTCTGTCTCTTTTTAAATCTGCTTTCTTAGAATAATCTTAATCGCTTTCTTAGATTAATTTTATTGCTTTCTTAGATTAAATTTAATTCGCTTTCTAGAATAATTCTGCCTGCTTCGTTTTAATTGCTTTCATAACTTAGTTTAAATTCTGTCAAGTAGTTGTTAGTCATTTCATACACTTGAATCGAGTAACCGAGTGGAAAATCTTAGTAAATGACGTGGGCCCTGCTTCTATCGCACATCCTCCAGTGAACGATCCGGTCTTACTATAAATTACTGCAATTTTTGACACCGTGCGCTTTCGGGGGCACAGTTTCTTAAACACGAGCAATAAAAACATGACTACGTATAAATATATCCCTAATCACAACCCCGTCATCATAAATTGGTTTCATTAAATAAAACCTAAACCAGGATCACGAATTTTCGGAAAATACTCATGTAGTGGGAATCAGTCAAAAGTTTCATGGCAGGAAATCTTATGGCAAGAATTGATGAGAAGTATCATGGCATATTTGCCGGGGATCCTCAGTGTGACAGGCTGAAGGTCAACCTATCCCGGCTATGCCATGAGATTTGTCAACATTTCATGACAGAGAGGACCACAGCACCATTTGAAACCAAAGCACCACACTTGAGTAATAAAAAGACTAATAATCTTGATGTATCCCTAAACCCTTTCCCGTGAATCATAACGCTTTTCATTTAATAAATCTAACCTGGTATAATTTTAGAAAATGCTCGTGGGACGGAAATTGTCAAAAGTTTCAGTTGCTGGCCGAGGTTTTGTGCGTTCCTGCCTCCTTGAATGACCTGAGGAGGGGGATCGTCCAAATTCTCGTCATTCACTTCTTCGGGATCCTCTTGAATATGCTGGAGTGGTGGGTTTGGTGGTATGATGGGTGGAATGTCAGGGTTTGCCATATTTGAAATATCACTACTAGTGCTCAGAGAGAAAAGTTCCTGCCTTTCCCGTTCCTTCCTCTGTCTAGCTTGAGCCCTCAGACGTCGAGCTGTTTTTTCAATTTTTGCGTTGAACGGGATCTCGGCGGGAGTTTCCTTTCTTCGTTGCATAAACAACGGTTTTAGCAATGACAATACCTGTACAATCCCCAGGTTAGAAATGGTTCGGTGAATAAGATATATTTATATGTATAAGCTAATCTATGAGCAATCAGGAATGTAATTCTCTAATAAAACGGCACTGCATCCTCCCCGGCAACGGCGCCATGAAACTTTTGACAATTTTCCCACACGAGTATTTTTTAAAGTAATAGTCCCGGTCTAAATTTTATTTAATGAAAATCAATTTATGATGATGGAGTTGGGATTAGGGATATATTTATAGGTTGTCACGTTTTTATTACTCGTGTTAAGAAATTGTGGCCCGAAAGCGCACGGTGTCAAAAATTGCAATAATTTGTAAGTAAGTCCGGATCGTTCACTGGAGGATGTGCGATAGAAGCAGGGCTCACGTCGTTTTACTAAAGTTTCCACTCGTATTGCTCTAATCAGTTTGAAGTTGGACTAACAACTACATGACTGAATTTAATCTAAACTATGAAAGCAAATAAAATTATCCTACAAAGCACGTTAATCTATTCTAGAAAGCGGATAAGTTTATGCTAAGAAGCGATTAAAATTAGGTCTAAAAAACAGGTAAAATTACCCTATGGAAGCAATAAAAGTATTCTAAGAAAGCTGTAAATTTAAGCTATATTAGCTATGAAGCTGATTCAAAATGATGACAGAAGGGACAGGGAGAAAAGAATAAAGATTGGACAAGATTCAGATAAAGCATAATTAAACTTCCATTTTTTATACACAGATCTTTGTTTGGGATAATCCTGTCAGATAGCTAATTCTCATGCTCTCAGTACTATGTTCACTTTAACAGACAGGTACTTACAGTATGAGTTTACATGTTCTTAAGACCACAAATTCTAAGATACCACATACTCATAACTGCCCCGGCCAGGGTATGTTATTTCATCTGTGCTGGACAAGCAACACCTGACAAATCATTAGTTGAGATGCCAAGTACTGCTATCATTCCCCCGTGTCATACCCAAAGTTTCTAATTAAGTCTGAACTATCCCATAACTCTCAAACCTAGAAGCAGTTCCACTACTTTCAATACATCCGAGTGACCTCTAAAGAAAGCATTTAAGAGAAAGCGATAAAGAAAGCATTTAAAATCCTATCACTTGGAGGTTTCAAAAGAGTTACCCTGGTAGTATAAGAAGAGCCCCCAGTCATGATGACCGGACGTGGATCAAGAATTCCCGGAACTCGGCGAACCGCTCGCAGTGTTCACTTCCTTCCGAGTGGTTATGAGATACAAACTAATAAATTAGTTCATTCCAAGTGCACTCTCTCAGGACTCAATAATAGACTTTGGCATAAGAGGATAGCAGTTGAAAGGAACTTAACCCTATCTTAGAAAATAACAAAGGCCTACGTATTGTTCCTCTAGAATTACCTATCACACTGTATTTGAATCCAAGTGGATCCCATCTCGGTGTGACAGTTAAGACTAAATTCCCAACACATAGCAATTTCGGAAAATAATAAATTTGAAAACCATTCCCTAAACAGGTACTAGACTCTCAATAAGAACACAGACTCTTTCAGTCTAGAAGAGACCTAATCGCTGACTCTGCTTCTAATTTCCCAAAATCCACCCTCGACAGATTGTGAACTAGACATAACTGAGGAATTTATCCCTTACTTAGATCCGGATTTTATAAAGGAGTTTTTGTTGGAAATTTACTCTGCAGTATCTGTTTTAAAATCAATACTTCTAATGTCCAAGGGAAGGATCCCAAAATATTATAGACCACAATAATTACATAATAATATCATGCATACAGTTATATGGAAATGTAAAATTAATTTAACCCAAAATATAATGGCGGGTTTAGACAGAACATGAGACACAGATATGAAGCAGCCGAGAGGCAAAAATGATGGCAGAATAATCAGGTGGACTGCAAACATCTGCTGTCCAATTTCCCAATTACTCGGATGGAATGAATTTAGACAGCAGAAACCCTATAATGGCAGTGTCGCTACCAGTTGGGCCTCTCCTCTCTGCGAATTCAGATAAAAACCTACATGTTTCCTCTCTGCAATGATCATCAGCTAATATTGACAGATATTGACTGACTTATATTACAGATTGGAATTTGGGTCTGAAAATTAAGATAAAGAAAAAGAAACTGTATCCGGATAGGAGTCATCTGAGCAGCTATTATAATCCCGGATGGACGAACCGCCAAGGCTTCCACCGACCACTACCCAGACCATGCAAAAAAACAACCAGTAATTAATATTCAGACTACGAGCTAGTTTATCCGTGTAGAAATACCCGCCAATATTAGTCTGATATATTTCTTACTAGATGTTTCACACAACACGGGAAAGACAAAACAAAATAAAATGAAATAAAATAAAATAAAATAAAATAAAATAAAATAAAATAAAATGAAATGCCTTGTATGAGAGACATTAGTTTCTCATGCAAAGGTATGGAATTAGTCCATAATTAATGACTTAAATAATCCTTCATACCGTAATTAATTACAGTCCGGATTATCTGCTTAAGACATCAAGGTTTTGTTTATAGAAAAATGTTTTAGTGAAAATTGAACAAAGATCCTTTAATCGTGGTAATTATCGATCTTAATTATTGCTAATCATGATCCTTAATTATCGACTTAAGGGTTCAATTAATTAAGTGAGAAAATGGAGAATGAAAATTTTGGCAGCATAACGCCTTATGTTGCAATCTGGGATATTACATCTTAACCCGTGGGGTTAAAATGTGCGTGATGCAACATAATGATGGGTTAAAGATAGTAAAATAAGATTTTGGATGAAAATGGGTGCAGTATGATGCCAACCAACCGTATGACGTGATCCTAGGATCGCGTCATAGGGTTGGCGTCAAACGGGTTAGAATAGAGGTGATGGTCACTAATGACGCGGAACCTTATGCTATGATGCTAAAGGTTGGCGTCATTGCAAGGGTTTGGCGTCATTGCATGACTTAGAAATTTTCTTTGAAAATGGGGGGGTGGGGGTTATGACGCGAAACATGAAATTATGACGTGATCCTAGGATCACGTCATGAGTTATGCGTCATAAAGAACATAAGAATAACATGCAAGATTCAGGGTTCCTCGTCATGAGTCATGGGAATTACGCCATGACCCGTGGGGTCACGACGTGGACATGCACGACGTGGAACAGGTTTTGGCCGAAAAGCACTTATGACGCCAAATCTGCCATATGACCCCAACATGGTTGGCGTCATGGGGTGGTTGGCGTCATAGCACTTCCAGCATGCAAATGAATTTAAGGCCAGAACCACTTATGACGCCAAACCTGCCCTATGACCCCAACATGTTTGGCGTCATAGGGTGGTTGGCGTCAAAGCCTTTTCCAGAATGTACCATGATGATAATAAAATGTAGAGAATGATATTATAACAATATTTTAGGTCTAAGGGTCCGATTATGCTATGGAATAGGAAGGCAGAAAGTAATCTAAGCTGAAAAAGTGAAAATAAGGAAGAACATAAGCTGTCCAATAAGCAAAATGAACCCACAACCCATAACAATGCTTCTAAATGCATAATCATACACTTGATTTACCATACATGGAGCAATAATAAGATAAAAGCAAATAGAAACCAAATGGCCAAAAATAACAAGAAAGCAAGTAAAATCCATGGATTAGAGTATCCATTTCATGTTTTTGGGATATGAGAGAAGATTTAATCCCATTTTCTTATAAATGGGTTTGATAACACCATTAATAGATGTTTCAAACCATAAAATCAAAAGAAACAAAGGTCCAAAAATTGAAACAGAATGTATAAAACTTGCTATCTATGCTATTTCTAAGCTCAACATCAAAGGGAAAATAACAAGAATTAAATCTAAACTATGAACAGTATTTAAATAATACGAAAAAGAACTAACTAAAACTACCTACGTGAATCTGCTCCACAGTGTGCCTTCAAGAGTAAGTAATGTGTAACCCCCAGCACCTTGGGATCATGCCCTATTTATAGACACAAAACCCTAGGCCCATGGGCCTTATTGACATGGAACACGCTTCATGCATGCTGTGGAACATGCTTGACGTCAAATCTCCCTTTGACGCGGAACTCCTACTGATGACGCGAAAGATTGACGTCAAAGGTTGTTCGGCGTCATAGGACTCCAGCTCGAAAACACTTGGATGTCCCTAACTTGGCAGCCTACGACGTGGAACTCGGTCTATGACGCGGAAGATTGACGTCAAAGGTGCAAAGCCTGCTTGACGTCAAAGGTTGGTTCGCATCAAGCCTTCTGGGTTGTCTTCAATGACTCGGAACTCCACCCATGACGCAATCCTTTGGCGTCATGCTTTCTGCTTGACGTCAAAGGGTGATTCCCGTTTTGGTTGTTCCTGGCCCATGACGCAGATCTCTCCTCTCATGACGCGGAACATTGGCGTCATAGAGGACTTGGCGTCAACCCTGTAAACATGCATTTTTGTGGAATTTTATTTTCTTTTTCCATCTTTTTGGTTTTTGTGGGCTATTTTATTCTTTTGCCCATATTTTTGATTCCTTTTTCTTTTCTTTTCTTTTTCAAATGTTTTTGGATTTTTCTAACATAAATGTGTAATAAAATTACATATTTATGCATTTTTCATACCAGCTTATTATTTTTACAATTATACATAAATCAGTCCAATTCAACTATTTTCTTATTTAATATAAGACCGGAATGCGATCAAATGCCCTTCTCAGACACGGAAATGGATTGGAAATAATGGGCATTTCTGGTCATTATCAGGTCCACATGCTTCAAAATATGATACACGCACAATTCATAGCCTCCTAAGCTAAGGCATTACCAATAAACATAATGAATAGTGTATCAACATATGAGCTCAATACCATAGTTCAACAAGTCCGACAATCATTTCAACCTACCACATTCGTCATGTGAACATTCCAAACTCATAATCAATACATGGGAACCATATATCAACAACCGGAGCAAGAATTCAACAATGAACATAAAAATGCACCAATATATGCAAAACAGGACTTGTCCGTGCCAGTTGGGTGCTCAAGCATTATGAAGGCTTCCCTACTGCCCGATAGGCAAAACGCGCTAGCCACCCAGGAATGCAAACTGGGCATGGTTGCGCTCTAGTTCGACCCCAACACACTGCCATGGTGATTTCCAACGATTTCCACTCCCAATCACCTCAATACACACAAACTTTGCATATATAACCCTTGTCTGGTATCTTCCAATAAGTTTTGGCTTCCGGAACCTCAAATCCAAACTCCAATTCATCCCAATAAACCAAAATAGACCAAATCCCTAAATCCAAAATCATCTTCAATCACCACAATCCCAACATCAAAATGTAAAAATCAAGGAGAAGATGAAGAAGAACACTTATCACAAGGAATCCCCAAGATTGCGCTCGAATGCTTCAAGCTTTGGCCAAGAACTCCCTTCCTTCTTTCTCTTCTCCACTCGCACTCCCCCAAATCTCCTGATCTTTCTTAAAATGCTACAATTAGCACACTAACCTCAATTTACACTCAAATTGGGCTATAAGGGGTTTGAGCTTCACACATTCACCAATTGGGTTTACATACAGCTCAAATACAATGATTCGAAACCAATTTAATTGGATCATTACACCAATCAATTTTTGTGGCACAACTATTCCCAATTCTAACATACTTTCTCTTAATATTTTGTGTTGTCACTACTATACTTAATTTAAACCTAACTTTTATTATTTTTTGTAACAACATTGAAAATATTTTCTGGATTCCAACCAGGAGAAGTACGCGACGCTAACCCAATCCCGACGACTTAAAGGATCAAGAGAACAATAAGTTATTGTATAGCATATTATGTTGGGTTCCAATAGACACACACACACACATATATATATGACATGGACAACCGGAACCAAGTGCAGGGCTTGGACCCTAGGCTATCGTCGGGGTCTCATCCACCGCGTCCTGGACCAGAGGCCCAAGCTGTGAGAGGTCTGCAGATCATGCACCCCAATCCTGTCAGAGAAGGACCAAAGGCATGTATTTGAACCATTGACCTCCTTTATCATTCAACCCATGGTGATGGATGACACCAATTTGGTCCTCCTCTTGCAGGACTGTGGTGCATGGTTTGCAAACCTCTCACGGCTTGGACCTCTAGGTCTAGGGCACGGTGGATGAGAACCCGATAGACCGTAGGTCAACCACGGACATAGGTGAATATTCTAGGGTCCACACGTGGCCCTAGGTTCGGGTCGGCCATGCCAATATATATTGTAATTCCCCAAATTTAAATTCCTTCATGTTGGGGTATCCACATCGGTTATAATGATTCCCCCTTTACTATTTTATAAGGTTGGGACCAACTCTACCTATCACCAATTGGTTTTAGGTGTGAGCCACCCATCCATGAATCTCTATTCCCGGCTTGTGATCTTCTTGGTTGCTCGGGCTATGTCCCAATGCCCGCTGTAGTTCAGCACCATCACGAACCTCGTCCCCTCGTTGCCTCTGCTCAGGTCCTCTGCCACCGATATCGCTGACTGTAAAGAAGCTGGAAGTCTTGATTTATCGCCAATCACATTGAATTGCAAGTCATGTCTGCCTCCAAATGTATCCACCGATCATCAATTCAAAAAATAGACACTAAGTAAAAATTTGAAGTTTAGGCAAAAACACAAGGGAAAAGAATTGCCCCTCTGAAAAGCAACTAAGTTGAATGGATTCGGTGATGAGGATAAGATAATACCGTAGAATTAATTCGGTGATGGCTGATTGTATCAAGTCCTGAATGATGCTCATTAGGAAGTCAGCTTCCTTCTGTTGCACAATCCAAAGTAAACCCCACATCCACATTAATTAATTATATTATAAAAATATATATGTCCAAGGTGCAAATTTTAAATAAATATATATGGGGATGAAGACTTTGGGCGTTTCTCTGACTTCCAACTCTTTATGGTTATTCCCTACTCTAGATAAAGATTTTTTTTTTTATTAGTGATGCATAGGAAGAAAGTGTAGCTTAAAGCATCGCTAACCATAAAATTTGAGTTTTGCAATTTTCTGTTTTTGAGTAATGTTTTATCGACACCCAAACGTCAGGGTTGCTAACTTCTAATTGTTTTTCACTTAATGAGCTAGCAAATTAAATTGTTACTCTCTCCGTCCGATTTATCTTGGGACGATTCCAATTTTCCGTAGAAAAAGAGTAAACAGTGAAAACTTGAATTTGGAATACAGAGGATGCGGCTTTGACCAATTTCCCTAAATTGTTGAAACCGATACGGTGGCCTTCTTCTCTGGGCACGCCTTTCTCCTCGGCCCATCCATGATTATTGCGACGTGCTTTGGCATCCGGTTTGGATCCAAGCCAGCCGCTGCCACTTGCTCTTCTGCAACACCAACATCGTTTCCATTTGTATTTGCAATTGAAATTTCATCCAATGCACGCGAGCAGCCAAACCGCAACCTCCTCGTCACGTTTGAACACGAGGACAAGGACGACAACCTTAAGGGACAAGTATCTGGAGGGAAAAAAATGAAAACATGTGTTGAAATTTATCTTTAGCATGCTCGAAATGATTTCTTGTCAATATGTATTACTGACTTCTAAATAATGTCGAGTACGATGAATCCTTTTTCTTTTAAAACAAAAACATAATCTCATCTTCCTCATGTTTGAACACGATGAATACTGCTAACTGTTGTTGGTGTTCATACCGTGCAGACAAGATCTGTTATTGATGGTCTTCCATCCTGTCCTCATTCCGGCATGAGAAGTTGACATCGTTGCCATGCTTGCATGAATAATACTTGAAAGCATTTTCCTTTCCTGGGCTGTTTCAATTTGATTTTCTGGATAGTCCTTAATTAGTCGATATGACAATGGGTCCGGATCACACTAAAAAATCGGGACCACGCTCGGATTTCAGTTGGGTCTTGTTTCTTGAAAAAATAGACTCAAGATCAGAATCGAAACCGAACCAAAGCCGAGTCTCAAGTTGGGCCTTAGATCTTGCAGAAACTGATTCAGAACCGACCCATTATAAGATCAGACCACTGACCACTGCAACACAACGCTGCCCACAATTAGGGTAAGTGCCTACCTAGTGTTTTAATTACATTTCCATCCAATACTTACATATTCATTCCTCTATATTATAAGAGAAAAAAGAAATAATTTCTTACTTTTTACTATTGATTTATTTATTATTTTAAGCGCAGGAGGCTAATATTCCGAACCTCATACTAAATTCCATTAAGAATCGAAAAAGCCCATTATGTCTAGGTTTTCTCCCGCTCGTCGCCGTCTGCTATAGCCAGCCATGGCAATCCGACAGTTTCATCGTTCAAGGAGGCGCTCAACAGCGGACAATGGCTGCAGGAGGACGTCAGGATGCGGAGGGATCTGTTGGCGGAACAACTGTTGACGAAGGAGTATGTTGGAGGAGATCGTAGGGTGCCAAGTTTTACTGTGGCGGCGTCGCTTGAGGAGGAAGTGGGAAAGGAATGGGAGCAAGCTTTGATCGTTAAAACGATGGGAATTCAAGTTAACTACCGGGTCTTGAAGGAGAGGCTGGAACGATTATGGAAGTGTGTGGGCGGGTTTGATTTGATTGACGTCGGATATGGCTACTACGTGGTCAGGTTCTGCATGGAAGAATATCGGGAAAGGGTTATTAATGGTGGACCGTGGATGCTATTCGACCATTACTTGCCCATCATGAAGTGGAGAAAAGAGTTCGATCCGGCTACGGAAGTGATTAACAAGACTATGGTGTGGGCTAGGATGATGGGGATCTCGGTGCAACATTTTAAAGAAGATTTTTTGTATCCGTTTGCATCAGAAATCGGGGATGTAGTTAAGTTTGATAAGTTCACGGCGGAGCATGAGCTGACACGATTTGCTAGGGTGTGTGTGGAATTGGACTTGAACGCGCCGGTACTGGGGAAGTTTTTGGTTAATGGTCGATGGATCCATATTGCCTATGAGGGGTTGCACTTGATTTGTAAATCCTGTGGGAGATATGGACACTTCGCGAGGGATTGTAAGCATTCAACACCTCGCGGACATGGGGGTGCGGCGAGCTCCGGGGATAGGGAGGCACAGGAAAGGGCACGGAAGGGTAAGGGAAAGTTGCATGAGGAGGTGCCGCCCATGGAGACAAGGGGGAATCCCAACGCAAGGATAAGGATCCTGGGGTTGGGGATTCGACGGACGGCATGGGGGAGGAATTGTATGGGGATTGGATAACGGTCGAGAGGCGGAAGAGGCGGCCCCCACTGAAAGAGAAAGTGAAGGGAGAGGTTCCGAAGAGCGCGGAGGCAGTTCCGCCACAAACCACCACGGCTAAAAGTGGTGGCTGGCGGCCAGGACCAGTGAAGGTGGATACGGGGAAGGTGGCTTCCGATATGCCTGCTGGCAAAGAGCAGGGGCCAGGGTTTCTTAGCATCTTGGCTCCTGCAAAGGGAACGAAACGGACACGGGTGGAGGTGGATAAGATTCGATAGGATGTGGCAGGTCCAGGGGGTTCGAGGTCGGTGTTGGCGTTAGGATGGGTGGAGCCAGTTGGAGGAGCTGACTACCGTAGCGACACTGATTCTAGGGCGGAGAGTTGGGCGGATGCACTAGAGGAAGTCCAGTAGTAGAGCCGTTGGTCTGTCTTACATAGTTCTTATGGAGTTTATGGACTTTAAGATTATCTCATGGAATGTGCAAGGCCTGATGGGTGAAGAGTCTCAAAGGTGGCTCGCAAACTGCATTCGGTCGAACATGCCGGATATCTTGTGTATTATAGAGTCCTAGGGATCCTATGTCCGGGTGCGTAGTATTTTTTGGCGGTTAGGTTATGAGGCTCTACACATCAGGAGTCGGTAGGTCGTGCTGGGGGGTTGTGGGTTTTCAAGTCGAGAAGATGTGCGTGTCTGTGTACTCTTGTGGACATTCGGGATAGAATGATTACTGTGGAGGATTAAGGGAGAGCCGTGGCTTGGTCTATTACATTTATATACGGAAACCCTAATTACCAGAGGAGGCGCAGGGACTGGGTTAACCTACAGCAACTTTCGGATGCATGATGTCATGCATGGGGCTTGGATGGTGATTGGGGATTGGAATGAAATCATGCATGAGGAAGAAGTGAGTGAGGGGAGGTTATTGCCGGACCGTGCTGAGGAGTTCCGCGGTCTCCTGAGTTTGGCCAAGTTGGTGGGCATCCCTTCGAATGGGACTAAATACACTTGACAAAGAAGGGTCGGACCGGATAGCTTGATCCAGAAGCGGTTGGATAGAGGGGTGGCGAATTTAGAGTGGCATGATTTATTTGTTGAGGGTCGTATCCACCATTTAGCTCGGCTAGGGTCGGATCATAGCCCTCTTATGTTGGTGTGTAGCAATCCGTTGGAGCCGGAGCGCGAGAAGCCCTTTCGGTGGGAGGCGGCGTTGGCTCAACATAGGGATTATGAGATGGTGGTTCGAGGTTGTTGTGATGCCAATGCTGGGGCTTTGATGCCGGTTTTGCTGGAGGTGGTTGGAGCGAAGTCTAAACGGTTTAATGTTGAGGTGTTTGGGAATATAGTGGATCGAAAAAAGAAGCTGGAGAGGAGGACAAGGGGTATTGAGAAACAACTTGAGGTGTGGGATTCGGCTTGGTTGTCGCGGCTTGAAAGGGAATTGAAAGTAGAGTTGGAGGATGTGTTGATTCAGGAGGAACGATTATGGTACCAGAAAGCTAGGGATAAGTGGATTCCGTTGGGGGATCGCAACACAGCCTATTTTCATGCCCGGACTAAAATACGGAGGAAGATGAATCGCATCTATGGGTTGATGGTCGAAGACGGGGTATGGCAGACGGATCAAAGCTTACTCCAGGCGCATGCTCAACATTTTTATGCTAGTATGTTTGAACGCAGGCCGGCGGCTGAGGGTCCTCGGAATGAGCCTCGGCTGCAGCTTATATCGCACGAATGGCAAGAGCTCTTGGAGAGGCCGGTGCAACGCGAGGAGGTGGAGATTGCCAAGAAACAAATGCGGGCTTTTGCGGCTCCCGGGCTGGACGGATTCCCGGCGGAGTTTTACCGTTTATATTGGAGGATGTTGGGCGACCAAGTTTACAGTATGGTCCGGGAAGTATTTGTGACCCGAAGCTTGACGCCAGCAATGGCTCATGCTTACCTCGTGTTGCTGCCAAAGGTGGCTATTCCGCAGACGATCACTCAGTTCAGGCCGCTCACTTTATGTAATGTTTCCTTTAAATTTATAACTAAGGTCATTACTAATAGATTGCGGCCGGTGTTATGTGAATATGTGGGTCCTTATCAATCGGCGTTCTCCCGGGGAGAGGCACCAGGGATAATGGTATATTGGTGCAGGAGATGGTGTATGCGTTGAAGCGGAACAGGAGTGGGCCGAAGGGAGTGCTGGCTAAAATTGACTTGGCGAAAGCATATGATTCTGTGGATTGGGATTTTTTGCAGGCTTGCCTCCAAGAAATGGAATTACCATTGGCGTTGGTTGAAATTATCATGGTATGTGTCCGGAGTTCTTCCTTTTCTATTATGTGGAATGGGGCTCCGCTGGATAGCATCAAGTCGGGCAGAGGGTTGCGTCAGGGGGATCCGCTGTCTCCATACCTATTTGTGATCGTAATGGAAAAGCTATCTCAACTGATATTGGCCGAGGTGGAAGGTGGCAGGTGGAGGCCGATCCGCTCGAGCACTGAAGGGGTGGCTGTGGCTCATGTGATGTACGCGGACGACTTGGTTCTATGTTCGGAATTAGTGGAGGAAAGTTTGATTAGCATGGGGAACGTCATGCACAGGTTTGGGGACCTCTCGGGGCTGCGGATGAATTGTGAGAAGTCCATAGTAGTGGTGGATGAGAGGGCGACGGATGAGGAGCGGCAGTGGGTTACGGGACACCTGGGTATCGCTCTTTCTACTTCACTGGGGAGGTACTTAGGTTTCCCGGTGGTGCATGGTAGATTTAAGTTGTCTCACTTTGATGAGATCTTGGGACGGATTGATTCGAGACTGACGGGGTGGGCAGCGGCTCTTCTTAACCGAGCTGCGAGGGTAAACTTGGCTAGGGCGGTTCTCTCAACTATCCCGGTTTATGGCATGCAGGTGCGTCTATTCCCTGTTAGTGTTTGTAACAAGATTGATCAAAAGATTAGGCGGTGGATATGGAAAGGTTCCGAGGGGAGAGGCCTTCACTTGGTGGCGTGGGAGAAGGTTACTCGGCCTCGGAAAGAAGGGGGTTTGGGGTTAAGGCAGGCGATGCATACAAATTTGGCATTTCTGGGGAAGCAACTGGGAGAGATGATGAAAGGTTCTAATAAACTTTGGGTGAATTGGATGCGTACGCTATATGGATGCCGTGAGGGCGAGTGGCCGTTGGCCCATTACAAGGCCACTCGGACATGGAAGAATATAGTACAACTGGTGGAGGAATTCCGATGAGGGTTTAGCATTCGAATTGGCGCAGGAGAGTGTTCATTATGGTACTCCCCTTGGTGGAAAGGGACGTGTTTGGCACCTCTGATGCCATTTGTTCATTACAATGATATAAGTCTTACACTTCGAGATGTCATTGAGAATGGGAGGTGGCGGCTGAATATCATTTACACTTGGATGCCGGAAGAGGTTCGGCAAGAGATTGAAGCGATGCCTTGTCCATTACTCATCAATGGGGTGGCGGACCGATTACACTGGCGCATGGGAGTGAGTGGGGAATATACTGTGTCTTCCGGGTATCGGTGGATTCGTAAGGAGAGTGCGGTAGATACGGGATGGAGTTGGATGTGGAGCAAAGGGATTCCGGAGAAGATCGGCCATGTCTTTTGGCTCCTCGGACACGGCTCCCTTGCGACGAATGAGGTCCAACATCATAGACGTATGGCTGGATCTCCATTATGCTCGGTATGTGGGTCGGAGGTGGAGTCATGGAACCATGCATTATTTGAATGCGATTGGGCGAGGCATTTTTGGAGTACGTTGGGCGTTAGGGAGGTTGCCGACATTCCAGTGTTGATTACGGATGAGGTGAGGCACTGGCTGCAATTCATGGTTAAGCGGCATGGTCATCTATTTGTGGCTGGAGTGTGGACTGCTTGGCTGGAGCGTAATCGGAGGGTGTTCAAGGGATTGGAGAGCCGTGCTAGAAAGTTGAAAGGGCAGACTTTGGCGTTGCATGGGGCGCTGCTTCGGGCGGAGGGGGATGCGGTGCAGCCTGACCGAGAGGTTCAGGTGGTACGCTGGGTGAGTGGAGGAGAGGAGGGAGTAGTGTTGCATTCGGATGGCAGCGTGCAATAGGGGGGTTCGATGAGCGGCTTTGCCGCTGTGTGCCGAGAGGCTGATGGGAGATGGCGTGCAGCGGTGGGCGGGCAGCTGGGCATGAGGGAGATATTGGAAGTGGAGTTATATGCTCTCTTGATGGGGCTGCCAATGGTGGCGGAGTTGGGTGAGAAGATGGTGTCGTGTTTCACAGATTCTATGGAGGCGCTCCGGTTGGTGGCTTCGCTAGCTAATGATCGGCATAAGCTTTGGCCTTTGGTGAAGCGAATCCGAGCGCTTCGAGACTCATTCGATAAATGCACCATTCGACATATTTGTCGTGAAGGGAACAGAGTAGCCGATGGTTTGGCGAGATTGGCGTGCGATGCGGAACAGTTCTATACGACGTGGGCGTTTCCTCCGGACCAAGTGGTGCAAATCTTGCATGAGGACAGCTCGGGCAATGGAGTTCTTCGGGCTTAGCGGAGCCACTTTTTTCATTGTGTCTTTGTTTTCTATTTTGTTTTTTTCTCTTCTTTTAGCCGCCTTCGGGCATTGTTCACCAAACAAAAAAAAAAAAAAATTATTATTTTAAGAGCAGGATTAATAAGTGTTTGCATTTTTTTTTTCTTAATGAAATTTGATCTGGACAAATTAAAGTAAACAATAATTAAATTTGTGATCGAGTTATATAGGATGGGAATACTGCGTCCTTGAGAGTTTCATAAACTAAAACTAAAGATCAACCAGGTAAATAGTGAAATTTGAATTAACGAAAAAAAAAATACTGTAGTACTTATTAAAAAGCAACTCAAATGCATTTGCCATTACAAAAAACTAAATTGGCTATGATGTTACATCTTGATATGCTAAAAATGTTCAAATCAAAATGTTCTATATTTATTTAAAGTTGATTATTGTAGTTATTTTAGGTAAGTACGAGTAATTATTGTAGATCTTATTACCATCTCTAAATTAGATTTATTGGATAGTTTAGTTGAGCATCAATAGTCCATTGTTGTGCTGACTAATCTGACTTGGAGCGAGTTTGCCCTACCAAAATCAACCACAATCACAACTTCACAATTCAACAACCAATGATTAATATTTGTAGAGTAGATTAATAGTCTTATTTATACATACAAAAATTAAACAATAAAGACTGTTAGGTCCGTTTGTTAGGATAACCAGTAAAATAGTCCTGTAAATTGTTTAACTCGATCCACGATCAAACAATAGTGTTTCAATTTGCCCAACTCCAATCTCCAAGCGGTTTGAATTGTCGAACCAAAACACTGCCTGCTTTGGTGAAGATCTCCCCAGTTGGGAACCAGTTTTGAGCAAATGTGTTCACAACCGATGTCTGGACTACTTTGTTGAACCGACCTCGTCAGTACTCGACAAACTATTTAAAGGAAGTGAAGCTGGCGAATCTGCTCTCGATCATCCTCCAACGGCTAGCTGATTCCTTGCCCGGATCGTGCTCAAGTAGTAAGGAAATCAAGATCTCCTAATTCGGGCAACTTCATTCTAAGGAAAAGTATAATTATGGTAATAAGATCTTACCTTGGAATGGAGGGTTGTTATCTCTCTTCAAATACGCCAGCCAAGGGATGGACAAGCAGACGACTGAATTATTCATTTTCTCCTTGGTGTTATCGAAGCAATTGAGTAGAGAGAAACACATTCCTTCCGTGTTCGCGATTACATCATATTGAAGGAAGATATTTGATCAATACTTCCTCGGGTGATTTGATCGAGAGTGTGCTACAGTGTTCTTGATTGAAGTAGACGAATTCAATCAAGCCTTTCTAGGATTCATCAACACACGAGCATAATTGAATATATTCTTGAAGGAGAATTTGCCAACAGGTTTCGACCAAGGGTTACTTGGAGGGGGAGCCTTCAAGGAATTGGAGCAAGGTCAGGGAGATCTTCACCAAGGCAGGGGAGTGCTTTGGTTCGACAATTCAAACTGCTTAGAGATCGGAGTTGGGCAAATAAACAACACTATTGTTTGATCATGGATCGAGTTGAACAAGTAGTGAAATCTCCTGGATTGGTATCCCCCAGATGTAGGCTTGTGCCGAACTGGGTTAACAAATCTTTGAGTTCGTATACTTTTCAGTTTATCTTCATTCCACTGCATATTATTATTAAACTGAATAACGTGTCCAGGAAAGGTGTTTGAACTAGTTTATTGGACTAGTTTACTGGTTATCCTAGCAAACGGACCTAACAATTGGTATCGGAGCCACACGCTCGACAGCGAGATCTAGTCAAAGAGATGGATAACCAAGGTGGTTCAGTAACAAGACCCCCATTGCTCGATGGATCAAACTATGCATATTGGAAAGATCAAATGGAGGCATTTCTCATCGCACTAGATGAAGGGGCATGGGATGCAGTAGAGACTCAATATCACCCTCCAGTTGTTGAAAAAGATGGTGTGAAAATCCCGAAGCCAAGAAGCGAATGGACAGCAACTGAGAGGCTTGCTGCATCAAAAAATTCAAAATCCCTGAACGCTATTCATAATGCTCTTACAAAGGATCAATACCGACTTATTGCTGGATGTAAGATTGCATATGACGTCTGGACTACTTTAGCCAATACCTACGAGGGTATGGCACCGGTAAAGAAATCTAGAATCATAACACTTGATGCTCAATTTCATAGAATTACTATGGATGATAATGAATCTGTCGGCCAATACATTGGTCGCATTCATGATCTAACTAACCAAGCTCTTCAGCTTGGCAGAAAGGTTCAACGCAAAGGTGGCTGTTCTTGGACTATACAAAGACTTTGACAAATTGCAGGTTGATGAGTTGATGGGAATCCTACAATCGTGGGAAATGGATCACTGCCCTAGGGGTAAAAGCAAACCAGTGGCATTCAAATCTATGAACAAGGATATGGATGACTCTTCCATGGAAGATCTTGGAGACTATAGTGATGAAGAAGAACTGGCCATGCTGTCCAAAAGGCTGAATCAAATCCTGAAAAACCGTAGATCCAGATTCAACTCTTCCATAAAGAAGGATGCCGAGACTTCAAGCTCCAAACCCACTTCAAAAGGCTCTAAGTCATTTGAAAAAAATAGATCTAAACAATCTAAATCTGAGGATGACAAAGAAATCATTTGTTTTGAGTGTGGCGGAAGAGGTCATATAAAAAAGGATTGTGCCAATCTTCGACCAAAGGAGTCAAATAAATCATATCAAGTAACATTTAGTGACTCCGAGGATGAGAAGGAATCCAGTGAAAATGGTCCAGACTATGGAGTAGCATTCGTCGGAACATGGGATTCAGACAGTGATTATGAACAAGAACCAGGTATTCCTACTAACTCAGTCAATATGGTTTCTTCTAATATGGTGCATTCTTTTGTTAGGGAACAGGAAGAGAGTATTATCAAACTCAACGATCTCTATGAAGAAACGTTCGAGAAATTGGAAATATCCATAGCTGAGTCAGTATAGCTTCAAGTCGAGAATGGAAATCTGAAGGAGCATATCAAGAATCTTGAAAATAGAAATCAAGAACTTGAAGAGAAACTATAGACACTGTCTGAACAGGTTGATGAACTACTGGAGAAAAATGCAGAACTTCAGAAAGACGATGATGATCTAGAAATTGAGAAGAATGACTACAGACTCTGGTAAGCTAGTATGCATGGCAAAAAGGATGCTCTTCACACCGAACTAACTGAAGTTCAAGAAAAGCTTGCCAAAGCCGAAGACACTCTTTCAGCACTGAACAAAGGAAAAGCCAAGCTAGATGATGTCATTGCCATGGGGAGACCAAGCGGCAACAAAAAAGGCTTAGGTTATCAAGCATCTACCTCAAAAAGAGAATAAAAGCAAATTTGTTTCCGGAGGAATGCTGAGTGACCACCGAGCTACCAAGAAACCTTTTCATCATACAAGAAGGAACAAATGGATGAGAAGACCACCTCCTCCCATTCCTCTCAGATGTGATTACTGCAAACTTGAAGGCCACAAAACTAAGAACTGTGGAATCATAGTTAGAGACTTGCAAGCAGGGCGACCTATCGTCTGGCCAAGTGATAAGATCAAGATGAAGCTGATCTCCATCAAATGTGAATGGGTTCCTAAAGTTCAAAATAGATGTCATGTTGCCTTCTTTTCTCACAAGAAAAAGACTAAGGACACAATATGGTACTTTGATAGTGGGTGCTCAAAGTACAGTTCACATTGAGAACAAAAAAGACTTCAAGCGAACTTGATTAGCATCAGTCAACTGTGTGATGAGGATCTAATGGTACAGTTCATCAAGAAAGATTGCCAAGTGATCAACCAAAATCAAGAATGCATCATGAGAGGTTTGCGCTCTAAAAATAATTGTTATCAACTTGTTCAAACGTGCAATTGTGGTTCAGTCGCAGGTGAAAATCACATCATGTTATGAAAAGTTTGGGCATCTCAATTTCAAAGATTTAGTCAGACTCAGTAGAACCGAAGCCGTCAAAGGCCTTCCCCACTTCAGAAACTCTAACATTGAGTTCTGTGATGAATGTGCCAAGAACAAGCAGCACAGGAGTTCACACAAGCTGTCTGAACATCTCGGATCAACAAAATGTCTCAACCTACTACACATGGATTTTATTGGTCCCACTGAGGTTGAAAGTTTGGGAGGTAAAAAATATATTTTTGTGTGTATTGACGATTATTCTAGATATACTTGGGTAAACTTTCTCAGGGAAAAATGTGACGCTTTCAAAGCCTTTGAAAAGTTATGCAATCGTCTCATGACCGAAAAGGACACTAAAGTAAAGCGGATTCGAAGTGACCATGGACGAGAATTTGAAAACCAGTCATTTGAAGAATATTGTACAACTCATGGAATCAAGCATGAATACTCCGCACCAAAGACCCCCCAACAAAATGGAGTGGTGGAAAGAAGAAATCACACCCTGCAAGAGATGTCAAGGGTGATGCTAAAATCCAAAAATGTTGCTGAGTACTTGTGGGCTGAAGCAATCAACACTGCATGCTACACCATAAATCGTGTCTACTTGAGACCTAACTCCCTCATGACTCCATATGAGATATGGAACGGTAAAAAGACATCAATTACTTGCTTTCATATTTTTGGCAGCAAATGTTTTGTCTTAAATGACAGGGTACATGTGGGAAAATTCCAAGAAAAAAGCCATGAAGGAATATTCATGGGATATTCTAACACAAGCAGAGGATACAAAATATATATACCAAAGACCAGGAAAGTCCTTGAATCCACAAACGTTGCCATAGAAGATGTTTCTTGCAAAGATTCTGCTCAACTTAATGAAGATGAAGTTCCATCAACATCACCTAGTAGTCAAAATTCAGGACTGATCAATGCTGAACGAATCACTAATGGCGAAGAGTCCACCGAAGCAGTCCAAACACCCGGTCTGGACACCTTATCACATGACCCTGAACCTCAGAAAGACCTCAACGGATGCATTCACAAACATCATGATCCTGAAGATATAACAGGCAATGTAAATGAAAAGAGGAAAACCCGGGGAAAGAAGATCGACTTCAAAGAACTAGCTGGCTTGCACTGCTATACATCCAAGATCGAACCGTCCAAAGTGGAAGAGGCTCTCCAGGATGAACATTGGATAAACACCATGCAAGATGAACTTCTTCAGTTCAAAAGAAATGAAGTATGGACTCTTGTTGAAAGACCCAAAGACAAAAATATAATTGGTACCAAGTGGATCTTTCGCAACGAAAGTGATGAAAAAGGAAATATCACAAGAAACAAGGTGCGTCTAGTTGCTCAAGGATACACTCAGTTTGAAGGAGTGGACTTCAGTGAAACATTTGCTCCCGTAGCCAGACTTGAAGCTGTTCGGCTCCTATTGTCCATTGCATGTTCATTAGGGTTCAAGCTTTATCAAATGGATGTCAAGAGTGCATTCTTAAATGGATGGCTCAATGAGGAAGTGTACGTGGAGCAGCCCAAAGGATTCGAGGATCCACATCATCCACAACATTTCTACAAGCTCAACAAAGCACTATACGGGTTGAAACAAGCTCCTAGGGCTTGGTACGAGAGGCTCTCGAAGTATTTGCTTGAACATGGATTCGAAAGAGGAAGTCTTGACAAGACACTATTCATCAAAAGAGAAAGCAAAGGAATTCTAATCGCTCAAGTCTATGTAGATGACATAGTCTTTGGATCAACACATCATGTGCTCAAAGATCACTTCATCGAAATAATGGGTAAGGAGTTCGAAATGAGCATGGTTGGGGAACTAACTTATTTTCTTGGCTTGCAGGTTGCACAAAAGAAAGATGGCATATTTCTAAGCCAAACCAAGTATGCTCGAAATATTGTCAAAAAGTTTAGGATGGAATCCAGCAAGCCTGTCCGAACTTCTATAGGGACTAATGACAAATTGAGCAAAGATCCCAGTAGTCAAAGTGTGGATCAGAAACTCTATCGAAGCATCATTGGAAGCCTACTATACTTAGCTGCAAGTCGACCAGACATAAGCTATGCAGTTGGAGTTTGTGCTCGCTACCAAGCCGATTCCAAGGAATCCCACTTGAAAGCAGCCAAAAGAGTGATCAAATATGTTTCAGGGACAAGTGAACTTGGTATATGGTATTCTAAAGAATCTAATCTTTCATTACTTCGTTATCGTGATGCGGATTGGGCAGGTGATGCGGATGATAGAAAAAGCACTACCGGAGGATGCTTCTACATTGGAACCAACCTAGTCAGTTGGTACAACAAGAAACAAAGCTCCATCTCACTCTCAACTGCCGAAGCTGAATACATTGCAGCTGGAAGTTGTTGTGCTCAATTGCTATGGATGAAGCAAATGATGCTAGACTATGGAATTGATCAAGAAATCCTCACGATACTATGTGATAACATGAGTGATATCAACATCTCGAAAAATCCAGTCCAACATGGGAGAACCAAACATATTGAGCTCCGACATCACTTCATTAGAGAACTTGTTGAAGAAGGAATCGTGTTCATCCAACATGTCGGAACTACTGAGCAACATGCAGATATATTTACAAAGGCACTAGATCGTGAAAGATTTGAAAAATTAAGAAGAGATCTTGGCCTATGCACGATCCTCTAATACCCCGCAAATAATGGAGTAAGTCTTATATTTATGCATTTTGCATAATTTTATACATATATTTCATTTTATTTCCTTAATTATATTATTTTGAGTAATATCATGTCACTAATATATGTGTTTAGAAATATCTTCAAAAGGATCAAAATTCAAATTTGAGATCCAAATTTAAACTTGATGTGACAACCCATCATTACTTGACTGACGGACTCCCTCGGCGGGAACGGTTATTTGTTGCCAAATTTCAAAAATCGTGATCATTACCATTTTGGTAACCGTGATCCTCATTCCAATTTCAAATAAGGGAAGTTTCCTATCAAATCATGCCTATATCTCCCTTGATCGTGTTTCCTAACTTCTCCATTCACTCCCTCCTTGAAAATCCCTCATATATTCATCAAAGAATCTGTGTTTCTTCACTTGTTCTTGTCAAAAGATCTATCTTTCAGGAAATATGATGAAGACACGAGGAAGCCAAAGCTCTAAATCAGAAAATCCTACTCCCGCCTCATCAAAAGGAAGAAAGAAGGTCATCTCCCCGGAGGAGTCCAGTGCAAAAGGACGAGCCAAAGCTGTTCATCAAGCGATTGTTGAGCAAACAATCTCGGAAATGCCCTCTCTCGTACCTGTTCCATTCCATTCTTCTTCTCCATCCACTGCCGGAGAAAAGGATGTCACCGTAGCTGTTCAAGATCCTCTTGATTATTCGAGCCGAAGTAGCCGAAGTAGCCGAAGCCAACACCATGAAACAAAAAGAATCCGGAGCCCAAAAAGTGAAAAAAAAGCTGTTTCTACCACAAAACCTCGAGAGAAAGCCATTGCAAAGAAGAATGCCTCTATCAGCGAACGCGTTCAGGCAGACCTTGCCAAGGCGCTGGAACCCCTGGACTCTATTCTGGCAAACATCCCCTCTATGGAATCTGGCCAGGTGACTGAAGCAGACGTGCCCGCTAAAGTTGCTGGCTGTTGTGCAACCAAGTGTTGTGTCTAACCCTACACCCGTCACCACAATCGAGGAAAATCCCAAAGAACCTTTGCAAATTACTGCCTCTGCAACTAACACCAGTGCTACAAGGTGTCTGAACCAGTTACTGAACAACCCGATGAAGAAGAACTGGATTCAGACTATGTGCAAGAGTCGGATGATGGAAGCTCTGGAAATGAATCCATGATCGACATCAGTGACGACGAAAAGGATGATGTTGCGAACGAGGTCACAGAGGAGATTGCCTGGACTGTCAGCCAAAAAAGGAAACATGAACTGAGGAAGAATATTGAACCAGTTGCCCCAGCCAAAGAACCTGCTCCCACTGAAGCTGAACAGGAAGAAGAAGAGGTCGAGGAATCATCAAGCTCTGAGGAAAATCAGAACAAGGAGTCCGGCGGTGACACTGAACACCTTCATGATGATGCCCCTGAACCAACTGAGGGGGACAATCCCACTGAAGACAAGTCCGAGGAATTGGGATCGCAAGATACTCAAAGAGAGGAAGAAGGATCCGAGGAAGAAGAAGAAACTGATGAAGAGACTGGAGAAGAAGAAGAACCTGATCACATGGAAGAGGAGGAACCTCAAACTGAGACACGAAAACCAACTCCTCCAGCGAGGAGTTCACCAAAGAAGTCCGAACCAAAGAATCGGACTCGTTCTGAACCTGAAAGGTCCTCTAAAGCCACTGGATCCAAGAAGAGGAAGATTGTTGAATCCTCATCTGAAGATCATGAACCAGAGATCATTGATGCAGGGAATGCCATATTCACTGCCTTCTATTATGAAGTGTCCGAGCAATACTTCATAACAGTCCTGGAGAAGATGAAGGTGCACCCAGAGATACGGTTTGCTGCTACTAGATATGAAGAGATGGGATGGCACAAATACTTAGAGAAAAGGTCCTTGCTTTTCTGAGGAACGGAGATCAAACAATACAAAGGACAGCTAGTTAGGCATTTTTATGCAAACTTGAGCGCCGACATCCTCAATAACAAGAGCCCCTGGTTTTAACTTAGCTATGCTCAGGGAGAGTTGTTCGAACTGAAAGCCAAGGCCCTGAATCGATTCCTCCAGGTACCTCGAACATATTTTAAATCTGTTTACTCTCATGCTGCCAAGTTTCACATGAACACCACTGCTGAAGAACTGACTGGGAAGGAAGGGCAACGACTTCATGGTAAAGGTTTGAGTGCAGGCGCTTTAACTCAACGGTTTTCACTCCTTTACAAATTCTGTGCACACAACATTATGCCCACAACTAACCACTCTGTAGTGTCGAGAAATATGTGCAAGCTGTTGTATGCCATTGATCAGAACTATGAGATCAACTATGGAGCCCTAGTGCTCGAACAAATGCTGGTCTTTGCGGGCAAAATCAAGAGGAAGTACAACACCACACTTCCCTTTCCAGGCCTCATCACTGAATACCTGCAGCATCTTCACATCCTTGGGAGTAAACATGACCGCCCTGAAGACATTGCGGACTTCAAACTATCCTCTGCCCTTGTGAAGAATAAACCAGACCTGCTTGGACCAGGAGGCCGAATTCCTGCAAAAGATGCCTTCTCCTTGCTGCATGATGAACTCACTGATCATATCAACCATCTGAAAGTATTGGAAGCACAAGTGCACACTCATGTTCAAGCTACTGAAAAGTTGTTCCGACAGCTTCCCGATGTGTGGTCTGATGAAGAAAATGAGATGAATACCAATCCAGATGAGGATTCTGATGATTCGGATGCAGATTCCTCTGAAGAATATGAGTGATGTGCCCTTTTGGGCAAAATGTGCACCAGAGGGGGAGTTCAGTTGATATAACCGTTGATCGGTTCCTCTGGCAAGCACTATAACAAGGAGGGGGAGTCTGCGCAACTGCTGTAGGGTAAAAAAAAAATTCTGTCATTTTGTTTGAACTGCTTTTGTGAACTGTTTTTTACTGTCCTTGAATATTGCACTATGGCCTTTAATAATATAACTTTATTATTGATGTAAATGCTCCTAGATTTAATCGATAGGCCTTCTTGTACGGAGCATTAGAATAGTTTCTCTTGACATGGGTATTAATGTAACCGGTGGTTGGGTGAAATGGGAAATATTTCTCCTTTTATGTTCTTGTGTAATTTGTTTGGACATCGTTTTGATCAACTCATATACTGGCCCACATTCTGCCAAAAGGGGGAGATTGTTGGGAACCAGTTTTGAGCAAATGTGTTCACAACTGATGTCTGGACTACTTTGTTGAACCAACCTCGTTAGTACTCGACAAACTATTTAAAGTAAGTGAAGCTGGCGAATCTGCTCTCGATCATCCTCCAACGGCTAGCTGATTCCTTGCCCGGATCATGCTCAAGTAGTAAGGAAACCAAGATCTCCTAATCCGGGCAACTTCATTCTAAGGAAATGTATAATTATAGTAATAAGATCTTACCTTGGAATGGAGGGTTGTTATCTCTCTTCAAATACGCCGGCCAAGGATGGACAAGCAGACGACTGAATTATTCATTTTCTCCCTGGTGTTATCGAAGCAATTGAGTAGAGAGAAAGACATTCCTTCCGTGTTCGCGATTACATCGTATTGAAGGAAGATATTCGATCAACACTTCCTCGGGTGATTTGATCGAGAGTGTGCTACAGTGTTCTTGATTGAAGTCGACGAATTCAATCAAGCCTTTCGAGGAGTCGTCAACATACGAGTTTAATTGAATATATTCGTCTCCATTAGTGATCCGTTCTGCATTGATCTATCTTGAATTCTGACTACTAGGTGATACTGATGGATCTTCATCTTCCTTGAGTTGAGCAGAATCTTTGCATGAAACATCTTCTATGGCAACATTCGAGGATTCAAGAACTTTCCTGGTCTTGGGTATATATATTCTGTATACTCTGCTTGTGTTAGAGTATCTCACAAATATTCCTTCATGACTTTTTTCTTGATATTTTCCCATATGTTCCCTCTCATTTAAGACAAAACATTTGCTGCCAAAAATATGAAAATAAGTAATTGATGTCTTTTTACCGTTCCATATCTCATATGGAGTCATGAGTGAGTTAGGTCTCAAGTAGACACGATTTATGGTGTAGCATGCGGTGTTGATAGCTTCAGCCCACAAGTACTCAGCAACATTTTTGGAGTTGAGCATCACCCTTGACATCTATTGCAAGGTGCGATTTCTTCTTTCCACCACACCATTTTGTTGGGGGGTCTTTGGTGCGGAGTATTCATGGTTGATTCCATGAGCTGTACAATACTCTCCAAAGGACTGGTTCTCAAATTCCCGTCCATGATCACTTTGAATCCGCTTTACCTTGGTGTCTCTTTCGGTCATGAGACGGTTGCATAATTTTTCGAAGGCTTTGAAAGCATCATCTTTTTCCCTGAGAAAGTCTACCCAAGTATATCTAGAATAATCATCAATGCACACAAAAATATATTTTTTTACCTCCCAAGCTTTCAACCTCGGTGGGACCAATAAGATCCATGTGTAGTAGGTCAAGACATTTTGTTGATCCGAGGTGTTCAGACAGCTTGTGTGAACTCCTGTGCTGCTTGTTCTTGGCACATTCATCACAAAACTCAATGTTAGAATTTCTGAAGTGAGGAAGACCTTTGACAGCTTCTGTTATGCTAAGTCTGATCAAGTCTTTGAAATTTAGATGTCCAAGCTTTTCATGCCATAGCATGATGTGGTTTTCTCCTGCAACTGAACCAAAATTGCAAGTTTGAACAAGTTGATTACAATTATTTTTAGAGCGCAAACTCTCACAATGCATTCTTGATTCAGGTTGAACATTTGGCAATCTTTCTTGGTGAATTGCACCATTAGATCCTCATCACACAATTGACTGATGCTGATCAAGTTTGCTTGAAGTCCATCAACAAAGAACACTGGATATAATTCTCGTGAGCCACTGTTTTCAATGATCCCTTGCCCGACTAGTGCAGCCTTTTTGCCATCCCCAAATACTACAAATCCTCTGTCGATTTCTTTGTAGTGTTTGACCAGATTCCTTTCTCCAGTCATGTGCTTTGAGCACCCACTGTCAAAGTACCATATTGTGTCCTTAGTGTTCTTCTTGTAAAATAAGAAGGCGACATGACATCTATTTTGAACTTTGAGAATCCATTCACGTTTGATGGAGATAAGCTTCATCTTACTCTTGTCATTTGGCCAGACAATGGGTCTCCCTTCTTGTAGGTCTTTAATTATGATTCCACAATTATTAGTTTTGTGACCTTCGAGTTTGCAATAATCACATCTGAGAGGAATTGGAGAAGGTGGTCCTCTTGTCCATTTGTTCCTCTTTGTATGGTGATAGAGCTTCTTGGTAGTTTGGTGGTCACCTAGCATTCCTCCGGATACAAATTTGCTTTTATTATCCCTTCTTGAGGTGGATGCTTGATAGCCTAAGCCTTGTTTGTTGCCGCTTGATCTCCCCATGGCTATGACATCGTCCAGCTTGGCTTTCCCTTTGTTTAATGCTGCAAGAGTCCCTTTGGCTTTGGCTAGTTTCTCTTGCACTGTGTATACTAGCATACCACAATTTGTAGTCATTCTTTTCTACTTCAAGATCATCATTATCTTTCTGAAGTTCTGCATTCTTCTCAAGTAGTTCATCAACCTGTTCAAACAGTGCCTTTAGCTTCACTTCAAGTTCTTGATTCCTGATTTCAAGATTCTTGATACGCTTCTTTAGACTCATGTTCTCGACTTGAAACTCTACTGACTCAGCCATGGTTATTTCCAACTTCTCGAACGTTTCTTCACAGAGCTCGTTGAGTTTGCTAATGCTTTCTTCATGTTCCCTGTTGACAAGAGAATGCACCATATTAGAGGAAACCGTATTGATAGAGTTGGTAGATATACCTGAGTCTTGTTCATCATCACTGTCTGAATCCCATGTTCCGACGAATGCTACTCCATAGTCTGGATCATTATCACTGGTTTCCTTTTCATCCTCGGAGTCACTGAATGTTGCTTGATATGATTTGTTTGGCTCTTTTGGACGAAGATTGGCACAATCCTTTTTTATGTGGCCTCTTCCTCCACACTCATAGCAAATAATGTCTTTGTCATCCTCGGATCTAGATTGTTTAGATCTATTTCTATCAAATGACTTGGAGTTTTTAGATGTAGACTTGGAGCTTGATGTCCCGACATCCTTTTTCATGGAGGAGTTGAACTTGGTTCTCCAATTCTTCAGGATTTGGTTTAGCCTTTTGGACAGCATAGCGAGTTCTTCCTCATCACTGTAGTCTCCAAGGTCTTCCATGGATGTGTCATTCATGTCCTTGGTCACAGATTTGAAAGCCACTGGTTTGCTTTTGCCCCTAGGACAGTGATCCATTTCCCAAGATTGTAGGATCCCCATCAACTCATCGACCTGTAGTTTGTCAAAGTCTTTATACAATTCAAGTACTGCCACTTTTGCATTGAATCTTTCCGGAAGCGTCCCAATGATTTTACCTACAATATCCTGTTGAGAATACTCTTTGCCAAGCTGAAGAGCTTGGTTGGTTAGATCACGTATGCGACCAATATATTGGCCGACAGATTCATTATCATCCATGGTAATTCTATGAAATTGAGCATCAAGAGTTATAATTCTAGATTTCTTTACCGGTGTCATACCCCCGTAGGTATTGGCTAATGGTGTCCAGACATCATATGCGATCTTACAACCTGCAATAAGACGATATTGATCCTTTGTAAGGGCATTGTGAATAGCATTCAGTGCTTTGGAGTTTTTTTATGCAACAAGCCTCTCAGTTGCAGTCCATTCGCTCCTTGGCTTTGGGGTTTTCACACCATCTTTTTCAACAACTGGAGGGTGATATTGAGTTTCTATTGCATCCCATGCTCCTTCATCTCGCGCAATGAGAAATGCTTCTATTTGATCTTTCCAGTAGGCATAGTTTGATCCATCAAGCAATGGGGGTCTGGTTACTGAACCACCTTGGTTATCCATCTGTTTGACTGGATCTCGCTGACGAGCGTGTGGCTTTGATACCAATTGTTAGGTCCGTTTGCTAGGATAACCAGTAAACTAGTCCTATAAATTGTTTAACTCGATCCACGATCAAACAATAGTGTTTCAATTTGCCCAACTCCAATGTCCAAGCGGTTTGAATTGTCGAACCAAAACACTATCTGCTTTGGTGAAGATCTCCCCGATCTTGCTCCAATTCCTTGAAGGCTCCCCCTTCAATTTACCCTTGGCCGAAACCTGTTGGCAAACCCTCCTTCAAGAATAGTTTCAATTAAGCTCGTGTGTTGACGACTCATCGGAAGGCTTGACTAAATTCGTCGACTTCAATTAAGATCACAATAGCACAATCTCGATCAATTCACCCGAGGCAGTGTTGATCGAATATCTTCCTTCAAGATGATGTAATCACGAACACAGGAAGGAATGTATTTCTTGCTCACAAATACTTCAATGGCTTAAGGGAGAATATGGATAATCAAGTCGTGTTCCAACCATCCCTCAGCCGGCGTATTTGAAGTGAGTGAACCCTCCATTCTAAGGTAAGATTTTGTTACCATAATTCTTCCTTCATTAGAATGGAGTTGCCCGGAATAGAAGATCTTAGTTCCCTTTCTCCTTGAATACAATCCGAGCATGAAATCAGCTGACCGTTGATGATGAACCTATTTCAGATTCGTCAGCTCCACCTTCTCGAAATAGTTTGACGTATACTGGAGTGGTTGGTTCAAAGAAGTAGTTCAGACATCGGTTGTGAACACATTTGCTCAAAACTGGTTCCCAACAACGACAATATTTCCTAATGCATTAATAAACAAAATAAATATTTTGACAAAAATCGTAGATAAAAAGTGGGACAAATTCGACAAATTCAGGCTTTATAAACAATCACAATCAATGAAGTGTATTGTTGTGGTTCCATAATTCTACATTCATCCTTTATATCAGTAATTCTGTCTTGCCAAATATCAAATTAATGATTAAATAATTAAATACATATATCATTTCTCAAATTAACATGTATAAGTCAAAATTCAACAATAATTTAATTCTTTCCCGAGAAGAATACTCAAATTAATTCATCTATGTATCTCCCGATTTAGTAAAGTAACAAATAATATAATTTGAATTCTAACATGAAAATCCGTAAGAAATGAAGAAAACAACAATCTAAACATAAAAACACAAATACTTTCTTGTTATTGCAAATTCATACTTCAAATCGAATATGAATCCCTTCTAAAATATCTTTGATTACATCTATGAATTCCAAAGTGTAACAGTCTTAAAAAACATAACACTTACATTAGTAGGCCCATCCTAAATAGTACAATAGAAAAGAAAGGAAAACAATACCTAAAACTAATAAGAATTGATCAAATCGACTGTTTGATCCGTTCTTCCTTCATATTTATAGTGTTCTTGGTGTTTTATTTTATTTTTTTTTACTTCCTTCTCCAAGTTACTCTGATGATGTTTGTCGAATGTAATGACTTAGGCCTCGAAAATGGCTGCAGAAGACCTCTTAAAAACCACATTTGAATATTAGAAAACCTCCAAACATCCATTCGGGACACCAAAGTGGCGCTCAAACGATATTTTGGGGGCCAATGTGAAGACTGGCGCCTAAATTCAAGATATTTTCTATAAAATTTTCTTTGTGCGGAATTTAGGGTGCAATTGGCACTTCGGAGCTATTTTGAGCGTCATTCCTCATGCTCGCCGAAACCCATAATTTTTCTCCAACTTTGTAATTTTTCTTTAGAAATGATTTTGGGTGCCAGGTGGCACTTGAGACCTCTTTTGGGCGTCACTCTTTACAGTGTAACTTAAATCTTGCTTGAAACTGTTTAAGTGTGGTTTTTATTCTACTTTTGATATATAAAGGTTCATTTGGGCACCATCATTCACCATGCAGCACGAATCACCAACCATAATCTTCCCTACAATGAAAATACAAATGTTTAGGATCACGAAAGTCTTATTCAAAAAGCATAAAAACACGTTGAATTCAACCTAAACAAGCTAAATTCAACCATGATAATAAGAAAAAAAAAAGAAAAAAAAAAGAAGAACAAGAAGAAATACACCTAAAAATGCAGGCCATATGCATCCACTTTTATATTATATATATGCCTTATCACTGTGCTTCGGCACCTAATTTGACGCCACTGCCCTCAATAATGTTTTAATTTTACGCATCATCTACCCCATCACGGGGCATTCTTCTGGGTCGACCCTTCTCCATATCCTTATTCTCCAATCTTAACCTAAATCCTACTCTCACGAACTATCCTAATTCTCTCGCCTCCGACCTTCTCCTCTCCGCCGTCGCTCGTGCATGTGAGAACCACCGCGCCGCCACCGTTGTGTCTCCCTGAGCGCCTCTGTGCGCCTCCACTGCAACCGCCGTCGACGGTCCCAACCCGAACGCCGCCGCCCTGCCGCTCAATACGCGCTGCCGCTGCTTCTGCCAGCGAGAGTTTTCCGTCCAGCTCTCTTTCAGCAGCTTCATCTATGCGTAAGAATTTTTAGACTTAAGTTGTAGGTGTTAATGGGTGTTCAAGCATGCCTTCGATAATTCCTTGATTTTCTATATTGAGGGGTTTGGGGATTTAGATTTTTGAATTTGGGGGACTATGTGATTTCTTCTGGATGCTATCTATGGAGAGATCATCTTTGGAAGCTGTTTATTATTGGATTTCTTGGAGTCCAATCGGGATTAGATTCCTAAGGTGAATTCGCAATTTTCTGCCATGGCTAATCAGATGCTGTTGTTACATTGTCCGAATTCTACAGATGGTTGTTTCACATTGGAATTCACATTGTTATTGATTAGGGATCCCGTATCCTTAATTTGGTGTCGCCTTCATGTTTTAGAATCCATCAATTGAATCATTGTTGATCATTGATGAAACAGATGAGTATTGGGATTGCTAACATGTTGATTTTATTTTTCATTTAGTTATGCCGTCATCAATTTGGACAAACAATTGATTGAGGTTGGTCTTTTTTGGTTGTCTTATTTAACTGGCTTCGTGTTATATGCATATGGTGTGTTATAGAAGGGGGGAAAAGAAACAACAAACTTTTACACTTGTTTCAGTTGTTGGACAATTTAACCCTGAGATTTAATAGCACTGCACAGTTCAAGAAGGGCCACTACGCCTCCTAAAAGAAACTCAAGCTGAACACATGGCCACATCAGCAACCAATCTTGTTTTCGAAGCAATCCCGTTAAAATTAATCTTGCATTTATACTATATAAAGGACAAATAAGCAAAATAGAGATTTTTTAAGAGAAACCCTGGGGAGAAATAGTATATGGAGTCCATGATTGAATATTCTGAAAACATTTACTAGAGGTTTCCAATCCAACATTGGGGGATTCGGGATTTCCTTTTTTTATGTTTTGTTCGTGAAGGATTCATGCTTCTTTTGTAATCAATTATTTTGTTTTTCAGATTCAAGAGTTGGGCTTTATTCAAGGGTGTTTTGTTTTTAGGTATTTATGGAGCAGACAGTGGAGAGGTCTTCAAAGGCTCAAAGGGGTGTTGCAGTTCAAGCTCCCCTGGTGAGTCTACATGATCTTTCATCTTATTTATGTTCTTAATTTTTTATATTCTTGTAATGAGTTGTCTGTAAGCAAATTCTTTTTGAATCTTTTAGTATGTGCTTATTGGTTCTGTTTTCATGATTCTTAAAAACTATTTTCATTTAATCATCTCTGCTTTTGGTTGTGAAACACTTTCTACAAACATATTCTAAGTGTGATCTAATCCAATAAAGTAATAGCATGATGACATAAAAAATACTATATTTTTCCTTTTTTTTCCAAAAAAAAAACCCTTAAGGCCTGATGCAGATAATGTTTTGGCATCTCTGTTTGCTTTCAGTGGATAGGTGGCATCCTTTCTATGATATACAATGATTGTTTTCATGTGACGTAAACAAATATGTATTTTTATTTATATTTATTACATTTGATTGATTTCTATTGAAACCTTATTTACAAATTTACAAATATTATTATACTATAATGTTCGGAACAAAAGTTGTTTACTTCGCTTCTCAAATTTTATTTTGATGGATTCTAAGCTGCTTAGTAGTTCACCTGGTTTGATTGGTTGCCTTATGTTTGATGGCCAATTATCACTTTTCATGTGCTGTCTGATGTATGCTAATGTCAATGAAACTAGAATTCCTTGACTAATGCACAGCTTTAGGTCTAATTTGTTGCCCAAAGGTTGTTTCCCTGATATTTTTCGATTGCTCAATTTTTCATCTGTCAATTAAACTAACTATTCCCTTTCTTGTTGCTTTTACTTAATGTTCTGGAGTTAAAAGTATTTCCGTATCAGTATTCCTTCAAGATTAGGGCAGGGCCATGTTCTTACTGAATCCAGGTGAAGTTCAGGGAGCTTACCAAATTTAAGTACTAACTACTGCTCTGGCTTTATTGCTGTTGACCAGGCATGCTGAATTAAGGAATGTCAATGTTCAGGGTGACCTTATTGAGGCAGCACTTACCTCCTTATTTAATTATGTAATTGCTAGACCCCCTTGCTCATTCATTTTGTATATTTTACTCTCGAACAGGAATAACTACTCATTCCAGGGATACGAAAAAACCTCAGCAATGGATTATGGTGCTGCTCCCTGCTAAGGTAGTTGTGACTATAAGCAAATTGCATGGTTTAAGTCTCACTTGAGATCATCCATGCCAAGTTCCTACATCCTACTTAATGTGATTACGTGACCTCTTTCCCTTTACACCTCGTTCTGGGCTTCATCGTGTATTTATTTACTTGCATTGACATTACCTTTTTGTAATGTAGAGTTTAACAAATCCTCAAGCAACGCAATCCAGCTGGTTCCAAGAGGGTGACGAATGTGATTTTCAACTTGTGTTGTGCAATTGAAGCACCAATTTCTACTTTGTTTTCATTAGGTGATGTTTATTATTTTTTGGTTGGATTTGATGCACCCGACTCGAAAACCACAGCATCACCAACTTTAGGACCTTTCCAATTTCCTCAACATTGAAATCAATACAAACTTTGCATATTGATTGCAATTTTTTTCCATACAAAACATTCATCTCACTCAGATGAAGGCATCTCATCAGAATCACGTACAAGTCGATATGTGTATTCGCCAATAAAACAAATATACCCAACTTCTCCACCATCAACTTCCGAAGCGATTACTGAACGTTCACTTTTATTCCAAGATTTATTTCCTATATGATCAAACCAAGCGCATTCATACCTATCATAACAATCATTTTACATCTACAACGTACTACATGTCGAAATATTACATTCATCGAATCCTGCGTGGCGTAGCGCGCGAGAAGAGGACTAGTATATATATATATATATAGACATATTTTGAGGTTGTGTTGGTGTGGTTTCACAATGTGAATGGCAAGTCTTGGATCATTTGGAAAGGTTGTATACTCTATCCAATTTCGCAAAGCTGTAGCATTTGGAGTGGATATTTTTGCATTGCGACATTGTGAGCATTCGGGACTTTTACTCTTCGTTGTCTTCCCTTGGGATCAGTTGGCGATGACTGAACCTCATGCATTACAAGCTCTCTCTCATTACATTACATGGCGTGACCAACAATATTGTTATGGCCCTTTGTGATGATTTTGAAGGGTTGCTTGGGGCAATTCTGCATCATAATTCTCTTCCCAGTGTGGATTTGTGGTAAATGAGCTTTTAGCTGAAGAGACTCGCCTTATGTCTAAGTTTGAAAAGGAGACATCCACACCTTTCCTCTTGTCGTGTTTGTTGCTGTTATGATTTTACAGAAACCAAACCAAGAACAAAACACAAACAAAGTGTAGAAATTGAAACAATAAATTGAAATAACACCCAATAAAAGTAACCAATACAAAATCAAGAGATGTAGATGAATTTCCTCCGGGCTCAGGCAACCTATCCCCAATGTTTGATCACATAGATTCAAGAACCAAGCAGGAAAGAACTCCACAGCTACCAAACACCATTGAACCGATTTGGGCTACACTCAGTACACTCACAAAGAAGAGAAATCGGATCCCTCACCCACTCACAAAAGAGAGACATATATAGCTCAAGAATTCACACTGGAAAAGAAACTCTCACAAAGGAAATAAACTTACCAGGGAAAGGAAATCACACTGACAAAGAAAGAAAATTAGACAATATAAGAGAAAGATTTGGATAGAAACCTAAGAATTTCTTGGGCTAGGGCTAGAAAGGTGGGCTGATCAATCCGATGGAGCAAAGTAGCAACAAATTCATCCAACTTGGACTCGGGCTTCATGAATGGGCCATATTTTCCAACAATCTCCACCTTGGCCCATTCTTTCACATAGGTTGCGGGGAATCATCGGTCTCATCATTGTCCTACGCTTCCTTCCTGCACAAAGCAAGAAAAACACAAAGTAGTCACATAGAAAGAAAAATCTGCACCTAGCACAAATGCATTTAACTAATAAATGCATCAACACAAAGTTTAAAAGTAAAAATAGAAGAGATCTCACCACATAGTCCTTAGCATATTACCCACTGCACAAAAAGTGAGTAAACAAGATCCACAAAGTAAAATAGCACCAAGCAATGCACACAGCATAAACACATAACACATAGTTCCTAGCACAAAGCTAAACACAAAGATAAACTAGCACAAAGTAAAACACAAAGTCACAAATAGCACATAGATCCACCTAGAAAAATATTATCCCAATTATCAAATTTTCATAATCACAAAGATTGTCATCAGGATCAGTTAACCAATCAAACTCACATAGAATCAATAAACCTCACCATATTCAACTTTTTCAGTCACATTATTAGCATACTCATCATCAATACTATCACTGGAATCATGTTTTTTCTTGGGCAACCCACATTCATTTGCATAATGACCTTTTTTACCACAATTGTAACACTTTCTATTATGCTTCCCATTAGACTTAGATTTTCCATGCCCATTTTCAGAATTCTTGCCATTATCCCTATGAGACTGTCTACCTCTCGTGTGGAACACCTTCTCAGACGAGTTATTAGACTCCTTATGCCGTTTTAGTTCAATCTCCTTACTTCTAAGGCAACTTACAACAGTATCTATGGTGATATTGTCTCTAGCATACTTAATGGCAGATTTCACTTCAGCGTATGAATCAGGAATAGCATTCAATAACACAATAGGCACATATTCATCAATATGTTCATCACCCGTATTTTTAATATTTTGAACAAGTTTTTGAAATGCATCAATATTATCACCAATATCTAGATTCATATCAAGTTGGTACCTAAAGAACTTCTCAAGCAAAAACATTCTTGAAGACAATGAAGACTCGGTAAACAGATTATCAAGCCTATCCCACAAATCTTTAGCACTAGTACATGTACCTACTTTTCTCAACACAGAATCAGACAGATGTAAACTAATTTGCAACACAGCCATTTCATTCATTTCAATTTGTTCAGGAGATTTAGCAGTGAAAGAGTCATCAATAGCCTTGGCTAATTTAAGAGTAACAAGAACACATCTCATTTTAATTTTTCAAATTGCAAAATCATTCTTACCATTGAAGATTGCAACACCCATTGAGGATCAACTAGTTTCTGCCATGTCTCAATCGATCTCAACAACAAATTAGCGCTTAGACAAATCACAAAGAATAAATCACAGAGATCACAAAGATAATAAATCACACAAAGATAATAGATCTCAGAGATGGCAGTTCAACACATGAACACACATAAACACCAACCAATTATCACAAAGAATCCTAGGTTCCGATCTACAGCAACAAATTCCCAAGCCTATATTTGGATCGGACAACCCAATCTAACAATTGAACAATTCCAGAAAACACAACGAGTTCTAGAATGAAACGATATTACCTGAAAACCAATGCCCAATTAATTTGGTTCAGAAGAAACCAAACCAACGCCCAAATTCTTCCTTACAGAACACACAAACCTGAATCAGCCAGGAACATCAACGGCGGTTCACGAAGAGAATAGCAGCACCCGGCGGTAACTGCGGTTGTGACTCACAAAGATAGGAGGACGATGGGGGCGGCGCCGGCGCGACAACGAGCAGGGGCGGAGGGCAGCGGAGGAGGGAGCGGCGGCGCTCGGCAGTTCGCGCAGGCTGGGGAGGTCGCGGCGGGACAGTGGCCATCTGGGCGACGGCGGTGCGAGGCTGGGAGCGGTGCACGGAGGAGGGCGGCGGCTGGGCAGAGATCGGCGCACACAGCAGTGACGAGTCGGGCACTTGCAGCGGAAGAACTGGTTTGGGGAAGAGAAGGATTTTCCCCCTTTGTGCCCTAATTTTGGTTCTCCAATTTCTGATTGATTTCTGTTTGGATCGACGTCTTTCACCACTTGCTCTGATACCACTGTTATGATTTTACAGAAACCAAACCAAGAACAAAACACAAACAAAGTGTAGAAATTGAAACAATAAATTGAAATAACACCCAATAAAAGTAACCAATACAAAATCAAGAGATGTAGATGAATTTCCTCCGGGCTCAGGCAACCTATCCCCAATGTTTGATCACATAGATTCAAGAACCAAGCAGGAAAGAACTCCACAGCTACCAAACACCATTGAACCGATTTGGGCTACACTCAGTACACTCACAAAGAAGAGAAATCAGATCCCTCACCCACTCACAAAAGAGAGATATATATAGCTCAAGAATTCACACTGGAGAGGAAACTCTCACAGAAATAAACTTACCAGGGAAAGGAAAGCACACTGACAAAGAAAGAAAATCAGACAATATAAGAGAAAGATTTGGATGGAAACCTAAGAATTTCTTGGGCTAGGGCTAGAAAGGTGGGTTGATCAATCCAATGGAGCAAGGTAGCAACAAATTCATCCAACTTGGACTCGGGCTTCATGAATGGGCCATATTTTCCAACAGCTGCATCACATCACCCGAAGGATGGGCATTAGGGTGGACATTGTTCCCATGGATGGATGTGTTTTTGCAATAAGAAGGGTCACTAGAAGGCTCAGTGTCCTCTCTTAATGAGCAGAATAAGTCCCAACCGCAGCCCCAACCACATCAGCAGCAGCAACCACGACTAGCACCTGCCCAGTTCGCACCATGAGCACTCCCACCATACCCCCCTCCATTCACCAATACAGTTGCTCCCCCAACTCTTGACCCGCAAATGTTTTTTGATAAGATACTTAGGCTTTGTATGGATACCATTAGCGTTTAACTTTTGAAATATATACACCTATTATAAATAGTAAATATTCTTCACTTAAATCACTACACTCTAAACAATACTTCTCCTCAGCTTTCAGTTTTTCAAACTTCTATCACTAAGGTTTAATTTTTTATTTTATTTTTTGTGACACAACCTTAGAATTTAATTCAAAACTCTTATACCAAACATCATTAACCAAAACTATCTCAATTTAAAGATATTTTTCACCATTAACTCTAATGTCAACTCCCAACTTCAAACTGTAAACTCTAATTATTTCTCAAACATAATCTTATTGTAGTCCTAACTCCTAACTCGTCCGTGTATGAGTTAATTTATAATTTCTATGTGAGAACCTAGCTAGGTCGTGTCAAGTCTTATGTTTCTCTTGGACAAAAAACGTTAATGGTGCATTTGGCAAATTACCTGTAGCTATGAACTGGAGCTGCGAATTGAAACTTTTAGAAGCTGTATATTTTGATAGGGGCCGAAACTTTTAGTGTTATAATATAAAGTGTTTTTTAAAAGAAACTAGTATTTAAAATAGTTTAATGTAATTAAATTGAAAATGATATTTGAATACTCCTAAATCAACTCTACCTGAATTTTCGTGTCCAACAGTAATAAGTAATTATAAATGAGACGGATGGAGTACTTTTGTAATATATATGTATGTGCGCGCCTTCTGAATCTACTCAATTTTCACAGATTATTACTCCCTCCATCTCCATCCTACCTCAAAGCATTTCATTTTGATTTCTGATAATGTTAAAATTGATTAAATTTGGCTTAATAGTATCGTCTTATATAATTAAAAAATTTATATAATAGAGTTCGGTCTTGTTAGAATCTATATAATAAATCCTGAATATTTTTTGGCATGTGCAGACTCTTTTGTCCTTATTAAAATTAATCTATCCTTCTTAATTTTCAGGGGTTAATCAGTCATTATGGGCTCATTTTTAAATCAACGGCTCTTGCAAAGACACATAGATGCTGAGTAATTGCCCAGTAATGCCATGTCATCGACCACGTCACCAATATCTAAGTTTAGAAAACAAATCTATCTATTAATATAAAAAAGTCGTGTGAAAATCTTCATATATATTTAAAAAGATATAATTCTTTTTATATAAATTATTTTGATTGCATATATAAATCTATCTATTAATATAACAACTTTTTTTATACATACTTCATATAAATTATTTTTTTGGTGACCTATATATAATATTGAATAATATTGTATCAAATAATATTGATACATATAATATAAATTATTTTTTTATGTATACTTTTTTTATACATATAATTTTGTAAAAAATAATATTATAATATAATTAAATAAATTTAGTTAGATTAAAAATCTATCTCTATAAAATATATAATCATGTATCAATAAAAGGAATATAATTATGATTTTTTTAAAAAAAAGTATTTCATTCAAAATATTTTGAATAACTAAATTTAAGAAATGTTGTAAACTATAAAAATTTAATAAATTTTATATCCTAATTTTTTTACCTAGCTTAATATTGAAATTAAACAATATAAATGAAGTAAATATATGTTTTTAAATTATAGTGAATATATTTATCATATCAAATATTTATAAACATAAAACTATATAATATTAATTCTTTGATCAAATATATAATAGTATAGGAGTATTTAAGAAATATTAATATATTATAATATTAATAAATAAATATAATTAGGTTAAAAATATGTGTCTAAAATATAATCCTATATCAATATAAGGAATTTAAAATAATAGATTTCAAACATTTTAATCAATGATATATTTTAAATATAAATATTTCATTAAAAATATGGTGTAAACATTAAACAGACATTAAAAAAAATTGGTAATATAAAATAACTAATCACTTAAAAATTCCATACCATTTTAGCCAAATTCTACATAAATTTTTTTCTTTCTTAAGAAGAAAAGAAAGAAAATGAAAAAAAAAGACTAACACGTCTCATAGTTTAATTAGACATAATATCCTTAATCCTTATTTTATTTCAATTTAAATATAAATGTATATGAAATTCAAAGTAAATTTTTATACAAATTTTTTATATATAAATAATTTGTATTGTAAAAGGATATAAGAAGTATTTTAGTATAATAATTGTGAAGATTTGTGGGAATCATAATTAGTTTTGGATTGTAGCAATATTTTTACCCAAAAGCTCTAATATTTTTTTAAGTGATCATGACGTTCAAACATGATACAAAACATGTGAATATAAACTTTCAATCGACCATATTTACCATTTTATTTTTCACAAAGAATAATCTAAAGTGAACATTTAACATAAATATAAATATACAATACTAAACTTATCAAGTTTTCCACTTGCTTTCATTATTTTAGATATGAAAGCGAAACTATTTATATTTAGGTTTTTAACATTAAAAATAATTTATTTTATGTTATATTCATTTGGTTGTAGCTTTGAATTTTTCTTCAATCCTCTTATTCTCTCATTTATTTCCTTTTTAAATTTTTGTTACATGCATTCCAACCACTATTTTAAGCAAAAGCCTTTTTTTGGTGAACAAGTCTGAGAAGGCGGGCAAAGAGAAAAAAGAAAAAAAAATCGAAAACATAAACAAAAGACTTGAATCTCATGTAATTCAAAAAGAAAAAAAATTATATTCTCATTATATATCCTCATATAAGTTCAATCATTATACGCTCATTTTTAGATCAAATGCTCTTATTAAAACAAGCGGGTAGATTGATAGCTGCTGAGTAATGCCATAGAATCAAATACGTCATCAGCAAAAAAAAAATAATAAATAAATAAACATCCATAAATTCATCTGTTCTTTTCTATGTTCCTCTTATCCTCTGTCCTCACCAAACGATCCGAGGTTTTCTCTACTAACTTTACTTCAATGCCAATAGTGACTCGCTTCAAGAGCTCTGTGGATTGCTTGGATAATTCATTCTGGTTGTGCATACATATTCCTGATTTTTTACACTTAAGGGTATTATATTGGCATTCCTATCATTGTGTTTGATGTAATGCCCCAAAGAACAACCTCTTAATTTTATTCAGAACAATAAAATCAAATAATTGAGTGGAACAAATATTCAAAATCTGAGAAACTTTCTATAAAAGATGCAGCATCGCCATTGGAGCCATACAAAGTAGCCACATGTTAATAGTGAGTTTCCTTGGAGCATATAAACATAAAATATTGGATAATGTAGTAATTCTAATTTCTACCACCCTCTTGTAGGAACATAATTTGGACAAAGAAAGGTTAAGCTCTACCAATTGCTTGGTCATTATTTGTTGGCCAATGGAGCAAATGGGTAAAAAGTTTTCTTAAATGCTAAATTGACTATTTCTTTTACAGCTAAAGGCATTGCATCAGTGTTCACTTCTGTTGTTCCGTCGATTGAATGGCCAAAGATTCAATTGATCACGATGAACAAATTGAGGAGTTGATTTATAAGGTGTGTACCAAATCTCATTAATGTAATTATTGATTTTCATTTTATCCTTGAAGAGTTGATGATTGGCATTCACACATAATTCTCACTAACTATTACAAAAACTATACTATTATTATAAGCATAACTTGAATTGCTCTACCTGGAGTGGAGATAGGAATTAGCCTGTGTTGAGAATTTTTGGTGGCCCTGATGATTGTTTTCACTAAATATCAACTAAAAAACATTTCTGATATGAAATTGTATCATTTAGGAGTGATAATGAATGTTTTGTTGATGGCAGATGGAGGAGTTGGACAAAAAACTCTATAAGTTGGTTGAAAAAATACTTGGTTCCCACTTTCAACCAAGCAGGCTGGGTTTCGAGTTTATGTAGCTTTAGTATTGTGGAATCAAATTATTTAATAGATCATGTGGATAGGAGAGAGAATTGAATTAATAGAAAATTGTTATATCATTCAAGAAAATTCACATAATGGGAGGAGGGTCGAGGGATAATGGGATGTTAAAATAACTAATTTATAATAAATATGTTTCATTTTAACAATGAAATCCTAAATTTGATTGTTAAATTATAAACTCTATTCCTCCTTAATTTTTAACTTTATATCTCTAAACTCTAAACCATTACTTAAAATCATTACAATTTAAAATTATCATTGACTATGAATTCCAAATTGTATACTTCTACGTATTTATTTTGTTCATTCAACTAAAAAATATATATTAGTTCTATTCATAATAAGAAAGCAATACGCCCGTGCGCAACGCGCGGGCCAAAAATGCTAGTATAAATATATATTCTAAACCTATATAATTATATCATTCTAACAATATTATAAGTATTTGACTATATTTTTGTTTGTACATACCTCTATGATAAAATTTAGTTAAAATTAAATAATACTTCCTCCATTTTTTAATAATAGCTACATTGAGGAATATGACACTATTCATACAATCACTTTAACTTGAAGCTTTATTATTGTTATACACGTTAAAATATAGGCAGTGAGCTCTGTTAGATTCATCTTGTCTTGTAGTTTTTAAATATAAAACTTTTAGAATTTTTATTTGTACCGAATTTGAGTTATTAATAATTTAAAATATGCATTGGACTGCGTACTGGGTGGGTCTGTAGCAAATTTAAAAAAAAAATAGAGGAAGTAAATAATATTAAAGAGTTAAAATAAAATACTACGCCACTTTAGGAGTAGTGAATTAATTAGTGAATGCAGATTCAGTTATGTTACAAACGAATTACTGAAACAGGGCATAGTGGCCAACTAACTGCTCCCTCGGTATCATTTGAAATAGCGCATTTTATTTTTGCATACAATTCAATACATTTTTTGAATTGTTAATATTTCATAATATATACAACTAAAATTATATAAAATATATATTCTAAAACTATACAATTAGACGAATCTAATAAGACTAAACTCGACTATTCTTTTTAAATATAATTATAATAATATTGAGTCAAAATTTAAGAATGAAAAATGTCAAAAAAATCAAGTGGGACAATTCAACTGGGACGGGACGGAGGGAGTAATAAACTTTTATCAATGTGAATTAGTATTGTTTTTTTTCCAAGTCTTTTTGTCGCTTTGCTGTCAGGGTTTCTTCTTTGACTTTGACTCTCCTTTTTTTTTTTAACAAATACTAAACACTTCTCAGTTTTCTTGTCATTTGCACCAAAGTTAAAGATTCTTCTATACTGTATATTTAAATTATCACCAGTTTAACAGTTTAATAAATAACTCTGATGGACCCCACATATTAGATAGTATATATTTTAAATTATTAAAAATTCAAGTTCGGTATGAGTAAAAATTTTAAAAAATTTAATATTTAAAAACCAAATGACGAGACGAATTTCATAATATTCTACTTAATTATATTTTAATTTATATAATTAAAATTTTAAGTGAAAGTCTGTGTGTGAATAATAATACCTCCGTCCCGATACTTTTGTTACGAATGGTTTTTTGGCACTATTTACTGTTTAGACAATTAACTTTTTATAACTTTTCGTTGTACACAATTTACATTATTAACCGTTAAAAATGTGTATCGCCATACGTGCTGGGTGGATCCGTAACAAAAATAGTGAGATTGAGGAAGTAGTACATTACCAAACCAAAAAACATAACGAGACGGATGTAGTATTTCTAATACGTAATTAATAATTTCTGTTGTGTATAAATAGAAGTTATATAAAATTTATGGTTTAAAATTATATAATTAGAAAAATTTATTTAATTATATTATTTTTTATATAGATCTACATCAGAAGATTAAGACCATGTTCTCTTCGCCTGAAATAATGTATTCTGGTTTGAATTTTATAAGATCTGGTCTGGTCTGGTCTGAATGTTTCTGGTCTGATATGATTGGATCTGGTCTGATGTGATCTGATCTGATTACAACTATATATATAGTGTGGTCTGATCTGGTCTAGTCTGATCTGATCTTAATGGGTCTGGTCTGATCTAATCTGATCTGATTTTAATAAGAATCTATATAATAAATCCTGAATATTATTGAAAAATATTTTTTTCGTATGAACATAATCCAGAATTTTGCATTTTTTTAAGTTTCTAAAAAAGATCAAAAATTTTATTAGTCGATTTTGCGATGTCATTTGCTGATATATTACCAAGAAAAAGATGAAAACCTGAAATGTTAATTATATAAGTACTATAGAACATAGACCTTCTGTATATTGAAGCGTGCATAACATTAAAAACATGCATAATACTTTTAATGATGTGCTAAAAATGTATTCGCTTATATATTATTACTAAGGAAAATAGGAAGACAATCATTCTATAATAGTTGAAAAATGCTAATTTTGTTGAAATTGTAAGTATAAAAAGTGGATACTTTTTTTTTTATTGTAGTAACTTATTGTTCTCTACTAATTTTATATTCAATTATCAATCACACATTTTTTGGATTCATTGTCCACAGTTAAATCATCTTCATATTAAGATAAATGATGAATATAATAAAGTACGATAGTTTGAATTCATTCAATAACAACAAATATGATTGGAGAATTATTGTGAAAGTGATTCATATACGGGACAGTTACAATATATAAGTAAATAAATAAATCAAATGACATACATATTCTTATTGAATGTCAATATGACTATATACTAATTTCATACATAATCACCTCCACATAAATAGTTTTTATACTACAATATTTATATAATGATAGTATGGAATTAATTCTCTCCTATCATTTTTGTTCCTATTTGAATTTGATTGCTCATACCACATTCAGTGTGATTGTACCAATTTCAGGTGATTGTTATTTTCTTATGATGTCCAAGAAATTTTCCTTTAGTAACATAATAATATTTTTCTTCATATTTTATTGTATTATTTGTATACTTTGTCTATTCATGTTGTGTGGGGCTATAAGTTATGATGTTTAATTTTACAATTAGTTGGTCTTGGTTGTCTTTGAATACAAGTTAGTTGTTTGCTTTTTTCTTCCCTTCCTTTTGATCATATTTATTGGCAATTTTTTAGGTTAGTGGCTGTATATGAATGTGGGAACTTGAAAACAAAAAAATTTTGCTAGCCTGAGAAAGTGATCTCATAGAAAATTTAACGTTATGAAACTGATTGTATAGAATGATGAACAATTATATAATGGGAATAACCCGATGATTACCACCAGTATATATAGGTTGTAGTTATAGCCAAAAGATTGAGATTTTTCGATTTCTTACCAACTAAGAACTTATTTTCTAATATTTTCTAGGTCTTCTAAATAATGGTTTGTATAATATAATTAATTGAATCCATCTCTCATACTATCTTATTGAAATTGCGGAGATTCGTACTCATGGTTTAGAATAGTCTGGTTTATTGAAATTGATGGATCAAGATATAAATAAATAAATTGAGGTTGATTATCTTGAGGTAATGAACTGATTATTTATTTGCTCGCATGTTTTATGATCAAATTGATACAGATTCTTATGGTTTCCTGCGCATATGTTATGAATTTAAAATAAACAAACTTTATGCACAAATAATAATAAGACCACGAATACTTGATTTTATTCAAAAAAAAAAAATACCGCCCGCGAAGCGCGGGTCAAAATTTAGTAAGTAGTAATAAGTTTTGAAAATAAGTTTAGAACAGCAGGCTCTAAATTAAAATTTATGCACTGACCTCTAAATTTTAATGGAATTTGGTTGGGAACCCGATCTTAGCAATTGAGAACAATCATTTACTTTTCTATAATCTATACAAGAAGTGCGACGGAATTGTCAAAGTCTGCAACAGCCAACAGAACGTGCTTATTGTCGCCTGGCGCCCGCTACTGCCACGTCATCATACACCCCCAAGAACCTGAACACCGGATCAATCTAAATCACACATACTACTAGTTCGGACTAGTACAAGTTACAACATTAATGGTGCAAACCTATTCCTTCTTTTTATACTTGTCGTTCATGCTTCATAATTAAATACTTCTCCATTCCACTAAATTAACTCCTTTGACATTTTAATATTTTTTATTTATTACTCGGTCCATTTCAAATTAAGTGTTAAGTTTGCATAGTACTTGTTCAGTCTCACTATATTTGTTATTGACCCACCCAGCACGTATATCGATACATATTTTTAACGGTTAATAATTTAAATTATGTACAACGAAAAGTTATAAAAAGTTAATTGTCTAAAACTACAAGATTAGACGAATCTAACAAGATATCACTTGACTATATTTTTTCTTACATAGCTATGATAAAAATTTGAATCAAAGTTAAAGAGTGAATAGTGCCAAAAAACCATCCGTAACAAAAACACTGAGACGGAGGTAGTAATTACTATTCATTGAGTAACTTTAATTCGACTTCTTAACACAATTATATAAGATAAAATATAGTCAAGTGAGATCTTGTTGGATTCGTCTAATCGCATAGATTTAGAATATTAAATTTTTATAATTTTTACTTTTAAACAATTTGATATATTAAGCGTTAAAAATATGTATTGAATTGCGTGAAAATATGAAGTGTAACATTTAAAAAGAAAAGGATGAAGTATATACTAAATTTGATTGGATTTTATAAATAAATACCTCCTCCGTTTTGTTTTAATTGCCCCATTGGGGTTTTGCCAACTATTCACCCACATCCTTTTAATTAAAGTTTTATCATAGTTATACAAGTTAAAATATAGCCAAGTAAGATCTTGTTACATTTCGTCTCGTCGTGTAGTTTCTAAATATTAAACTTTTAGAATTTTTACTTTGAACCAAACTTGAGTTATTAATGATTTAAAATGTACATTGGACTATGTGCTGGGTGAGTCTGTATCAAATAAAGAAAACGGAGGAAGTATATAATAAAAAAATATGTAATCAAGTGAATTTAAATAAATTAATTTAATCGCATATTTTAGAATATACTACATTTCATAACTTTATATATACACATGACGAGATATTAACTGGTTAATAAGTGTATTAGAATTTGTGACTAAGAGAAACTGGTCTTATTTACTGGGATGGGAGGAGTACATCCAACCTATTGTGGCTTGTTTGACTTTTTTGGTACGGTTGTTCGGTTAATTATTCAATGTAACATCCCACATGGGTTGGAGAGGGAAACGAAGCATGCCTTATAAAGGTATGGACACCTCTCACTTTAGGGTTTAGGGTGATAAGTCCCATGACTTCCAACCTTTAAGTTGGTGGGTTCGATTTTCACTTGGCCCGCAAATCCTCCCCTTTGTCCATTTGTAATTGTGTGGCATGAGCTCCAAATATGTTAAAGTACATGTATTCGGGGATGGGGACTTACCCTAGTGGTGAAGTCCCCCGACTCCCAACCTATAGGTTGGAGGTTCGATTCCCCACCCAGTCTCTATTCCTCCCTTTTATTTATTTGTAATTTGTGTGATATGGACTCCCACCACCATTTTCTAGCATGTATAAAATGTCCAGCAAAAAGAAAATAATAGAAAAAACAGAAGTAAATGCCGTTACAGATGATAGACAAACCAATATCAGACATGCTAAATTTAATTTTAATGACATCCGCGAGATGAATTTGAATCCTCAACCATAAGATTAGGATTAAAGAATTTATCATTATGTCATAAACTCCAATCATTCATAAATGTTTTATTATTGAAATGTTTTGTTTTTTTTAAACATTGACACCAATGTGTCGACAAAGGTGTGTGAGAGCCCAAGCCACACAAATTACAAAGGGGAGGGATAGGGGCGGGTGGAAATCGAATCCCTAACTTATGGTTGGAAGGCAGGGGAAACGATCACTGGGCTCTAAGTTCCATTCCCTTTTATTATTGAAATGTTATTCCATGAATTTTAAATTTAAATTAATTATTTAAAATTTTTTACCCTCGGTAACTCATCGGGCATGATCATTCTATTTTAGCACAATATTCATAATAATGAGTGTGCACATTAGGAATTTATTTTTGTGATTTATGTGATTTAATTATAATTAATTTATTTATTGGTGTGATATAATAGTTGTTAGTAATTTATAACTTAGTTAATTTATTTATAGAGAATAACTAAAATAGGCCATCAGAAGGAAGTCATTTCACTTTTGAGTCACGATATTTTGATTTAAGAAAATTGACCATTAGAAGAATTTCGGGCCCGAATTTAGGTCATTGGCCGGAATTCGGGCGGCAATGGCATAAAAGTGGAAATAACTCCTTTCGGTGGCCGATTTTAGTTTTTTTCAATTATTTTTTTTATTTTATGTAATTAAAATAAATAATACTCATTCCGTGATATTATTTATGTTCCACTTTCCTTTTTTTTGTTCCAACATTTTATTTCATTTTCATTTTAAAAACAATTAAATATTAATCGTTAAACCTACACATCACATCACATTAACAAATAAATATATTAAACTTTCAAATCCACTATCATTAATAATTCCAATCCAACCAACAACCACATATCAGTAAATCACACGTAAATAAATATATTAAACTTGAGTTATTACTAATAATTAAAATGTGTATTAAATTGCTTGAAAAGTTATTATTTAATAAACATTCGAATGAATAGAGAGGGAGGCAGTAATATAAATGTGGTGGATGGATAAAATTGGTGACTGGTCTCAATCAATAGATTGGAGTGTAGTTGAGGTTCCCCCACGACCCTGACGCCCTGAGGAAACCTGGCAACAGTACAGCTACACGACATACTATTATTCACCACCTGATATGTCCAAATCTCTTCAAAATTCATGGATTTCAAACATCTCACGCACCCGACTCCTCACACACTCCAAAAACTTCAACCATGGGGCAACATGATTTATATTTGAATATGTATTTCGGGATCTTAATCAATTGCTACAATATTTATGCTAAAATAAGTCCCAAGATTTCCATTTTATTTGATTGGAGTTATGCATCTCCAATTCCCCATCACAAATTCATACCGTCACTCCTTCATACTTCCTTTGTCCCATGAATTCCGTTTCTCCTTAATACATTTCGATGAATATAATAAGCTACTTTTTTTCCATTTTATATAATTGCGATAACATTAAATCAAAATTAATTAATAAACAATAATAAAAAGCATAACGGAACATGCTTTGTGAGATGGGAGGAGTACTTTTTGTCACATTTTTTGTTTCTAATCATGTAACCTAACCCCAATCGCTTAATAGAACTTCGTCCCTTTTTTCAGTTTTTTCTATTTGATTTTGATATTGTTCATTGTATAAGTTTGGACCAAATTTTAAATATACGAAAAAATTTAGTCAAGTGAGATCTTATTGTATTCGTCTAATCACATCATTAGAATATAATTTTTATAATTTTTATTTGTATAAAAATTTGAGTTATTGATTAGTGAAAATATACTCCCTTGTTTGTCCTTTCATCCCACGAATCTTTTTTAGTTTCTGAATACATTATTCAATATATTATTCTTACTATCAATATTTTAAATTATCAATCTATTATGCACGTATTCTTTTAAGTTTTAGATTATACATCAAAACAAAACTGTAACTGTGAATTGCAACTCTACAAACAAAAGCTATTCTTACTAGCTTTCTGGCTTTCGGAAGCTTTTTCGACAGCTGCCTTCCTATTTAGTTTATTTTTCAAATTATTTAAAAACTTAAGCCCCTATCAAACCTACTGTTTCCACAACTTCAACTTCCTACTACTTCATTATAGCTACAACCAGTCGTGCAGAACAAATACTATGGGGCTGTTTGGATGACAGCATATTGACCAGCATATAGCATATTGAAAGAGCATATTGTCTCACAGTTCTCTCTCCGAATCTGCTATCTGCTCGCGGATCCGCTGACTCCCAAACATCCACTAAATAAAATTTTTAGAAGGTGGGTAGTATAATTTGTTGATGTCGTCTAAAATACTAATTCATCCCTGTTAAGCAACTAGAGCACCCATCCACTCAAGCCAATGCTATTGGTATAAATTAGTGTGGTTTAGGTAAATTGAAAAGGGTAAATTTGCAGGAGGCACGCCATGTTTGGCTGTTTGCCTTATAGAGTGAAAGAAGATTGAAATTATTCTGACAAATTAACTGCATCTCTCTGTTTCTCTCTGTACTCTGTGTCTGCTCCTTCTCCCTTTGTGCCCTTGACCTTGATTGATGAATCATCATCATCTGATCGCTCCTCTGCCCTCCTTCATTCTCTTTTACAGCGCTGTAAATTGTACTCCCAATCAACGGAATGAAGGAATACATGTATTGCACGCCAAATAAGGATTACACGTAAGAGACCCTGCAGAAAAACCTGCACTGCCCTCACTCATGCACATATGTTATCGATATTGAAATGGTCGAAATGCTTCAGGATTCGACTTACTTTAGCAAAAGTATGGTAAACTCTATACAATATACAAATGGGTTTTTATTCTGTCTGCTTATTTATGTTGTTTTCTGATTTTTTCCTTTTCATTGTTTGCAATTGCAGCCCATGTTCTGAGTTCCACTTTTGGGGAAAACCCGGAGGAAGCAATGCCATAAAGTCGTTTGATTGCGACCCTCCTGATATTAATTTTAGGGTATATTTAAGCCTCTCTTATCAGTATCAATTGATGGATACGATTAATGCCTTTAGCTGTTGGTTGGAAATCGGAATTGTATGGGAGGTGAGATCTGATTTGAAAATGTGTTGCGATTCATCCAAGAAAGATGAAGGAATTAGTCGCTTGATTTTACCTAACAATCTTTTCATATTCTCCTTCACAAGTTCTGCACCTTTTCATTTTGTAGTTTTCTGCTTGCCTCAACTGGGTGGCTGAAAGGGACATTTGAGCTATTTACTTATTTTTGGTTAAATTGTTGTTGATCCCTCGTTTTCTTGAAATAGAATTGTATTAATTAGAGTTGATGATGGCTAAAACTAATTTGTGTTTCTAATTTCCACAACATTTTGATTGATCATCGGAAAGCTGTTTGAACTGAAGTTCCCTTTTCAATTTCAGATCCGTTCTAGACAGGCCCACTGACAGTTGCTTGAAATAAATGTGTGTTGAAATGAGGAGAAGGGGTTTAGCTTATTGGCTTGGATGAGATAACTTCATGATAATTTTGTATTGAGTTTTTTTTTTTACCCTTTTCTTTGGGAAGGCTAAAGAAGAAACAAAGATCCCAGGCCCTTCTATATGAATGAATCATGTTTCCATCTAATAGCTTGTTCAATATTTTTGATTAGTTACTTCTATATCATGTTTATGGTGTGATGGATCCTGTTAATTTTATGATGCTAATCCTTTGATTCATTGGTAATGTAGTTCAACGTGTGATGATTTTGGTGGGCACTGCTTTGCTCTAATATTGAAGATCAAGTTGTATCTTAATTGGGCTCTTCCTTAGAACCAGATTGAAAAATGTCAGGTATGTAGCCTGCCTTGAAATAAAGTACTCAGTAGCATATCAGTCCTTATGGTCAGCATATAGGACTTACTATCTTTGGGAACACTGGTTGCCTGATTATTACATTATCCGATTATCGTTTGACTTCCCCTCCTGAACAATGAAAGAAATTTGATAGGTCTAGATGGATTAGAGGTGTGTAATGATATAGAGGAGAGGAGATCAGATTGTGAAATTTGTGAAGATGAGGGAAGTATATCAAAAATTAGCTCTTTGAAGAAGAGAGCCATAAATGCTTCAAACAAGTTCACTCGTACCCTTAAAACAAGAGGGAAGAGGAAAGTACGTTTTAGAGTGCCTTCTATTTCAATTGAGGATGTTCGTGACCCGAGAGAGGAGAGTGCTGTCCGTGCTCTATGCCAAAGACTTTTTGACCGGGATTTGCTGCCAATTCAACATGATGACTACCATATGTTGCTCAGGTGACTTATCACTTATGTCCTTACGAAGAACTCAATCCTCTACCATCCATGCTTTCTATATTTTTGTAGTTTCTATTTTATCAATGTTTTAATCAAGGGAAAGAGAGGCCAGGTTTTCCTGCCTGCTACTACATTTCATCCAGTTTTACACTTTTACTGCTGCAGCTTGTTGTTGTTTATGTTCTTGTCCTTTGTTATACACAGATTTCTAAAAGCAAGAGAATTTAATGTTGAGAAAACCATCAAGATGTGGGAAGAAATGCTTACATGGAGGAAAGAGTATGGCACAGACACCATTTTGGAGGTAATGATACACATCACAAGCTCGAGAGTTCTTAGTGGTTGTCTGGTGTAATGAACTGATATTATTATAGTTAGACTTCTAAGCTTACCTCAGAAGTTCAGAGTTTTTAATCTTTGTTTATGGCTCGAGTGTATCCAATAGCTTTCCATATTTTTTACCTTTCAGGACTTCAAATTTGAGGAACTCGAAGAAGTCCTGCAATATTATCCTCAAGGATATCATGGAGTTGACAGAGATGGCAGGCCTATATACATAGAAAGGCTTGGTAAAGCTCATCCAAGCAAACTAGCTCGTGTCACTTCAATCGAAAGATACTTAAAATATCATGTCCAGGAATTTGAGAGGACCATACATGAGAAATTTCCAGCCTGTTCCATAGCTGCCAAGAAATGGATCTGCTCCACAATCACAATTTTGGATGTAGACGGCCTGGTCTGTATATTAATTCTCACAGAAAACTACTGCCTTCAAAAAAAATACAGAATTTCATGTGCAACTACTACATCTACTGATTGATTTCAGTCGCCACAAAGTATTACTAGGATTATTAGTATCAGACAGCTTTAGTTGATTCAATTGTTTTCTTGTTACAAAATTTTTTCCATTTAACCTATGATTCCTCTGAAATAAGAAATTGGCATCATTTTGGTGAGTTACTTCCTGCAGGGGGTTAAAAATTTCACGACGACAGCAGCTAATCTTTTGGCAGCCATAGCAAAGATTGACTGTAGTTATTATCCTGAGGTACTTTTGCTATTCTTCAGCACAAACAACCAGCATTCTTCAAATGTGATCTGTCCTTACTAAGTGGACGATTGGTCTTATATCTTGTTTCAATCCCATACAGACGCTGCATCAAATGTATGTTGTCAATGCTGGAGCTGGCTTCAAGAAGGTGCTTTGGCCCGCTGTACAGAAGTTTCTGGATCCAAAATCTATTGCTAAAATTCATGTAACAGACACAGTTTCTCATTGCAAGTCCATATGCTCAGCCAGTTTTCTGTAACTTTTCTACTGACTGCACGTGTACTTTTTATGATTATAGGTGTTGGACAGGAAGTCTTTGGGGAAGCTACAGAAGATCATTGATCCAAGGTTTGCTCGACTCTTCTCATTGCAACTGAGATTTTCTGGTGAAGATCACCGACACTTATTTCTTTTGGTCCCAGTCAATTGCCTACCTTTTTGGGTGGATCCTGCGCATGTGGTGTCGAGGGAGATTGTCTAAAGTCTAATAAGGGTCCATGGAACAATCCTGAAATAATGAAGGTATGCTCGACGTGCATGTATATTACTTGAAACAAAAATCATCATCCATTGTTACTCTAAGCAACCCTTTGTAGCTTGTGTACAATGCGGAAGCAACTTTTGTGAGGCAGATCATCAACATACCCTATGATCAGCAGAAGCAGAAGAATGATTTCTATATCCAAATTCGACCAATGAAGGTAGATTGTGTATAATGTTAATTCATTTACTTTGCTTGTATAACCTTTTTGTTTTTTCAAATGATCAGGGGAGAAACCGTGATAACTCTGTAGTCGGAGCAGTATCCATTCACGATTACTCTTGTTCTCAAATCAGACAAAATAGCACAAAAAAGTTACGAATGAAACCAGTTTGTGAAGAAGTAAGATGATTACTTGTTATATTGTTACTTCCCACCAGCAACATTCAGATACCCAAGCAATTGATTGACAAGTTCTCTTCCTGCAGGCCCAAACATCAGATTCATATTACTATAGTTGTGATGAACATTTTGGTTCAGATGAGAAAGACGATGATAATGTTGTTGGAAATCCAAGTTGCAGTGTTCGATCAAGGATGAAAGGTTTGTTCAACTTTAATCAAGCCTGCTGTAGTAAATAACTTCTTTTTTCCCTTTACTATTCGGAATTTTCATGCCCAAAATAACAATCAATACATTTTCTGGCCTTTTCACAGTACCCATGCTTCAAAGTCAGTTCTCCTTGAATGCTTTCTGTCCTTGTAGTTTCAGTTCTCGTTCATATAATGCAGTAAATATATTACTAATCCTGTTACCAAATTTTGAATCAGGAATAGAGGGTATGCATTTGTTGATATCCATTCAGGAGAAAGCTGTGCACAGCAGTTTCCAGTTTCTGACCAGAACATTAGTTTCTATTGCGATGAAGCTTTTTGGGCTCCTCTGGGGTGCACGGATTAAGAAACGGAGACAGGCAAACATTTATCCTTCCCCCTCATTCGAAAATGAAACAGGAGGACACAATGCATTGTCTGTTGACACAGAAACTTCTGGGAAAGAGGATCAGATCCTCCAATGTGTACAGCATCTGCAGAGACTTGAGAAATTGTTGGATGAACTCAACAAGGAACCTGCTAAAATTCCTTTGGACAAAGAGCTATTGCTTCACCAATCTTTTGAAAGGATCAAGTCAATTGAAGTTGACCTTGAGAAGACGAGACGGGTATAACTATTTGCTTCACTCCGCGTCTTTCTCTGCATCTAAATAGATGGGAAGCATAATTCATCAGATCCTTTATATGTTACAGGCATTGAATTCTGCAGTTACAAAGCAGGTTGAGATTGCTGAGTTATTAGAACAGATGCACGATTCCAAATTTCGAGTGAGTGCAAAGCTTTTACCTGATTCTTATGGTAGCTAGTAATGATGATCTCCAGCTCATTTGTTTGCTGTGCTTTGTGCCTTTCTTTTTCCAGCGCCGAAAGTTGTGCTGTTAAATCATGAGCACCTTGAATGGCTGCAGAGACACTGGAAAATTATTGACAAATGATTCCTTGTAGGCGAAAGACAACAGGACAACACACAAACTACAACTCCCTTCAGATGCATCACAACACACATGAGAGCAAGAAAAACATTACAATTGGGTATTGTAGTCGTCTTCTTTGTGATTATAATACACAACATAACTACACAAGTAGCACATTTTTGTGAATGATCATGTAAGAATGTTTCTCACATCCTTAGAGGTGCAGAACATATGTCCAGCTTAGAAGAAGGTTGAAAGCTAACAGAACATGGTGTTGGATCCTCACACAGATATATGTTCTTATGTCTGTTGAAGGATATGAGTAGTTGTAATATTAGCAATGTGGATGTAATGTAGATGACAATAACTTTACAGGTATTGTGACAGGTTTACCTACTGATGCAAGACATGTATGCCTGTGCATAATGCTTGTAGAAGAGTCAAATTCTGCAAGTGGTATCCAAAATGAATTTATATTTAATTATGTGTTGTCGCTATTCTAAAGGAAAAAAGGGAAATTTTAAATTAATTGATAAATTGAAGGAAAAATGGTCCTTGCGGCCACCACTCCATTAATCCTGACCCAACAATTCATTCAAACCCATTAAAATTTAGTAGTGTTTTGTGATTTATCTGTTCTTCTGAAAGGTCTATTTCCATTCTCCAATTCCATATTTTTCTTACACAATTATTGAGGAATTCTCCAGTCAAACAAAGTGAAATCCTCAAATTCAGACACCGCTCTTGACCCAAAGGCCGAAGTTGGGTGGGTAGTTCATAATAATCTGATTTCTGCAGAGGGAGTAAGTGTAGAACCCATATCATCAGGCATCAGGAACGTAATATTTTGGCCCCCAAAGAATCATGGGCTTGAATCAAATCAACTGTTGGCTGCTGCTGCTGCTTGTCTGTCTGTCTGTTTTAGAGACCTCACCAGATTCCAACTTCTTCTCAGGTATGCTTGTTGGATGAAAATTTCATTCCATTTTTACTGCAAGAAGGGTTTTGTAAATTCTTGTTTGATTTGTACTCATATGGGCTGTGTAATGAATATGAAGATGGTGAGTTTGGATCCAGAGTGTTCAGTCAGAGGAGGCTTCTTCAGACCAAGAGAAGTGAGTATGTTAACTTTTTTTCTTTATGGTTCTTCAAGCTTGTGAATAATATGATTAAGGATTAAAATTTCCCTATGATAATTTGGTGGGGAGAGTCAAAATTACATTGATTCTCTAACTATTGAAGAGGGTTTCAACTCTTTTGCTCATTTATTCAACAAATCCCATAGAAATTTTGAATATTCACCCTGGCCCTGCTACTTTAACACTAGGATGATCTTGGATTGGATCATTCTTGCACCTTAAAGAATTTAACCAGATTGATAGACCCTGATTTTGTATTTGAACCATTTTACAAAAAGAATGAGAGTGAGGATGTGATAAACAAACATTTGTTTCCAGTTCAAAATTAATTGGTTGTCCCATATATAATACAAGAAATCTCATCAATTTATTCAAGTGAGATCCTAAACAGAATTCCCATATAAGTACATTGCAAGAAATCTCATCATCATTATATTGAAGTGGGATTCTAAACAGGATTCATAAATACACAAGCCATTTCAATGATCTCATCTCAAAATTCTAACTGGTAAAAAGAAATTATTTATGATAAAATGATTTTTAATAGTAATTTCTACAGTACTTACATACAGAATGTCCCATAGACTTTGAGAATCAAAACTACACAATCATCACAAGCCAATGCAAGCCAAAGTACACAAGTGAGGAATGCTGCCCTGCCTTCAAACAATTTGCGTGCCCCTTTGTTGAAGAACTGAATGACCCCGGAAACGACTGCGCCGATACCATGTACAGCTACATATACATGAATAAAATCCCCAGGGGCCTCTTTGCCAGCCTCTGCCGCAATGGCGTCACCTGCCCGGCACCCACGCCCATGCCTTCCCTGACAGAGAACGCTGCCGACAGCAGCAGCAGCAGCTGCTCCTGGCCTGTTGCTTCTGCGGTATGTTTCCGTCGGGCAATTGCTGTTGTGACTTGTACTACCATTGTGTTCATTTTATGAAAATAGTGGTAGTGAAGAACTTTCTACCAGTACAGTGTTGTGTTGTATTCATATTTGTTCATTGAAAGCGTTGAATCACGATTTTAAATTTTAAAAATTATGGGACCATTTTGAAATCGGGGAGTTTGAACCCGACGTGAATCGAACACGCAACCTTCTGATCTGGAGTCAGACGCGCTACCATTGCGCCACGGATCCCAATTGTTACAAATTAACTCTAATTACTTAATTAACCTAAGGTTAACAAAATTTGAAAATGCTCCCAAATATTGATAGTTTATACAAATATTAAATCGAAAAATGGCTCATAATCAAAACGTTTCTAACCAAATATTAGTAAACTTTTTTGTTTTTGTTAATTTTTCTTTTAACAATTGATCTAAACATTTTTATTTTATTATTCTATTCTTATTTCATGTTTTAAATAGTACTGCTAATTAAAATTAAAATATTTTAATTTATTTATTGTATAAAAAGTTAACACCATTATTCCGGAATGAAAGAAGATGTAAAGCAGATGATCACGCAATCTCCACCGCCTTGTTGTGCATTATTCTGGGAGACGAAGTGGCGATGCATGCATGGTTTGTATTCAGCTAATTAAGTCTGGATATATACTCTTATATATTATTATCTCTCAAATAACTGACTCCCTGCTGGTTTTATTTAATTTGGTTGCATGGTATGTTTTTGTGTTTATGGGGTTCGTAGTTCGTTTTGTGGCGGCAATATAATGTGGTCGATTTGGTTAGAGCGCAGTTGCAGTTCAATCGCTGCTGCTGTTGAGGAAGATGCAACAGTACTTGCAGTTGCAGGCAGGATCTGCTGGATTACTGGAGACTGGAGGTTATATATTACAGCCAATTAAGAAGCATGCTCGGCCTCGATCCGATCCCTTAGCTTGCAGACACGCTTGGTATGCTACTAGTAAAAGCTGGAACTGGAGGGTGGGTGCGGATGGGGAGCTTTTTTCACATCTTGGGCTTACTCCGGACTCTGTGAAACCCCTGCTGGCGACTGATGTCGCCCGCACGTGGTTTGAGTGTCACTAGCCTGTGGTTTTATTTTGGTTTATTTTCTTTCTTTTTTTTCTCTTTTATCATTTCCTAGCATTAGGAACGTGTACTAAGCCGCACAGAGTTGTGTCGATTTAATTCCCTTTAAAATGTGATACAATTCTAAATTCCAAGAAATATTTTTGCAAGCAGAACCTCATCAGAGTTTCTGAAGCCTTCAAGTTCATCTCGTCATTGTACATTCTTTCAAGCCATTATATACTTAATTCACAAGTCGAAGATCTGATTAACAAAAGAGTGATTATTGATGTGAGGGGTCAGAAGTACAAAAAAGAACCACCAAGCTTATTTAAAACATAAGAAAAGACACCAACAACAGTTGACTTGAGTGGATTGGGTCTCCAGTCCCTTAAGCAATGTTTCGGGTTCGAGCTCGTGTATGCAAAAAGCTAGATTGGGAAAAGCGTGATTCATTGGTCATTGCCCATGTGGTTTCTCGATGGATTAGTCTTGAGTTCAATGTACCATGGGGATAAAAAAAAAAAAAAACAAAACAAAACAAAACAAAACACCACTCTCATATATGTGACTAACACTATTGCAACTTATGTGCTTGCTTAGGGATTCCCTTCTAACATTGACAACAAAAGAAAATTTTTAGAAAGATACTAAAATTATATTAAAGCTAAACTAAACCAAAACACACACATATTTTATGTAAGTATAGATAGTTCAGATATTGATTGTCAGGTACTCAAGGATTGCAAAGAACCAAAAGTTATATGGCACGAGATAAAATTCTCATAAAATGCTGTGGATAAACTATCTATAGATGGGGAATTTTGTAACACTATAGTTTTCAAAACTAAGAAGGCTAGGATGTTACTGCCACATCCCGCTAAGCACGCTCTTAGCTAACTTAACTTGGAGCATGTGGACCTAGGGCTAACTGCACAACTTGTGACTCGGCAGCCAACGGAAAAGAACACGAATATTTCGCCTCCTGCTGGATTTCATCACCTTGTCCAAGCGATGAATAAGACGAAAAAATCATTTCATCGCATTCCGTGTAAATTTTTGTAATGCCAATTTTAAACCATTGATTAATCTTGCATGTATTTGTAGTGCCAATTCGAACTAAAGTTTGAAGAATTAAGTTAATGTATTATTAACTCTGAGAGTAGCGTTAAATTTGACAGAACAAATGTTTTTTGTTGGTAAGTTTAGTTGTTAAAAAAGGTTTATATTTAAATTTTAAAAAAGGCCCTTGAATTAGTGTTATTTGTTTTTATTAATATTTATACTACCAGAGATAAAGCTTTAAAGAAAGGTGAGTAAGAAGGATATCGAACACGGGATAATTTTCAATGCAATTCTTCTTACCTGAAATAAAAATCATACCTGTGCCAGTACCTAAGCCTTAGTCCTCTTATCACCTTTTAACAAACAGATCATATTTGATCACACATGAATATCAATTAAATCTGGAAGCATATATATACTCCTATAAGAGCAGAATTTATAGAAGAATTGAGACATTATAACAGTAAAAAGATAGTTTTTTTAAGGGCAACTGAATGATTCTTTGCGCACGCGAGGCGTATTGCAAAGTTTTATTTGTCAACAACATAAGATGACAAACATTCATATCTCTTGTATAACTTATGTTTGTTTCGTCATCTTTGTCAGGAGTATGTGGAAGGAAGCGCGCACATGCGCCATATATAGAACTACGATACAACAAAGCACACGGTAGTCTGAGCTAATGAGGTAATGAAAAGCGAGGAGAAACATACAGCGAAGGCCTCAAGTGATGACCTGATGATGGAGTTACAGAATCTGGACAAAATGCACTTGAGCCTCCAAGATTGTGATTCCATGTAGTTGCATTCTGAACCAGCTTTTGAGGGATGGGAATTTGAACTTTCTTGGCTTCATATGTACCTGCAGTTCTAAGATTACATCTGTCTGCATATTCCCAATATTTCAGATTGTCACCAAAGCTCTTACTTGAAAACATGACTCTTGATGGATACAGATATGATTCTGAAGTTCTGAAATTGGCAGGTAAGGTGGAACTATCCAAGGAACTCAAATCAAGGTGGTGTGGCACCGTGCAGGTTTGCATATTGCCAATTGTAGATGGAACTTCCTGAGATGTCATGTTAAGCTGACTCTTGATATTTCCTCTTGTGATGGCAGTACTTGATTGTAGAATTCGATGGTTATCCAACAGGCTTGACTGCATATGCCCGACTCGAGGGTACTGGTTTTCCTCTATATTTACCACCATTAAGTTCTTTCCCATCAGTCTGAGTATAGAACTAGAAGTAGATGGACTAGGTGACTCACAATTACCATTTCTTGGTAACTTAGCCTCAGAATTGTGATAAGTAGTGGAAGCAAGAGCAACACAGGTCTTGAGAGACTTTGCTCCAGATTTTTCGGTTTCTGGCATTAGCTCCATCTGAGGGCGAGTTTCTAATCTCAGGGTTGATCCATCAGTTCGATCAGAATCTGCAGATGGTAGTGATGGGAGAAAATCCATAGTAATGGAACGGCTCCTTAGAGGTTCTGACTCATGATAATTCAGAGAAAAGTTTTGAATAGTTTGCTCTTTTCTAGAACAGCAGCATGACTGATTGTTCTCGAATCTGCAAGGACCCATAACAGGTACCATGCTAGCCTGCACCTCATTCATTTGTTGCTTTTCAATTTGGCCACCTGCTCGGTTAAACGACATTGAACTTTCAACTATTGGATCCACCCTTTCTTCAGAGGCATCACCTTGAGAATTATTAAGGATGCCTTGTGAGTGTTCTGATCTAGCACCAACTGAGTTGAACACAAAAGATGTGGCAGAAACAGAAAAATCTGAGGCATCCATGTCAACTAATTCTCGCTCGTCTTCAAAAGACAATACCCTGCAAGTGGTCAATGAAGAATTCCCTTGAAGTTCTTCTGAGTCCATACGCTCAGGGCTAGGCAAAAAGGAACCGGGAGGACCGGGTATGGGTATTGGATCAACACTGACAGAGTAGCTTCTCTGTGCTTCACCAGCATCACCATCAGCCACCAGAAGAGTATTTGTAGTGACCACACCTTTCCCGAGTTCAGGACAAGAATCCTCTTGCTTTCCAAGTGACATGAAGCTATCCTCACAGCATTCTTCATAAGCTACATAGTTCTGAGAACTCGGTCTATCACCAGATAGAACTCCAGGCCCGGAAAATTTAGAATCGAGCGAATCACCAAAGGCACTACAACCTTCTTGCCGATAAGAAAATCTGGAAATTGGCTCACAAACAAATCCATCCACTGCCTCAACACCTTTCACAGGATCTGGGACTTTGGATGTATCAGCTGGTACATCACCTGCAAAAAATGAGGTTATCTTCTCCGATTCATAATTATCACATTCCTGTGGAGTATCTGGGCCAGTCGAACCCATGTTGCCCTCTCTACTGGTGTTTACTGATCCTCCTCTTCCCTTCTGGTTTTTCAAAACCATAGCTCTATCAATTGGTAACTTAGGAGTAGCACTTTTGTCCGATATCTCAACCCAGTCATCCCCTTGAGCTGCAGGTACAGATGCAATTGCCTCATCATATGATCTTGACACACGTGCCTGATGATTCCGAAATTCTAAAATCCTTTTCCCTGAATTCTTTAATTGTGAACGTGTTGGTGCGTGCTTAACAGACAAGACATTTTTCCTCAAAGACGTTAATTTCTTACATCCAGATAAAATTGCACGATCAGAGGTTGTTTTGGTTAGCAAGCCCAGTTTCTCACATTCAAGTGATATGGTATCGTGGTCAGAGATTCTTCTTGATCTGGTTAAAGGATTATAGTCATTTCCGATTAAACTGATACTCTTCATTTTCTTGCTACTCCAAGGTGCTTCACTTCCAGCACCATGGACAGATTGCTTACAAATCAAGGGACCATCTTCTCTTGACAGCACATCACACTTAGATAGCATCAGACGGCCTCTCTTACCCAGACAATCCTGAGAAGACAAGGAAAATCCCTCCCTTATCCTAGGAGTAGGCTCTTTGCAGTGTTCATCACTAAGATGTAAGGCCAAATTTTCCTTTCTTTTGGAATTAGAGTCATGATTCCTCTTAACGAACTCATCTGACACTGATGCCGAGTGCCTGTTTGGTCTCAAGTCCTTTGCAATCTTGACCACATGTTTTTCACACTTCTGATTGTTCTTTTTAGGAACAGTTCTATTAGAATCCATGCATTGTTTTTTCTTTCCAGAATCATTGGATACTAACTGGTCACGAGCATTGAGAGGCTGCAACTGTGACATTTCCTCCCCATCCCCTTCTGGAAAAAATTCTGCTTCCGGAACATTAACATCCTGTTAAAGATCCATGGGGAAAATGCTCACAATTAATATTATCTTCAGGAACTATATATGTTTGAGATTGAAAATGAATATTATCATTCACAGCAGAAGTATTCATATCTATAGCCTCACAAATGACATACATCAATATTCACAGCATTGTCAACTTTGGTTGTCAGGTATGAACGTAAAATGGTAATGAACATACCTTAGGACGACTATCAGACTGCCAAGGAAAGCAACTCCTTTTTCTAGAAGGGCATTTTGCAAGCTTGTGCTTATGGATAAGACGATTTTTCTTCTTACTTGTGATACATTTGCTTCCTTTGTCTGTTTTGGCAATCTTCCAAGGGCTAAGATCATCGCCACTTAAGTTTGATAGACAATCACCAGACTTTGACAAAATGCGAACCTTTGTCCCGTTGGGATCTAAGTACACAGTGCCTTTGTCATTCTTGACCTCACCATTCGAAGCCCAATTTGTTCCATTTCTTCTATCAAGGTCCTCCAAAGTACAGCGGAGAGATGTTTCATATATACTTTCCATCAGTCGTGTTTTCCTAGGCTTTACTCTATGCTTATTTGTTTTTGGATTTGCTGTCCATTTGACTGGTGGTTCACCAGAAAGGCATTGATCAATGTGGGCATTCAGAGTAGTGTTAGACGAAGACGAAAATGTTTTGCAAACTGGGCACACTTTTGAGGCCATTGTCTCTGACACCACAGAAGCGTTTACCGAAAACTCTTCGTTTGACTTTGGCTTTGCAATGCTACTCAGCTTCACTATCAATCTGCACTTCTTCTTAACCAAGGCCTGAGGACAGATTTCAACCTTGTTAGGAGCCGAGATCACTGAAATCTCTGGTTTTTCAGCGGAGGACCGCGGCAAATTATCAACTTTTTTTGCTTCCAAGCAACTGATGTCGATTACAGGAACTGATTCTACACAAGAACTAGACTTAGTGGCTGAGGGAACTGATGAAATTTCCTTTTCTTCTTCAAATCCACTTGATTGAATGTTCTCAACATCTAAAGCTAGTTTTTGTACATTGTTGGAGACAAACAGACGGTGATTCCCAAACTCAGACAGCTTCACAGCAGAATTGTTCACAACATTTTCAGCAAGAGATTTCAGAAGTGATGGTGTTCTTACAACATCAAAAGGTGGCAATACATCATTCACGCCATGCTTGAGACAAAGTCGCAAATTTTGTGGTGAAAATGGCCAATGATTAGCAATATCCTTGCCTCTTGTATTGAAAACATAATCTCTGCGGTAAACATGTTGATCAACAACAAATCACAGAAAATGAAAGCTTCCAAGAAAATTATAACAACAAACAAGATGACCAAGACAAGGGAATAAAAGCAACTTTTGAAATAGGATTGAACTAAAATTTTGGAGACCAGAATAAAGCTTGGCTCGTCACAAGAACTGGGCAACCTATTAAAGTACATACACTATGGATCATTTTCTTGAGAAAACACATATTATAGGTGCATAAAATGACCAAAACTTTCGAAGCCCCAAAATAGATACTATTGAAAAAGTTTGACCATGTAATAATACTGAAAGTAACTTGAACCAACAAGATTTAAGCAAAGAAGGCCCTCAAAGCAAAACCAGCTAAATACAGAATATCATATTATCATATCATAAAACCAAATTAGTGAAGAAATTGATATCAAGCATGAATAAAAAGCATAAAGAAATTTTTGGAAGGATGACTCATACATCTCACATATGATGAAGGCAACTAAATTTTCATCAATCAAGAATTTGAGAAACTCCAAAAAATCTAACTCTGTGTGTGGGTGTTGTGTGTGTGTGTGTGTGTGTGAGAGAGAGAGAGAGAGAGAGAGAGAGAGAGAGAGAACAGTCAAAAAGAGAGAGACATAAGATTCAAGAGAGACCAAAGAGAGCAAAGTTAGAGTACCTTATGGAGAAGTGTGGGCTGTTATGATTAAGTCCCGACTTGCTCAGATCTACCACCTCAAGCTGGGGGCGGACACCATCAGACAAAACTGTCTCATCTCCACAAACATTATTGTGGCAGCTGCCACTTTTCAGTTGGGATGTTTCAGAATAATACAAGGGATCTGGTGGAGGGTTTTCAATAGATAACATCTGCTGATAGCCTTTCTCTTCCTTCTTGTGCTGTCTTGCCAACAATCACAAGAACTGGAAACAACTTCTCCACAGCAACACCACTTATAGCCTTCAGCATAACAGTATAGCCTTTAGCTAATTAAGCCTCTCTCAAGTAAGGTCCCCAACCCCACCAGTTTCACCACTTTCAGCTGATCTAAATCAAATTAATTCAAACTCCACTCAAAATTTTGAACTTCTGTTTACCTCTTTTTTGTTAATCATCCACACATCCGCCAGGCCTGCAAGGAAAATAAAGAGTACGTTAACACAAGAATGGAAGCCAATTTCAAAAGGGACAGCAATAGTAAATTCTAGATCTTTCTACAGTTGTATCTTATGAGCTCTAGATTAAGGATTAAAGGTGTTTCTTCTTCTGAGATAAGCAAAGAAAGGGGCAATTAGCCACGATCAAACCCAAATCGTTGTTATTTTATGTGGACTAATCAAGAGAAAATCCATGAAAATCCATGGAAGATTTTCAAGATCAAACAACTGAACAATTGAGCACTTAAGAAACTAACCTCAAGGAAGTAAAATCGGGACGAGATGGATATATTGGTTCAAAAAACCCAGAAAATTGGGTAAAAGCCAAGAAAATATGAGTTGCATCTTTCATGGGAATAGCTCTATAACTCGGTTCTGATTTCAAAAGGTAAAAGAAAGAGTGTGAGAGATCAAAGAAAACCCACCCCCCATAACCAAAATGTAGGGAAGATCGATCGAACCCACCCCCAAAACCAAACTTTTTGGTCAGCTGAGTGAACGGTAAACGTGAATCAGAAGCAGCAGGTTTGAATATTTGGGTACAGCAAAAACTAAAATAGAAGACTTGAGCAAAAGTCATCAAAGAAGACGCAGAAAAAACGCCAACAATAACAAGAAATGGGGGTCATAAAATAACAAAAAGCACCCATTACAGTTCATCCAGAAAATTAATTAAAACAAGTGGAAATCTTGAAGCAAAGTAGTTACAGAAAAGGATAAAAAGGAAGGAAGGTGAAAACTTTAGAACCAATTTGAGCATCTTCAAAACAAAAAACCAAGAAATAGTAATAAGAACACCCCCTTGAAGAAACAGTAAACGCGTTTGCACAACAAACCCTCAAATTAAAGATCAGTACACAAACTTAAAAGATTTGGATTCAAATCAACGGCTAAAGGAGAAACAAGATAATGAAAATTTGAAAACAAATCAAGTGTTCCCGATGAAAACAGCACCACCCACTCACCCTTCACACGTAAATCGAGGGCAGCAATAGCATCAGGTTCTTCTCTCCACCAAAAATACCGCTCTGTACAATTAACCCAATCAACTCACGCCCCACAAGATCAAGATACAGCCTCACCTCTCTGAATAGAACATGCGTGCCAGACAAAAATGAAATAAAAAAAAAAGTTCAAGATTTCATTTTTCTTTTCATTCTCACATAGAGATTTTAAGAAAGATAAAAACTAGAAACACCCACAACGTACAAGTGTAGAGAGAGGGATGGGAAATGGGAATTAAGCAGTAGCAATGCTGCCCAAAGCTGTACTGTCCTGTACAGTACTCCTATCTGGCTATCCCACACCTACCCTACACGTCATCTGCACCGATTTTCTTTCCCTCCCACATTAAAATATGCAATTCAAGATTTTTTCTTTTTCTTTACTCTTTCAAGATTAATTTTCTCCTTTTCCTTCTTCAGGGCAGGCATGGTAATGGCGTACGAGTTTTGAATTTTGATAAGGTTGTCGTATTTTCAATGAAAATTGTAGTGTGCAGTAGACATCACAACTCCTTTTCTCTCAGTCGCCCCAAACTACACGACAAGGAGGAGTTCCCTTTCTTTTTCTTTATTAAATTATTTTGGTCCGTATGCGCGTCTGTGTGTTGAGTTTTCAATTTCAATGATGATGGGGTCTTTCCTACCATTAAGTCATTAACTTCCTCGCTTTTTATTTATTTTATTATTTGTTTATTTTTATTTATAGTACTCTGTCGTTCTTGTAAAATTTGGCCAATACTTAACGTTTTGATTTTTTTTTTATTATTAATTGTGACACTTTGGCTTATACTTCCTCCGTTTTTCAAAAATTATAACAGATCCACTATGCACGTCGTTCAATGTACATTTTAAATCATTAATAGCTTAAATTCGGTACAAGTAAAAATTCTAAAAGTTCAATATTTAAAAACTACTCGATGAGACGAATCTAACAATATCCCAATTGGCTATATTTTAACTTTTATAACTATGATAAAACTTTAAATCAAAGTACACGTGTGAATAGTACCAAATTTACAAATGTTACAACTAATAAAAAACGGAGGAAGTATTTTTTTATAGTTATATAAGAAAAATATAGTCAAGTGGAATTTTATTGAATTCGTCACATATTGTAGTTTTTAAATATTAAATTTTTAGAATTTATACTTCTACTGAATTTGAATTATTAATCATTGAAAATGTGCATTCACATACGTGCAAATAAAAAACATTACACTTAAAAATAACGGTGGATCACTTTTATTTTTATGCATAAAGTCTAATATGCGCTTGTATTCTCTGCACAAAGTTCAATGCATTCATATAATTATTAATATATTAAAACGGTACAATAAAAAATTATTATAAAATGTATGTTCTAACATTACACAATTAGACGAATGTATATATAACAAGACCAGACTTGACTAGTGTTCTTCTCTTGCATCATTAAGAAAATATTAAGTCAAAATTAACTAATAAACAGTGTCAGAAATCAAATTTAGTCATTATAAATTGAATGAAGTAACCAAATTTTCTTATACAATTTCAACTACTCCCTCCGATTTTATTTTGTTGTAACATGTGAAAATTTGGCACTATTCACACACGCACTTTAACTTAAAGTTTTATCATAGTTATACAAGTTAAAATATAGCCAAGTGGGATCTTGTTAGATTCGTCTCGTCGAGTAGTTTTTAAATATCGAACTTTTAAAATTTTTAGTTGTACCAAACTTGAGTTATTAATAATTTAAAATGTGCATTGAACTGCGTGTATTGTAGGTCCTTTATAATTTTTAGAAAACGGAGGGAGTACTAACCTCCACTATCTTACCGTAACCAAAATAAATGAGTCCATCTTCGCTGTGACGAGGGAGTATGTAGGAACATTTGCTGTTGGGATGATTTTTAAAATTTTGGGCAAAGAATTGATTTTTTTCCCGTGGGCTATAATGCAGTACACAGGTATGTTACTACTTTTTTCTTTGGGAAAGCAGGTATGTTACTACTTACTACCATTGATCCAATTGAGTTTTTTTTAAATACTTTCACTTTAAAGGGTCAGAGGAATAAAAAATATAAAAAGTGTGAATTTTTTAGGATACATTATGCTTTCACCTTTTCTATTTAATTGATCCAATTGGGTTTTATTCATTATTATACACCATCTATATATCGAAAACATGTTTAACTGAAGTATTATTGGATTTAATTTTTTTTTTTTAACATTGACACCTATGTGTCGGCAAAGGTGTACACTACAAGAAATTTCGCCTGCGGCGACCGCACCTGCGGTCGGTGGACTCAAGACACGGGTCGTCCTGAAGCCCACCGACCGCAAAAGTCGGTCGGTGAATTGGTGGTAGGTCGCCGGCCAGCGACCACTTGCCGCGAGGTCGGTGGATGCGGCGACCGCCTACCGACCGCGGTATGGTCGGTATTCTCCACCGACCAGCTGCACCGACCAAAAATGTTGGTTGGTGGAAGGTGGTCCGAGCGGGTCCAGATCTCTCCCACCGACCGGCCCAGCGACCGCGTGGACGGTCGGTAACCGGGTTAACCGATGTGTGCCCGTCCCGTCCACCGACCACTGCACCGACCGCACATGCGGTCGGTGGTATCCTGATACCTGCATCAGAATTGTTGTTTTGTCCAGCCATTCCTGTCAAAGAAACAAGCCCAAACAAGATAATTTTATATCCAAAAACCTGTTACAATAATATTCATTCAAACATCAAAACATCACAGTAGTTAACTTGAAATCCCCAACAAACATCAATACATTAATACATCATCATAGATCGTCATACACCATCACCAAAATAAACTCCAATCCATAACAAGTCCAACTAAGTAAAATCACACCAAATCCAAACACTAAGCACATCCAAGCAACAAACATACTACAAATAATCCAAACAGAAATCCCCAACAACACCAAATACATAAAAATGCAGAAAGGTCAGTGAACACTAATATCACCTCCACCGGTGCCACCTCCAAGGTCATCATCCCCATCACCACGGTCTGGGGATCGAGGCCCTCTAACTCCAAGTACTCTCTCCAGCTGCTCAGCCATAGTCATCGGTGTCTGGGACAGCCTCTCAACTCTTTCCATGTAAGCCTCAAATTGCTCCTGTTCACAAACTGTGAACTTGAGAGGGGGGGGGGGGGGGGGGGGGGGAGTGATAGTCACTGGCACCGGGCCTAAAGGACTTTGCAATCGAGGCCGGGCCATACACTGCATTGCGTCTGTCATGTCCGCCAGCGACATTGTAGAAGGCCTCATCGGGATCGAAGTGCGGGCCAATCGTCGGGTCCTGGGTCAATGCTTCGGTCACTGCATTGAACTCCTCCTGTATTTCGAAATGAAGAGGAAATGAGTATGGACAATGTAACTTAAGAAATTTTTTAAAGGATGAATGTGACATATATTTAACTTGGAATTGTTTAATAACTATATTTACCTGAACCTGCTGTGACCGAGCCCTAATCCAGTTGTCCTTTTGATGTTTTCGCGTGTGTGTATGCTCGTGTAGCTCATGTAGATGGACAGTCCTGTTCTGATCAGCTGACTGCAAAATTTAGATTTAATGCAATGTAAGAACAAGCCTCATATGGAACTATAGATTTAAAACAAAAAAACAGGGTGAAAGCATACCAATTTTTCTTGGTGGCCCGAAATGTCTTTGGTCCAGCAGTGTGCGTCAGGAGGGCTGGTGCATCCTCCTGTCCCCGGCGCCTGTTTAGTTTGCCCCTTTTTTATTTTTCCTTAAAAGCCGGTGAATCCCATATACGGGCCCAATTCTGTGCAACCAGCTCGTCCGATGGCATCGGTCTTTTCTTATTCCTGATGTCGAGCGTGTAATCCTTGTATCTGGTATTTTCAAAAAAGTTAGATAAATTATAATTGAATGTACAATCACAAATTCAAAGAAATTTTATAAAATACCTTTCAATATTCTTCTTCTCCCACTCCTTCCGGACTGCTAATGCATGCTCCGGTGCCCAACGAGCAACTTTCTGCAGTTCACGAATGTAAACTCAATGTATTACTTAGAATAGTACATAAATAGCTAGAACTCAATAAACACTTGCATCATACCTGGAACTCCCCCAGTAGAAGACCTTTGTCGATTGGGATACTTTACCCCAACTGATCCCATTCATATCGGATCGCATGGGGTATATGTCTGTAATTAGGGGTGTAAACGAGCCGAGCCAGGCTCGAGCTCGGCTCGGCTCGAGCTCGAAGCTCGACGAGCTTTAAAAATTGGGCTCGGCTCGAGCTCGACACAATATATTGAAGCTCGAGCTCGGCTCGAAGGGCCAAAAAAGCTCGACATAAATTTCAGTTTTTTTTTTTTTTTTAACCTGGTATCCCTGGACCACATTGGACTCAAGACTATAAATTATTCAATAATGAGCTTAAAAACTTGAAAGTCGAAGTTCTGTAAAAATATATTAAACTATTCATAATTCCTTATAATAGTCCAATTTGGAAGGAGATTGGGATTTAGTTTTTTTGATTTAGTGTCAACCATAATAAAATATAATGTACTATATTATTAAATAAAAGGAGGAGTGAATTTACTGTTGGACTTCATCTTCCTCACATTTGTTAAGAAAGAAATTATACTATATTTTTCTGAAATAATATATATAATATATTCGAGCCTATTATCGAGCTTTCGAGCCGAGTATTAGTTAGCTCGGCTTGAGCTCATTAATATTCGAGCCGATCTCGAATTCGAGCCGAGCCTTTTCGAGTCGAGCTTTGGTCGAGCTTTGATCGAATCGAGCCCGAATATTTTACGAGCCTATCAGTCTCATTTACACCCCTATCTGTAATCTTCCGAACTAATGCATTCTCGAACCCAATACTGGAAACAACGGAATTTAAGCAATGTAGTCAGCTATAACTACATAGACGTACAGTGAAAATGAAGGTTATAACTTCAAAAATAATTCACTTACACCCCATCCGTTGGCGCAATGAGCACCCTCTCACGACCTGGCTGATCTTGCTGAACAACAGGAGGAGCATCAAGTGCAGACCCCACCGATCGTAACAAGACAACATAAAATAATTTGATATTTGTAGAATGGAAGGAAACAGTATATAATATAGTTTGTACCTGGAGTATGACGGGGGGGTGTCTCTGGAACAGCAGTAGAAGTGTCAGGTGTATCAAGTGGTTGCTCCTCCGAGCTGGATGTAGCACCCGGTGTTCAAGACATCATTTATGGAAAGAATGTAACTTAAGTGTCAAAAATATACCTGTAAGAATTTGTATTGAACATCATGCTTTTTTTTTTGGAAATACCTGCAACCTGGCGTCTAAATGCCTGTGAAGCCCGCCTACAAGCTTCCGCGAGCTGTGAACCTGAGAAGATATGTCGCGGTCGGCCTCTCTGGGACCCTGCCCCCACGTCCTGAACTCGAAGACGAGCCACCCCCACGATCGGACATCTGTAAAAGGTTGATAAAAAAAAAAATAGAATGCGCAATGAATTTAAAAGTAGAATGTACATGAGAATATATTGTACAAGCGGTAACAAGTAAACCACATTTCAAGCTTCGAAATCATCATCCGAAGTATCATGTGAAGGATCATCCGGATCAGTCTCACCTGAAGTAGAACTAGTGTCCAGCGAGGATTCTGAACTGCTATGCTCATCCGGCTGAAGATCAACATATTCGACTATATCGTCTGTTAGTCGCTCCCGTCTGGATGTTATATTGGAATTTTCGATACCAAGTTGCTCTGGAACATCCACTTGGAATGCATCAGTAGGTTCTTCCCCGGGTTTCACGGTTATTACACCCCTAGGTTTGACTTTATACACAGCTACCCACTCATTCCTGCTCGCAATTGGTCTCATGGTGGGGAAGGATACATAGCAAAAATGAAAGGTTCGTAGATATTCAAAGACTTAGAGATGTTGATTTCTACAAGCCTGTAGTTTGTATGAGTTCGCGTCCCGATCCCTTCACACGGATCAAACCATCTACATTTGAAGAAAGCAGTTTGCTTGATAGGCAATGCGGGATACTCTACGACTAAAATCTCTTCGATAATGCCATAGTAGTCACCATACTCAGACGATGTAATGCAAACACCACTGTTATAAGTCAATCTATGCCTGCCATGGGCCTCTGTGTGAAATTTCATCCTATTTATAAAGTACATAGGATATGATGTACACGGGAAGTGGGCCCTGTGCTACGTGACACATACATGGATTTTCAGGTGGATTATCCACAACATAGGTCTCAAACCACTTAGGAAAACCGTCCGATATAGCTCCCCAAATTTCTGTCTCAGTTATTTCAGGGCGTTCTTCTTGCAATTGCTCTGAGAATTTCCTATAATAAACAACCACCTAAATTAACATCCTAACGGTATTGAATATTGAAAACATGTATCGGAGGGATTAAAGTTCACTTACTCCAAATACGGCTCAATCTCTTTACAATTCATCAGTAGGTATTTGTGTACAGCTATCAACTCTTGTTCGGACAAACATCTCTTCTTTGACTTTCCTTGTGCACGTCCCGCATGTTTGAATACACTAGGAAGGACTTCGTCATAAGGAATGGTGCCACCGTCATCATTCCCAGGTACATTTCTCTCTCGGGTGAAAACATGCTTCTCAAAGTAATGAGAACAAAAAATCGAGGCCTCCTGGACATTATATGCGTTGCAAATACTACCCTCAACATGTGCCTTGTTGCGCACAGTTCTCTTCAATCGATTCAAGTACCTATAGGAGATTATTTAACGCAATTTATCTTATAAGGAAAGGAAAGGAAAGACATAACGTTAAAAAAAGTTTACCTTTCATAGGGGTACATCCATCTGAACTGAACAGGACCGGCAAAACTAGCTTCGAAAGGTAAGTGGACGGGCAGATGTTCCATACAGTCAAAGAAGGCAGGTGGGAATATAGTCTCCAACTTACATAAAACAATTGGAATGTCTATTGCCAACTTCTCTACATCCGCAACTTTGATTGTCTTCGCAGTCAATGTCCGAAAAATATTGCTCAATTCTGTTATTGGTTCCCACACACTTTTCGGAAGTAGCTCACACCATCCAACCGGTAGAAGAAGTTGTAAGAATATATGGCAGTCATGGCTTTTCATGCCAAACAATATATGTTTGTTCATGTCTATGCATCTGCCCAGGTTTGATACACAACCGTCAGGAAATTTTAACCCTCCAACCCATTTCAAGAATGTATCTCGCTTCTCCTTGTCCATCGTATACACTGCTTTTGGATATCTGCCTGTACGAGTGTCCCTATGCAATTCAGGCCTATTACACAAGGTCACAATGTCCTCGCATGCCTTGGCATTGTCCTTTGTCTTCCCCTGAAAGTCCATGACAGAGTTGAAAATATTTTCAAACACATTCTTCTCAATGTGCATGACATCCAAATTGTGACGTACCAAATTAGTTTTCCAATACGGTAGATCCCAGAAAATACTCCATTTTTTCCACCCGCATGTCTTACTGATTAATGAATTCTCCTCATCTGCTCTTAATTCTGTGACACGGCGTAGGCCCAGCTTTTCTATTTCTTCCAACACTTCTTCGTCGCTCTTATACCTTGGTGGCAAACCGTGTTCCTCACGATCCTTCTTGAATTTAGCCTTATCAACTCGAAAGGGATGATCTGAAGGAAGGAATCTCCTGTGAGTATCAAACCACGACTGTTTGCCACCCTCTTTAAGCCTAATAGATTCAGTTTCATCCATACATACCGGGCATGCAGTCTTTCCATATGTGCTCCAACCTGACATCATAGCATATGCAGGAAAATCTCCAATAGTCCACATTAAGGCTGCCTTCATCTGAAAGTTTTGTTTTGAAAATCTGTCGTATGTTGTGACCCCCACATCCCATAACTCCAACAGCTCGGCTATTAAGGGCTGCAAGTAGACATCAATCCCCTGCTTGGGACTTGACTTCCCGGGAATAATGCATGTCAGGAACATGTACTCATCCTTCATACACATGTCGGGAGGGAGATTGTAAGGAGTTAAAATCACTGGCCAACATGAGTATTGCGAACCTGACTGACCAAACGGTTGGAAACCATCCGTACATAAACCTAATCGGACATTACATCCCTCAGAACCAAATTCTGGATAACATGTGTCAAAATGCTTCCATACCTTTGAATCGCATGGATGACACATCTCCCCAGTCGACCCATGTGTATGTCCGATATGCCAAGACATGTGCTCCGCCGTTGCTCCGATGCATACAACCTTTTTAATCTGTTTTTAAGTGGGAAATAAAACATGTACTTCCGTCCAATCCGTGAATTAGAATTTATTTCCCTGTACCGAGGCTCGTCACAAAACTTACATCTATCTAATGTTGCTTCTTCGCGCCAAAACAGCATACACCCCTTCACACAACAGTCGATTTTCTGAACAGGCAACCCCAATCCCTCAAGTAGTTTCTTTGCCTCATAAAAATTCTTAATCATAGCATTATCATCAGGGAGTGAATCAAGGATGAGTTGGCATAAAGTATCGAAGCACCTTTCCGATAAGTTGTGTTCGGCTTTAATATTTAACAACCTTGCAACTGTTGACAATAAGGTCATTTTCTTGCAGCCCGGCCACAAGTCTTTGTCTGCGGCCTCTAACATACTGTAGAACAACTTCTCTTGTGCATTGGGTTCCTCGGGTTGCCTCGGTTCATCATCCGGAGTGCTTGGAGTAGTGTCGGGAATACCAAATCCCATTCCTTCGCACACCATTTGAATGTAATCATTCTCAGGAGCAGCCGCAGACGAGATGCCAGCATTATCAGTTTCTTAATACCGACTAAATTGGTGTGGCTCTCCGTGACACGGCCACCTTTCGTAGTTAGGGATAAATCCATGTGATTGTAGATGATACTTGATGTCATTGTCAGTTTGATAACATTTATTCCTACATTGCCTACACGAACACCTTAATTTTCCCCGGGCTCTATCGACATTTGGGTTTCGATGAGACATACACAAGAAAGATTCAACTCCTCCTATAAATTCGGATGTAAGTACTCCAATTTCACGACGACCGCGGTACATCCAACTACGGTCCATCACCTACAAATATGGCAAGATGCCACTAAAGGGAACTAATTTTCATCAATACATTGTGTTCATTTAGTTTCCTTTTTATTAAAGTTTTTAGTATCACAAGAAAACCATTTTCAGTATGCTACACAAACTTAAATTTTTAAAAATATAAACCATAAAGTTACAATTAATCAATACCCAAGTCAACAAGTGCACCAAGAATCCTATCATCCCCATTCACCGTATCCACATCACTTGCAAGAATTTAAACTACTTTTGCATCAATATATAATGTTTGCATCTAAATATTAAATTTCTGTCTCAGTTAATTTATGCATCGATACTAGTATATTAAATAGGAAGCTTAGATAATTTAAGTCTTATATATTTAATGCATAATTAAGACTAAAATATATTACCTTGGTATTGCAGAGATTGACGAGAAACGCCCGGTGAGTAGTGTACCGCTTACCAACTAAAATCCCAAATGTGTCTGATAATATGAAATATAAAGTTAAAAAGAGAAACAAAAACAAATAAAATAAAAATCTCACAACATAGGCTCATCCAAGATGTTCAAACTCTAGAACAAACAACTCACATGTGCAAGGGTAAACATGTTCAACTCCTATACACCAATTTTAACAAATACATAAAAAATGAACTTCAAAAGGTCATAAATTTCACATACGGACTCCAAATTTAGCATATCATATATGAAAATATAACTATTCGACGAGAGGATCGTGATTATGTGCCCAAAATTTATGAAATCCAAAAATTCAGGTCGTAAAGCTCAAAAAACAGGTGCTGCCAGTTTTTTTAAAAACACAAATCCTTGGTTTTGTCATGACTTTTGCTAAATAACGCACAAAATATCATATATATAGGCATTTCAAATTAATTATCCTCCAAAAGAAATACCCCACTTGTGCAAGTACAAACAACCAAATTATTCATTCCAAATTAACCACAGAATACCAAATAATTAGTCTCCACAGCGTATTATATTGTTTAGGGTCCGAACAAGAACAATACATAGACTTAACATTCAAAATTATCTAACAATACAAACATATATGAAACGTTGAACTCCTTTAGTAAACTAAAACAAAATGTAGAACTCCAATACTACATCCAAAACCACCTAAATCCATTCTACATCCTAAGATTCAACTCCAATACGTCCATATCAACAAATAATAACAAATAAACTTAAAAAGGACATAATTTTCTCATACGATCTCCAAATCTAGCATATCATATATGAAAATTCATCTATTCGATGATAGAATCATGTTTACGTGCTCACAATTTATGAAATCAAAAAATTCACTTCGTAAACCTCAAAAAAAGGGGCTGCCAATTTTTTTTAATATCAAATTTTTCGGTTCTATGCTAAGGAATCCACGAATCATCATATATATAGGCATTTTAGGCTATGAAACAAGTACCAATAATATTCAAAGAAGAATGAAATATAATTCCAAAAACACACTAATTTGATAAAAAAAAATTTCACACAATCGAATGCAAATCGTAAGAACCTAAGTGTGACAATCGATTACCTCAATCGAGTGCTCGAAAGGGAAGGAGGATGGCGGAGGTGGCGTTCGCAGGCGGCGGTTCCGGCGAACCCTTCCGGCAGGCGCCAGTGCTGATGCGCGTGGGGTCGCGGAGGAGCGGCAGGCAAGGCGGAGGGAGGCGAGGGTGGTTGCAGCGGCGGCGGAGGCGGTGCTCGGAGATGGTGGCCGCCAGTGCTCGGATGTTTCTCGAGTTGGATGGGCACGGTCGGATGGTGCTCGAATGGAGGGGCGGCTCGGAGCGCGTGGGGGTAAGGTGGTCGGCGCTCGGATGGCGGCGCCGGGTCGCCGGTGGTGGTCGGCGGTGGGGGGTGAATTTGATGGAGGTGAAAAAATTGAAGGAGGGGGAGTAAAAATGGGGAGGAAGCGGCGCTACTGCCTTCACCCCGATTTGGGGTTGAATTAAATCCCTAGGGCACCGACCGCCTGCGTTGGTCGGTCCCACCGACCAAACCAAGATTGGTCGGTCCATTTGGTTGCTACGAGACCCGTGAAGCCCCAACGGCTCTTTTGCACCGACCGCATGCTGCGGTCGGCGGACCGGTCGGTAAAACCGACCCGTGCCTCGTCGGTCGGTGCGGCCGGTCGGTGGACGGAACTTTTCTTGTAGTGGTATGGGAGTCCAAGCCACATAAATTATAAAGGGAATAAAGGGGAGGGATAAGGGCCGGGTGGGAATCGAACCCCCAATTTATGGTTGGAAGGCATGGAACATGACCACTTGGGTCAAGTCTCATTCCTATTATTGGATTTATTTAAATATAGTTTTAAAATATTAATTTTTTATTGTTATTTTTGTATAATTAATTTAAATTATTAATTATTAAGTTATAATTTCCTATGTTCTTTAATAACTGCACAACTTCTGCATTTCACGCAATTCAATAAATATTTTTAACTAATAATAACTCATATTCTATATAAGTGAAAAAATAGAAAAATTTGATAAAACTACGTGATTAGATAAATCTAATAATATTATCTCACTTGACTATATTTTATCTTATAGAACTAAGTTAAAATATTTGATCAAAGTTACTCAATGAATAGTTACTGTTAGGTCCGTTTGCGTGGATAACCAATGAACTGGTCCTGAAAACTAGTTAAAACACCTTCCGTGGATACGTTAAACAGTTTAAAGAGATTATGCACCGGAAAATAAATAAACTGTAAAAGTAACGAACTCAAGGTTTGTTGACCCAGTTCGGCACAAGCCTACATCTGGGGGATACTAATCCAGGAGGTTCACTAATTGTTTCAACTTGATTCTCGATCTAAACAATAGTGATTTAACTCGCCCAACTCCAATCTCCAAGCGGTTGAATTGTATAACCAAAACACTCCCTTGTTTTGGTGAAGATCTCCCCGACCTTGCTCCAATTCCTTGAAGGCTCCCTCTTTAAGTTACTCTTGGTCGAAACCTGTTGGCGACCCTCATTCTAGAATATTTCGATTAAGCTCTTGAGTTTGACGACTCCTCGAAAGCCTTGATTGAATCCGTCGACTTCAATCAAGAACACTGTTGCACACTTTCGATCAATACACCCAAGGTAGTGTTGATCGTTTATCTTCCTTCGAAATGATGGATTCACGAACTCGGAAGGAAGCGGACTCTCTTTCTCAAGAATACTTCAATGGCACAAAGGAGAAGAATGGATAGTCTGTGTCGTGAGTACAACGTTCCTTGGCCGGCTTATTTCAAGAGAGACATCAGCCTTCATTCTAAGGTAAGATATTCTTGCCTTACTTCTTCCTTCCTTAGAATGGAGTTGCCCAAAATAGAAGATCTTAATTTCCTTTCTCATTGAGCACAATCCGGGCATGGAATCAGCTGACCGTTGGAGTAGATCTTCCTGCAGATTTGTCAGCTTCTCTTTCTTAAGATAGTTTGTCGAATACTCTCGGGGTTGGTTCAACAAAGTAGTCCAGACATCGGTTGTGAACACATTTGCTCAAAACTGGTTCCTAACAATCTCCCCCTTTTTGGCAGAATGTGGGCCAGTATATGAGTTGATCAAACCGATGTCCAAACATTTACACAAGTACATAGAAAGAGAAATGTTTCCCATTTCACCCAACCACCAATTACAATGATTCTCATGTCTAGACAAACTATTCTAATGCTCCGTACAAATAACCTATCCATTTAATCTAGGAGCATTCACAACAAAACAGCATATGGCAATAAAAGTGCAGCATCAATAATCATAGTCATATTATTACAGGCCATAATGCAAAATCCAAAAAACAGTCATAAAAAGTTCACAAAAGTAGTCCAAACAGAAAAACGAATGTTACCCTTCACAGCAAAACTTGTTCAGCAGACTCCCTCTCCTTGATTGTAGTGCTTGCCAGAGGAACTGATCAACGGTTACATCAACTTAACTCCCCCTCTGGCGCACATTTTGCCCAAAAGGGCATGCATCATTCAGATTCGTCAGAGAAATCTGCATCTGATTCCTCAGATTCCTCCACTGGATTGGTATCCATGTCCTGTTCTCCATCCGACCACACATCAGGAAGCTGTCTGAGCAACTTTTCAGTAGCCTGAACTCGTCCATGGGCTTGAGCTTCCATGACCTTCAAATGGTTGATGTGATCAGCGAGTTCTTCACGCAGAGAGGAGAAGGCATCTTTGGCAGGGATCCTTCCTCCTGGTCCAGGCAAGTCGGGCTTCTTTTTCACCAGAGCAGCAGATAGCTTGAAGTAAGTTATGTCATCAGGACGATCATGCTTGTTGCCAAGAATATGGAGATGCTTCAAGTATTCAGAGATGAGTCCGGGATAGGGAAGTGTGGTGTTGTACTTCCTCTTGATCTTACCAGCAAAACCCAGCATTTGTTCGAGCACAAGTGCTCCGTAGTTGATCTCGTACTTCTGATCTATGGCAAACAACAATTTATACATGCTTTTGGACACAACAGAATGGTTAGCATTGGGCATGATATTATGTGCACAAAGTTTGTACAGGAGTGAAAATCTTTGTGTCAGAACACCTGCACTTAACCCCTTGCCATGAAATCTTTGTCCTTCTAATCCAGTTAGTGTCTCAGGGATAGTGTTCATAGGAAACTTTGCACCACGGGAGTAAACAGATTTCAGAGAAGTTCGAGGTACCTGGAGGAATCAGTTCAGGGCCTTAGCTTTGAGTTCAAACAGTTCTCCATGTGCATAGTTGAGTTCAAACCAAGGGCTTTTGATGTTGAGGACTTCAGAGCTCAGGTTTGCATAGAAATGCCTAACTAGCTGTCCTTTAAACTGTTTGAGCTCCGTACCCCAGAAAAGTAGAGACCTCTCCTCCAGGTATTTGTGCCATCCCATCTCCTTATATCGAGTGGCAGCAAATCGAATCTCGGGGTGCACCTTCATCTTCTCCAGTACAGTCGTGAAATAGTGCTCGGACACTTCATAGTAGAAGGCAGTGGATATGGCGTTCCCTGCATCTATGATTTCTGGTTCATGCTCTTCAGATGAGGATAAGACAATCTTTCTCTTCTTGGATCCAGTGGCTTTGGAAGACCCTTCTGGTTCAGAACGAGTCCGATTCTTCGGTTCGGACTCCTTGGGTGAACTCTTTGCTGGTGGAGTTGGCTCTTATATTTCAGTCTGGGGTTCCTCCTCTTCAAAGGGCTCAGGCTCGACACCTTCTTCGACTTTTTCTTCAGATTCTTCTTCTTCCTCGAACTCTTCCTCCTCGCTTTGAGTGTCTTGAGATCCCAATCCTTCAGACTGATCTTCAGTGGGATTCTCCCCCTCAGTTGGGTCAGGGGCATCATCTTGAGGGTGTTCAGTGTCACCTTCTGATTCTTTGTTCTGATTTTCTTCAGATCTGGAGGATTCCTCAACCTCTTATTCTTCTTGTTCGGCCTAAGTTGGAACAGGTTCTGTGACAGGAGCAATTGGTTCTGGTTCTCTTCGTAGTTCATGTTTTCTCTTTTGGCTGGCAGTCCAGGCAATCTCCTCCGTGATCTTGTTCGCAGCATCATTGTTTTCATCATCACTGATGTCGATCATGGATTCATCTCCAAAGCTTCCATCTCTTACACATAGTCAGAGTCGAGTTCTTCTTCATCGGGTTGTTCAGTCACTGGTTCAGACTCCTTGGCAGGACTGGTTTGAGTTCCAGAAGTAGTGATTTGAAGAGGTTCAGTTGGGTTTTCTTCGATTGTGGTGATATGAGCAGGATCACTCACGGCACTTGGTTCCACCACGGGCTTCTTTGCAGGAGTTTTCTTCTTGGGCTTTTCAGTGGACACCTTTGGTGCATCTTTCAGTGCAGGGTCAGCAACTTTAGTGGCCACAACTGCTTCGGAAACTTTGCCAGAGCCCATTGTAGGGAGGTCGGCTAGAATTGCTTCAATGGGTTGTAGTGCTTTGGCAATGTCTGCCTCGACTCGTTCGCTGATGGACGCGTTCTTTCTCCCCACGGCTTTCTCTCTCGGTTTAGAGGAGGAGACAGCCTTCCCTTTAGTTTTCTGCGTTCCTTCTCCTTTTTGCTTCATGTTCTTGGCTCCAGCAACTTCAGCTCGTATGTCCAGAGGATCTTGAACAGCAAGTGTGGTAGTACCCTTACCTCCGGCAGTGGACGGAGATGATGAGGGGAATGGAACAGGTACAACGGAGGGTGTCTCTGAGATGGTCTGTTCTACGATTGCCTTCTGAACAGCTTTGGCCCGCCCCTTTGCGCTAGACTCCTCGGGCGATATCACTTTCTTTCTACCAGTTGATGATGCGGGAGTTGGTTCTTGAGACTTTGAGCTTTGGCTTCCTCGTGTTTTCACCATGTTTCCTGAAATATAAAGCTTTTGACAAGAGCAAGTGAGGGTGAATGGTGTATTTAGAGAGGATATGGAGAATATGTGAGACCGAGAGAGTGGAAGGATTTATGAAAAACGATCAAGGGAGAACATGGCCAAGATTTGATTTCCAACTTCCTTTAATTAAAAATGGAAAGAGGATCACAACTTCCCATAACCGCAATCATCACGTTTTTGAATGGGAGTATGCGGATAACCGTGCCCGCCCCTTTCCTTGACAAGTCCGACTGTCACATCAAAATTTGAATTTTGAACTTGTGTGGAAAAATTACTAGTTTGATAATCCTGCAAAGATTTTCTTACCAAAATAATTAGTATTTGAGTAAGATAAAAAAAATATTTAAGGTGATGAAATATACTAATCATAAAGAATATGGAAATTGCACAAAATATAAAACTTATTCTAATATTTGCAGGATAATTAGGAGATCATGCATAGTCCGAGATCTCTTCTCAATTTTTCGAATCTTTCTCGGTCGAGTGCCTTAGTGAAAATATCCGCATATTGCTCAATAGTTCCGACATGTTGGATGGACACCATTCCTTCTTCAACAAGATCTCTAATGAAGTGGTGTCGGAGCTCAATATGCTTGGTTCTCCCATGTTGGACAGGATTCTTTGAGATGTTGATTGAACTCATGTTGTCACATAGTATAGTGAGGACTGCTTGATTAATTCCATAATCTAGCATCATTTGCTTCATCCATAGCAGTTGTGCACAACAGCATCCAGCTGCAATGTATTCGGCTTCGGCAGTTGAAAGTGAGATGGAGCTTTGTTTCTTGCTATACCAACTCATAGGTTGGTTCCAATGTAGAAGCACCCTTCGGTTGTGCTCTTTCGATCGCCCGCGTCACCTGCCCAATCTGCATCACTATAACCAAGTAATGAAAGATTAGATTCTTTAGAATACCATATACCAAGTTCACTTGTCCCCGAAACATATTTGATCACTCTTTTGGCTGCTTTCAAGTGAGATTCCTTGGGATCAGCTTGGTAGCGAGCACATACTCCAACTGCATAGCTTATGTCAGGTTGACTTGCGGCCAAGTATAGTAAGCTCCCAATGATGCTTCGATAGAGTTTCTGATCCACACTTTGACCACTGGGATCTTTGCTCAATCTGTCATTAGTTCCTATAGGTGTTCGGACAGGTTTGCTGGATTCCATCCCAAACTTTTTGACAATGTTCCGAGCATACTTGGTTTGGCTAAGAAATATGCCATCTTTCTTTTGTGCTACCTGCAGGCCAAGAAAATAGGTTAGTTCTCCAACCATGCTCATTTCGAACTCCTTACCCATTATTTCGATGAAGTGGTCTTTGAGCACATGATGTGTTGATCCAAAGACTATGTCATCTACATTGACTTGAGCAATTAGTATGCCTTTGCTTTCTCTTTTGATGAACAAAGTCTTGTCAAGACTTCCTCTTTCAAATCCATGTTCGAGTAGGTACTTGGAGAGCCTCTCGTACCAAGCCCAGGAGCTTGTTTTAGGCCATATAGAGCTTTGTTGAGCTTGTAGACATGTTGTGGATGATGAAGGTCCTTGAATCCTTTGGGCTGCTGCACGTATACTTCCTCATTGAACCATCCATTTAGGAAAGCGCTCTTGACATCCATTTGATAAAGCTTGAACCCTAATGAGCATGCAATGGATAATAGGAGTCGAACTGCTTCAAGTCTGGCTACGGGGGCAAATTTCTCACTGAAGTCCACTCCTTCAACCTGTGTGTATCCTTGAGCAACTAGTCGTGCCTTATTTCTGGTAATGTTCCCTTTTTCATCACTTTTGTTGCGAAAGATCCACTTGGTATCGATTACATTCTTATCTTTGGGTTTTTCGACAAGAGTCCAAACTTCATTTCTTTTGAACTGAAGTAGTTCATCCTGCATGGCGTTTATCCAATGCTCATCCTGGAGAGCCTCTTCCACTTTGGTTGGTTCGATCTTAGATGTATAGCAGTGCAAGCCAGCTAGTTCTTTGAAGTTGATCTTCCTTCCCCGGGTTTTTCTTTTCTCATTGACATCACCTATGACATCTTCAGGGTCATGATGTTTGTGAATACGTCCATTGAGGTCTTTCTCGGGCTCAGAGTCATGTGACAAGGTGTCCAGAGTGGGCTTTTGAACGACTTCCGTGGATTCGTTGCTGGAGGTGATTTGTTCAGCATTGATTTGTCCCAAATTCTGACCGCTAGGTAGTGTAGACGGAACTTCATCTTCATTAAGTTGAGCAGGATCCTTGCATGAGACATCTTCTATCGCAACATTTGTGGATTCAAGAACTTTCCTTGTCTTTGGAAGGTATATCCTATATGCTCTGCTTGTGATAGAGTATCCTACGAACACTCCTTCATGACTCTTTTCTTGGTATAGCCTTAGCGTATTCTGGATGGTCCGGAATACGTGGCGGTAACATCAGCCCATTGTTCCCGCACTTTGCTTCCGCTGATATAAATTAGGGAAAATGGGGGTGTTACAAATTGGTATCAGAGCAGTTACGCTCCACGGGAACTTGCATTTAAAATTTTTAAAAGTGTTGCACAAGGAAATATTTTTGAAAGTTGCTATGAAAAATAGTGCATTTAAATTTTTAAAAGTAGTGCACGAAAAATATTTTTATGAAGCAATTTTGTTTGTTTTAAAAAAGAAGTACATTTAAATCATTAAGATTTTTACGCGAAAATATTTTGAAACATATGCCAAGTATTTCTTTAAAAATTTTATTTTTGGATGGGAATACACACACATATGCATATAGGCACGAGCAGAGAAATATAATTTTTGAAATATATCCCTAGTTATAATTACCTCGTTTATCTCGAGGCTTCGGGGACGAAGCCTTATTTTTAGGAGGGTAGATTATAACACCCATAAAAATTTCAATAATTTTTTTTAAATCTATAATTAATAGATTATTTAAATCCATTAAGTTAATATTATCATTATTAGAAAGAGCTTTTAAATATATATTTATTTTACTACTATTATTTTGTAACACCCCAGATTTTTATCAACGTCCAAGGGAATAAAAATTTATTCCGATCAATGTTGAAATATTTCCGAGAAGAAGAAAATAATTTATCACAATAAATTATTGCTCGGAAATGAAACGCCGATAGATTTAAATTCAAAATGGAATAAAAGAGGGAAAGGAAGCCCGAAGACATTCCATGAATTGAGTAAAAATAATTGGAGTTAAGTTCATGAAGGAAAAGAATTTTAATTCCAAGAACCCGTGAAGTCGAATTACACAGGAATAAAAAGACGACGGATTAGAAGCCGACGAAACCGAGACCGACAGACTTAATATTTTAACACGAAGTCCATTTGAGTCAAGATAAACTTAAGATAAGGATTTATGACCGAGAATGACCCGAAAAATCGAGCCCGAAAACGTAAGAGAATAAAAGTCCGAAAGAGAGGAGGAAAAGCACGACGGATCGCACGACACCGCCCGGACCGAAGTCCAGGCGAGAGTGGCGCGCTGTCCGCGCGGGGTTTAGCCAAAAAGGCGCGCCAACCCCGCGCCATCGCCGCGTCGACGATTGTCGCGTTCTGGGTGGCGCGCACCCGGCGCGGACTTTGTCCGATTCGCGCGCCAACCCCGCGCCAACGTCCTGACAACAGCCATTGTCGCGTTTTGGCGACTTTCTTGCCATATTCCTTGACCCCTAGGCTGGGAATCCGATCTATCACGGGAGGGAACATTATTTGGACGATATGTAATCAATCATACCTCCATTCTCAGCCATTCTAAGCAATCATTCACTCCCAAACTCTCCAAAAAAACTCTCTCTAAGCCAAACACCTTCCGGCGAACTTCCGGCGAACTTTCCGGCAAGCAAATCCTACCAAGGTGGTGTGGAGATCAAGGATTTGCAGACATTGGATTGTTGGTAAGGTGTCAATCAACTTTCCTTATTGCTTTAAGATTATAATCAACCTCCTAACTTACGAATCTTTACTTACAAACACGTTCGTAGCCAAAGGAGAAGAAGAACGTGTTGCGTAGATTCGTTCGTGGCGATTTTGGACAAATCGATCAACCTTAGAACGTTCAAGGAACTCACTCTCTGTAAGTTGATAACTTACATATCAATACGGGTGGTTTGAAGATATCCGAAACATTGAATCTTAAACGAAACGTTAAAATCAAACCTAAAAACCCCAAACTACGTATTTTCTGAAATCCGAACAAAACTCTTATTTCGAGCGTTCAAACCTGAAAACTCAAAACTAAGATTTTGATCCTAAGATCTTAAGCTATATTGTGTAAAAATTTCAGAATTTTTCATCAAGTCTTGGTACCCCAAATCAAGTCGGACATATTCTGCGTTTTAAGAACTTTCAAAAATTTTCAGATTTCATAACCGAACTTGATGAACTTATTTCTATCATTTCTAGTCCGAACCAATCTTCATGATCTAAACAAAAGTTATAGATCTATGAGTCTTGAATACCTCTTTAAAATTTCATACATTTTCATCAAGTTTTGAAACCCCAAACCGAATCGGACATATTCTGCGTTTTAAAGAATTTTCAAAAGTTCACAGATTTCTTAACCGAACTTGATGAGCATATTTCTATCATTTCTAGTCCGATTCAATCTTTGAGTTCTAAACAAAAGTTGCATATAATCATGTCTAGTATGTGCATACCAAATTTCAGAATTTTTGAAGCTCATTTGATATGTTAAAAAGTCAAATCTTTGAGATGTGTTAAACCTGAATCCTGACAGCATACTATTTGAGTAGAAAACTTGATTTTTGACATGCTCCCCATCGTTTTTACTAAAAACTCAAAACATGAAAGTTGTTCATTGGGATGTTTTTGAGCTACTGTGAAAATTTCAGATCAATCGCCAAAGAAATGGATTTTTAAACTGAAAAGGCGTAAACTGTGACATCGATCGATTTTTGAAATCTTTTAAACAACGATCGAAATCTTGTGATACGATAAAAGCTATATTTTGAAAATCCCGTTATACTAAAGTTGAAACGATATCGGTTACATAAAATTTAGGGGGTGAGTGCTCTGCAGGGTGCCCTCCTAATTGTGCAATTTGTGCCAAAACGGCTATGACTATCACGCGCGAAAAATCAACAACACGGCAACTTATATTCTGCCTATCCTCTCGAGTGTATCCGTATGGGTTACTCGAGGCTCGACGGAGCGGTACTGGATATGGCATATTTGGTCACAAGAGACCAACTGCCTACCCTCTCGAGTGTATCCGTATGGGTTACTCGAGGCTCGACGGAGTGGTACTGGGTATGGCGTATAGGCTGCGGCCGCCGGATTACCGGCTAAAATGACATGTTACTTATGAAATTGGCTGAGGCCGCCGGATCACCGGCTAACTGTTACTATTGATATCTGCCGTTATTATCTTGGCCTATCCTCTCGAGTGTATCCGCATGGGTTACTCGAGGCTCGACGGAGCGGTACTGGATATGGCATATTTGGTCACAAGAGACCAACTGCCTACTCTCTCGAGTGTATCCGTATGGGTTACTCGAGGCTCGACGGAGTGGTACTGGGTATGGCGTATAGGCTGCGGCCGCCGGATCACCGGCTAGATGAGATGTTACTTATGAAATTGGCTGAGGCCGCCGGATCACCGGCTATATATTGTTGAGATAATGGCGTAACGGGAAATATTCTAAAAGCTGAGATTTTACGAAATTGGCTGCGGCCGCCGGATTGCCGGCTAAATTTAAAAATCGTTTTGATGGTAGCGTATCGGTGAAAATTTTTAAAGCTCAAATTTTTAATTACTTTCTTACGGCATTATTCATGCTTTTAAATCATGTCTTAAATAATTGCCCATGCATAAGTTTTAAATTATGAAATTTAAATGTGTCTTTAAAGTATGCATTATCTTCGCATTCTTTTTAAAATGTTTTTATGCATGGCAAAAAGTTTTATCTTAATTACTAAAAATCTAACCCCTTTATTGTCATGTAAGGATTAACTTACTCAGTATTTTATAATACTGATAAAACCCGTTGTTCATTTTTTTTCTGCTACAGAGTACGAAGCATGATCATTCATTGGGGGATCGTTTGGACACTTAATTATTTATTTTACACGACTTGCATGAACGGGTCTGTTTAACCCGTGGTTTGGCCATGTCGGCCCTATATTTCAAATTCCGCTGCATACACTTTACTTCCGCTGCGTACTTATATATATTCTCGCTACAACTCTGATGTAGTATTTTTAAACTATCTATGAATGGGCTACTTGAATATTTTAAATCCTGAAAAACCATAGCCTTACATCTCTTTAGTGAGCTCGGAGAAACCGTGTCTCGCTAGGGAGGTGTGGCGGTGGCATCCCGGCCTGGGTTATCAAATCCGGGGTGTTACAGAGTGGTATCAGAGCCCGGTTTATTTTGAAGCTATTATATTTTAAAGAGCCCAGAATATTTTAAAACTACTAATTTTAAGAGCTCGGAATATTTTTAAACTATTATTTTCAAGTATTATTATTTTTAAAGACATCATTTCTAAACTAGTAATATATTTTAAAGATCCCAATTATTATTTTGAAGTTAAAGCCCAAATTTTTAGCCCAAAATTTTTTTTTGAGGCCCAAGAAATTATCTTGGCCCAATAGCCTTGTTTTAATTAAAGCCCAAATACATTATTTCTTTCGGCCCAATATAGTGGCCCAAACCTCTTATCCTTATTTTAATCTATCCATGGAATAAATTTATTTTTTTTAAAACCCATGGATAAATAAATATATACATAAAATTTTTTTTTTCAGGGGGGATCATCACTACATGTGCATATTGCATTTCTATACCTTAGAGAACCTAGAAGCGTTATGTTATAACCTAGATCTTTTCCTTGCGCTAGATGGCTAACCAAGACATGATGAACTTAATGATCAAAATGATGAACGCTCACTTTGATTCCCAACAAACCATACAACAAATGGAACATCGTATGGCCCAATTGGAGGCAAATCTGCACCATATGGGAAACTTAAGAGAGGCGGACCACCACCGCATAAACGAGCTCGAAGACCAAATCCAAACCCTTACTACACAAAATCTATGTCTAAAGGAACTTGTTGATGCTCATGGGGAGGACTTGAACCACATTTTCCTTAAAAATCTAAATCACTTGTTCGTGCAACAGATGGCGCCTCGAGGACGACCAAGGAAATTCCCTGCCACCCCCAACACCCACGGCACGCCGGGACAACCCAATGAGCAGGCACCTAACGCGGAGGTGCCAAACCCGGCAGGACCAATGCCCAACCCTGCGGAAGGGCGACTGAAAAATGTGGAGGAATTACTAGTCGCACTGGGTAATGCTTTCGTTAACCAGGGTGGAGCTGCCGCGGCGCCACCACCGGAAGCGAGGATCAACTACTTGGCTGCGGTAAACCCCTACCGACCTTCTCATTACGTCGGGGAGGAAGACCCCGCTAAGTTGGAAGAATGGTTGAGGACCTTCGACAAATTGCTAAAGGCGGTGAAGTGCCCGGAGGGGGAGAAGGTCCATGTGGCCTCGTACTATCTGGGTGGCGAGGCCGACGACTGGTGGCAGGCTACCCAAGGGAAGCTGGCAGAGGTTGACGAACCTTACTCGTGGAACGAGTTCATGGAGTTACTCCGGGAACGCTTCTACCCGATGAGTACTAAGGCAGCACTGTACGAGGAGTTCTCATCCCTGAAGCAGGGAGAGAAATCTGTTCAAGAATACTATGCACGGTTTAGGGAATTGGTGAGATTTGCGCCCAGGATGGTACCTACTGACGGGGAGAAGGCGCAAAAGTTCGAAATGGGATTGAACTTGTCAATTCGAGAGGTGATTACTGGAGTTTATTACCCGGACTTGCAATCTGTCTACGATCGGGCAGTAGCAGTAGCACGAGTGCAACAGCTAAAGAGGAGGGCTACTGGGGAATCTAGCCGAGGGGCGCAAGGCCCAGACAAAAGGAACAGCGATAACCGGGCGAGCAACACTATTGGCAGGAACAACTTTCGGCAAGGGCCGAACGGGTATGCCCAAAACAACTATGGTCGGAATGTCAACCAAGGAGGACGAGTGCCGCCGTGCCCAAGGTGTGGCAGGCCGCACCTGGTGAGGAAATGTCCTCAGATGGGCGAGTGCTTCCGATGCGGCCGAATTGGCCATCGGAGGGAGGAATGTCGAACCCGACTCGAGAACATCGCAAAAAGAGAAGACTTGGTCATTGGACCTAACAAGCCGTTCAACCAGGGGGGTAGGAATGGCAACAATCAAGGATATCGGCCTCTCCCAAATCCGAACCCGCAGCAAAACGCGAACCCAAATCAAAACCAACCAGCCAATCAAGGGAGGCCGATGGGGAGGTTGAACGTGATCAACCAGGCTGACATACCCGAACATGGTGACGTGATGACAGGTACTTTCCATGTCCTAAGTACTCCACTTAGAGTCTTATTTGATTCCGGAGCCAGTTGTTCGATTTTATCTTCGAGAGTCGTAACTGAACTAGATCTACCTAAGTGCGAAACGATTAGCTTAAGCATCCAACTGCCCTCTGGAGAAGTAATAACCTGCTCTAAACGCTACAATGGAATACCCATAGTGATAAAGAACGTAGAGTTTTTCGCAAACTTGGTAGAGTTCAACGTCAGAGACTTTGACGTCATACTAGGAATGGATTGGCTAACCCGGTATAAGGCCGTGATCGAGTGTCAAAAGCAAAAGATCACGTTGTCAAAAAGTAGGGGAAAAAGAGTCATCTTCTACTCTCAACCCCCTAAGAAATCTAACAAGATAGTCAACGTCTTAAAGTTAGGCAGCCTAATGCGTAAGGGCCACACGCTATACGCATGCTACGTTCACAACCTCGAGTCTGAAGGAGTAAAGATAGACAACATTCCGGTGGTGAGGGAGTACCCGGATGTGTTTCCAGATGACGTTCCTGGCATGCCCCCTGAGAGGGATCTCGAGTTCACCATAGATCTCATCCCGGGAACGGAACCGGTGTCAAAGGCTCCTTACCGCATGGCACCGCCGGAGATGAAGGAACTAAAGGAACAGCTCGAGGAATTGCTGGAAAAAGGATATATTCGACCGAGTACGTCTCCATGGGGAGCACCGGTCTTGTTCGTCAAAAAGAAGGATGGGAGTCTGAGACTGTGTATCGACTATAGAGGACTTAATCAAGTCACTATCAAGAACAAGTACCCGTTGCCCAGAATCGAGGATCTATTTGACCAGCTGAAGGGAGCTACTGTGTTCTCCAAGATCGACCTGCGTTCAGGATATCATCAGATGCGAATTGCTGAGAAGGACATCCCGAAGACAGCGTTCAGGACTCGCTATGGGCACTACGAATTCACAGTACTGTCATTCGGATTAACGAACGCCCCGGCAATGTTCATGAACCTCATGAACAACATGTTCCGAGGGCTATTAGATGAATGCGTTGTGGTATTCATAGACGACATCTTGGTCTACTCAAGGGACGAGAAGGAACATTCCGAGCACTTGCATAAAGTGCTGAGAATCCTCCGAGAAAATCAGCTATATGGGAAGTTGTCCAAATGCGACTTCTGGCTGAGGGAAGTAACATTCCTTGGGCATATCGTATCCGCCAGCGGAGTGGCGGTGGACCCAGCAAAGATCTCGGCTGTAACCGAGTGGGTACCACCGAAGAGCCCAACGGAGATAAGAAGTTTTCTCGGACTGGCGGGCTACTACAGGCGATTTGTACCAGACTTCTCCAAAATCGCCCGCCCATTGACGCAACTGCTGAAGAAGGGGGTGAAGTATGACTGGACGGGCGAGTGCGAAGCCGCGTTCCAGGAACTGAAGAAACGACTTACCACGGCGCCGGTGTTGGCGCTACCATCAGAGAATGGGGACTTCGAGGTGTATAGCGACGCCTCGAGAGAAGGACTGGGATGCGTACTGATGCAGGATCGAAAGGTCATAGCGTACGCATCACGACAACTGAAACCGCACGAGCAAAACTACCCAACGCACGACCTGGAACTGGCCGCGGTCGTGTTTGCCCTGAAAATCTGGAGACACTATCTCTATGGGCGGAAGTGTCGGATGTTCACCGACCATAAGAGCCTCAAGTATATATTCACGCAAAGAGAACTGAACTTGAGGCAGAGGAGATGGTTGGAACTGATCAAAGATTACGACCTAGAAGTTGCGTATCACGAGGGCAAGGCCAACGTCGTGGCCGACGCCTTGAGTCGAAAGACACAACACGTCGCGAACTCACTGGTGATACCGGCCGAGTTATACAGAGATTTGGCGAAATTAAGCCTGGAACTGGTGCATCCCGGTACGGTAACCGAGGTCGTCAACGCAATGGTAGTAAGCCCTACCGTATACGAAGAGATACGACTCGCCCAGTCAGGTGACGAACAGATGAAGGAAATAAGGAGAAGCATTGCCGAAGGAAAGGCAGTAGATTTCCAGATTCATGAGGACGGGAGCATCCGCTTCAAGGGAAGATGGTGTATACCGCGGGAATCCATAGATCTAAAGAAGAAGGTGATGGAGGAAGGACATAGCACCCCCTACTCGGTCCACCCCGGAGGAGATAAGCTATACAAGGACTTGAAGAAAAATTATTGGTGGCCGAACATGAAAAGAGAGGTGGCCGAATTCGTGGCAAGGTGCCTTACCTGCCAGAAGATCAAGGCAGTACGGCAAAAGCCCTTAGGATTAATGCAACCATTAGAGATCCCAAGCTGGAAGTGGGATAGTATCTCTATGGATTTCGTTTCAGGGTTACCACGTTCGCCAAAAGGAATGAATAAGATCTGGGTGATCGTGGATAGGCTAACGAAGGCCGCCATCTTCATCCCGATGAAGGACACTTGGACAATGGACCAACTAGCAAGAGCGTACGTAGACAATGTGGTGCGCCGGCACGGGGTGCCGCATGATATCATCTCGGACAGGGATAGCAGATTCGTCTCCCAGTTTTGGACCAAGCTGCAAGCAGCTCTGGGGACACAGATAAAGATGAGTACGGCGTTCCACCCTATGACGGATGGACAGACGGAACGAACTATACAGACACTGGAGGACATGTTGAGGGCTTGTGTGTTGGAATTCAAGGGAAGTTGGGAGCACCATTTACCATTGATCGAGTTCTCCTATAACAACAGTTACCATGCGAGCATCGGCATGGCGCCCTTCGAGGCACTATATGGACGAAGATGCCGGAGCCCATTGAGTTGGGAAGAGAACGATCGAGTAATGAAAGTAGGACCACAACTGGTGGAGGACATGGCTCAGCAAGTTAAGGTTATCCAGGGGAAGATAAGAGCCGCCCAGGACCGGCAAAAGAGTTATGCGAACGTGAGACGGCAGGACTTGGAATTTCAAGTCGGTGACAAGGTCATGCTAAAGGTCTCACCGATAAGAGGCGTAATGCGCTTTGGCAAGCGAGGGAAACTGAGCCCACGATACATAGGGCCGTATGAGATCCTCGAGAGAGTGGGGAATCTAGCGTACCGGCTAGCACTGCCGCCTCAACTAGCACGCGTCCACGACGTGTTTCACGTCTCCCAACTAAGGAAGTATGTGCCCGACGCATCGCATGTACTCCAACCGGATGTAATCGAACTGGATGATGACTTAACCTATGAAGAAACCCCGGTGAAAATACTCGACCACAAGGAGAGGGTGACAAGGAATAAAACTGTAAGGATGGTCAAGGTCTTGTGGTCCAACCACGAAATGGAGACGGCAACCTGGGAATTGGAAGCCAACATGCGGCAACGTTACCCTACCCTCTTCCAAAACGACCAGACCACAGTTATGGAGACATAACTGTATTCTTAAGGGGGGGAGGATGTAACACCCAAGGAAAACCAAATTCAAATTATTTTGAACTACGTAATGACTTGATCCCTTCACAGGGTACGTAGGCAACTTGGAAATTTCAATTCTGGGTTCAGTCAAACAAAAATCAAACAAAAATCAAACAAAAATCAAACAAAAATCAAACAATAATCAAACGATAATCAAACAATAATCAAACAATAATCAAACAACAAACGACGATCAACAATCGAACAATAATTCAATAACACAACATCGCAAATAGTAAACAGAAAGGACCATAACTCTTCGCGCGAGAAAAGCCGAAGCACAACTTCGAGGACGAAGTTGATTTTTAAGGGGGGGAGAGTGTAACACCCCAGATTTTTATCAACGTCCAAGGGAATAAAAATTTATTCCGATCAATGTTGAAATATTTCCGAGAAGAAGAAAATAATTTATCACAATAAATTATTGCTCGGAAATGAAACGCCGATAGATTTAAATTCAAAATGGAATAAAAGAGGGAAAGGAAGCCCGAAGACATTCCATGAATTGAGTAAAAATAATTGGAGTTAAGTTCATGAAGGAAAAGAATTTTAATTCCAAGAACCCGTGAAGTCGAATTACACAGGAATAAAAAGACGACGGATTAGAAGCCGACGAAACCGAGACCGACGGACTTAATATTTTAACACGAAGTCCATTTGAGTCAAGATAAACTTAAGATAAGGATTTATGACCGAGAATGACCCGAAAAATCGAGCCCGAAAACGTAAGAGAATAAAAGTCCGAAAGAGAGGAGGAAAAGCACGACGGATCGCACGACACCGCCCGGACCGAAGTCCAGGCGAGAGTGGCGCGCTGTCCGCGCGGGGTTTAGCCAAAAAGGCGCGCCAACCCCGCGCCATCGCCGCGTCGACGATTGTCGCGTTCTGGGTGGCGCGCACCCGGCGCGGACTTTGTCCGATTCGCGCGCCAACCCCGCGCCAACGTCCTGACAACAGCCATTGTCGCGTTTTGGCGACTTTCTTGCCATATTCCTTGACCCCTAGGCTGGGAATCCGATCTATCACGGGAGGGAACATTATTTGGACGATATGTAATCAATCATACCTCCATTCTCAGCCATTCTAAGCAATCATTCACTCCCAAACTCTCCAAAAAAACTCTCTCTAAGCCAAACACCTTCCGGCGAACTTCCGGCGAACTTTCCGGCAAGCAAATCCTACCAAGGTGGTGTGGAGATCAAGGATTTGCAGACATTGGATTGTTGGTAAGGTTTCAATCAACTTTCCTTATTGCTTTAAGATTATAATCAACCTCCTAACTTACGAATCTTTACTTACAAACACGTTCGTAGCCAAAGGAGAAGAAGAACGTGTTGCGTAGATTCGTTCGTGGCGATTTTGGACAAATCGATCAACCTTAGAACGTTCAAGGAACTCACTCTCTGTAAGTTGATAACTTACATATCAATACGGGTGGTTTGAAGATATCCGAAACATTGAATCTTAAACGAAACGTTAAAATCAAACCTAAAAACCCCAAACTACGTATTTTCTGAAATCCGAACAAAACTCTTATTTCGAGCGTTCAAACCTGAAAACTCAAAACTAAGATTTTGATCCTAAGATCTTAAGCTATATTGTGTAAAAATTTCAGAATTTTTCATCAAGTCTTGGTACCCCAAATCAAGTCGGACATATTCTGCGTTTTAAGAACTTTCAAAAATTTTCAGATTTCATAACCGAACTTGATGAACTTATTTCTATCATTTCTAGTCCGAACCAATCTTCATGATCTAAACAAAAGTTATAGATCTATGAGTCTTGAATACCTCTTTAAAATTTCATACATTTTCATCAAGTTTTGAAACCCCAAACCGAATCGGACATATTCTGCGTTTTAAAGAATTTTCAAAAGTTCACAGATTTCTTAACCGAACTTGATGAGCATATTTCTATCATTTCTAGTCCGATTCAATCTTTGAGTTCTAAACAAAAGTTGCATATAATCATGTCTAGTATGTGCATACCAAATTTCAGAATTTTTGAAGCTCATTTGATATGTTAAAAAGTCAAATCTTTGAGATGTGTTAAACCTGAATCCTGACAGCATACTATTTGAGTAGAAAACTTGATTTTTGACATGCTCCCCATCGTTTTTACTAAAAACTCAAAACATGAAAGTTGTTCATTGGGATGTTTTTGAGCTACTGTGAAAATTTCAGATCAATCGCCAAAGAAATGGATTTTTAAACTGAAAAGGCGTAAACTGTGACATCGATCGATTTTTGAAATCTTTTAAACAACGATCGAAATCTTGTGATACGATAAAAGCTATATTTTGAAAATCCCGTTATACTAAAGTTGAAACGATATCGGTTACATAAAATTTAGGGGGTGAGTGCTCTGCAGGGTGCCCTCCTAATTGTGCAATTTGTGCCAAAACGGCTATGACTATCACGCGCGAAAAATCAACAACACGGCAACTTATATTCTGCCTATCCTCTCGAGTGTATCCGTATGGGTTACTCGAGGCTCGACGGAGCGGTACTGGATATGGCATATTTGGTCACAAGAGACCAACTGCCTACCCTCTCGAGTGTATCCGTATGGGTTACTCGAGGCTCGACGGAGTGGTACTGGGTATGGCGTATAGGCTGCGGCCGCCGGATTACCGGCTAAAATGACATGTTACTTATGAAATTGGCTGAGGCCGCCGGATCACCGGCTAACTGTTACTATTGATATCTGCCGTTATTATCTTGGCCTATCCTCTCGAGTGTATCCGCATGGGTTACTCGAGGCTCGACGGAGCGGTACTGGATATGGCATATTTGGTCACAAGAGACCAACTGCCTACTCTCTCGAGTGTATCCGTATGGGTTACTCGAGGCTCGACGGAGTGGTACTGGGTATGGCGTATAGGCTGCGGCCGCCGGATCACCGGCTAGATGAGATGTTACTTATGAAATTGGCTGAGGCCGCCGGATCACCGGCTATATATTGTTGAGATAATGGCGTAACGGGAAATATTCTAAAAGCTGAGATTTTACGAAATTGGCTGCGGCCGCCGGATTGCCGGCTAAATTTAAAAATCGTTTTGATGGTAGCGTATCGGTGAAAATTTTTAAAGCTCAAATTTTTAATTACTTTCTTACGGCATTATTCATGCTTTTAAATCATGTCTTAAATAATTGCCCATGCATAAGTTTTAAATTATGAAATTTAAATGTGTCTTTAAAGTATGCATTATCTTCGCATTCTTTTTAAAATGTTTTTATGCATGGCAAAAAGTTTTATCTTAATTACTAAAAATCTAACCCCTTTATTGTCATGTAAGGATTAACTTACTCAGTATTTTATAATACTGATAAAACCCGTTGTTCATTTTTTTTCTGCTACAGAGTACGAAGCATGATCATTCATTGGGGGATCGTTTGGACACTTAATTATTTATTTTACACGACTTGCATGAACGGGTCTGTTTAACCCGTGGTTTGGCCATGTCGGCCCTATATTTCAAATTCCGCTGCATACACTTTACTTCCGCTGCGTACTTATATATATTCTCGCTACAACTCTGATGTAGTATTTTTAAACTATCTATGAATGGGCTACTTGAATATTTTAAATCCTGAAAAACCATAGCCTTACATCTCTTTAGTGAGCTCGGAGAAACCGTGTCTCGCTAGGGAGGTGTGGCGGTGGCATCCCGGCCTGGGTTATCAAATCCGGGGTGTTACATATTTTCAGAATCTTGTTACTATTATTAGTCAAGATTGTATCAAAGGAAAAGAAAATAAAAGAAAAGTAAAATAATGACAAGCCTTTATCAATATTTAACACTATATATAATATAGTTAAATATATAAATAAATTATCCAATCAAAGCCATGATTCACGTATCCAAGCTATACACTACAAATAAAATTGGTGGCTAATATAGTGTTCACACTTAGAATAAATAATAGTATAGCAATAGGAGTACTTCGTCCCACATCGAAACTTTGATTTCAAGCCACATCCGATCTCCTATATATATATGCTATTACCCTTTCTGCCTTGTCTTGCCAATTTTCCATTCGAGCTTACTGTAAGCTTAAATGAGTTATTATTATTATTATTATTATTATTATTATTATTATTATTATTATTATTATTATTATTATTATTATTATTATTATTATTATTATTAGGGTAATACTCTGGCATTGCCTCGATCTTTCTTGTAGAAGAAGGACCTTAATAGCTGTACAGGGTATCTGTTCGTAGCCTATGCTTGTGTCATGTCTGCCAATGGTAGCTGTAAGTGAATTTTTACTCTTCGGAGTAAGCTCAAATTTATTTAGCTTGAGCATATATTTCAGTACCGCATTTATAATTAAAATCTATGCTTATTGCTCCCTACTGTTTTTGGATTATCGGTATGCTATTTTTATTGTGTGTAAAAAAAAATTCTATGCTTTGAAATTTATTGCGATGAATCATACGGATTGGAGAACTTATAGATATGGAGTTGGGTCTTCGTTCTGGGTCGGTCAATGCCACCTCCGCCGTCTGGGCCTAGAGATGCCATTCGGGGACTGTTGGTCATTAGACACGATGCCATGACTGGATTCAAAATGGTTGGAAGGAAATTCCTGGATTAAATTCGGATTATGCACAAATTATTCTGGATTAAGCATACCATGACCATAAATGTTGTTTTAAAATTATTTCTGCAACTCGATCTCCTCCGGGAGTAAAGGTTTACTTACTCAGCGATTGTTTTCGCTGACTCTACACTGTTACCATTTTCTTTCAGGATATGAGACCGGCAGGGTCTGACAGAGCATCATTTGTACGGGCACGGTTTGGAATATTATTTATATTATTTAAAAATGTATATTTTAAAATCCCATTTGGGATAAAGAATTATTACTTGGCATAAATATATTTTTAGCATGGATAATTATTTGGGTTTTATCCCACTTGTATAAAAATTTTATAAATATTATTTTAAACAAATCATTTTTAACAAATCTTGTGCAAAACCATTGGCCCATTATTTAAAATCTGATACTCTGAAATATTTATACTAGCCTTAGCGTATTCTGCATGGTCCGGAATACGTGGCGGTAACATCAGCCCATTGTTCCCGCACTTTGCTTCCGCTGATATAAATTAGGGAAAATGGGGGTGTTACAAATTGGTATCAGAGCAGTTACGCTCCACGAGAACTTGCATTTAAAATTTTTAAAAGTGTTGCACAAGGAAATATTTTTGAAAGTTGCTATGAGAAATAGTGCATTTAAATTTTTAAAAGTAGTGCACGAAAAATATTTTTATGAAGCAATTTTGTTTGTTTTAAAAAAGAAGTGCATTTAAATCATTAAGATTTTTACGCGAAAATATTTTGAAACATATGCCAAGTATTTCTTTTAAAATTTTATTTTTGGATGGGAATACACACACATATGCATATAGGCATGAGCAGAGAAATATAATTTTTGAAAAATACCCCTAGTTATAATTACCTCGTTTATCGCGAGGCTTCGGGGACGAAGCCTTATTTTTAGGAGGGTATATTATAATACCCGTAAAAATTTCAATAATTTTTTTTTAAATCTATAATTAATAGATTATTTAAATCCATTAAGTTAATATTATCATTATTAGAAAGAGCTTTTAAATATATATTTATTTTACTACTATTATTTTCAGAATCTTGTTACTATTATTAGTCAAGATTGTATCAAAGGAAAAGAAAATAAAAAAAAAGTAAAATAATGACAAGCCTTTATCAATATTTAACACTATATATAATATCGTTAATAATAATAAATAAATTATCCAATCAAAGCCATGATTCACGTATCCAAGCTATACACTACAAATAAAATTGGTGGCTAATATAGTGTTCACACTTAGAATAAATAATAGTATAGCAATAGGAGTACTTCGTCCCACATCGAAACTTTGATTTCAAACCACATCCGATCTCCTATATATTTATATGCTATTACCCTTTCTGCCTTGTCTTGCCAATTTTCCATTCGAGCTTACTGAGGTAAGCTTAAATGAGTTATTATTATTATTATTATTATTATTATTATTATTATTATTATTATTATTATTATTATTATTATTATTATTATTATTATTAGGGTAATACTCTGGCATTGCCTCGATCTTTCTTGTAGAAGAAGGACCTTAATAGCTATACAGGGTATCTGCTCGTAGCCTATGCTTGTGTCATGTCCTGCCAATGGTAGCTGTAAGTTAATTTTTACTCTTCGGAGTAAGCCCAAATTTATTTAGCTTGAGCATATATTTCAGTACCGCATTTATAATTTAAATCTATGCTTATTGCTCCCTACTGTTTTTGGATTATCGGTATGCTATTTTTATTGTGTGTAAAAAAAATTCTATGCTTTGAAATTTATTGCGATGAATCATACGGATTGGAGAACTTATAGATATGGAGTTGGGTCTTCGTTCTAGGTCGGTCAATGCCACCACTGCCGTCTGGGCCGAGAGATGCCATTCGGGGACTGTTGGTCATTAGACACGATGCCATGACTGGATTCAAAATGGTTGGAAGGAAATTCCTGGATTAAATTCGGATTATGCACAAATTATTCTGGATTAAGCATACCATGACCATAAATGTTGTTTTAAAATTATTTCTGCAACTCGACCTCCTCCGAGTAAAGGTTTACTTACTCAGCGATTGTTTTCGCTGACTCTACACTGTTACCATTTTCTTTCAGGATATGAGACCGGCAGGGTCTGACAGAGCATCATTTGTACGGGCACAGTTTGGGATATTATTTATATTATTTAAAAATGTATATGTTAAAATCCCATTTGGGATAAAGAATTATTACTTGGCATAAATATATTTTTAGCATGGATAATTATTTGGGTTTTATCCCACTTGTATAAAAATTTTATAAATATTATTTTAAGCAAAGCATTTTTAACAAATCTTGTGCAAAACCATTGGCCCATTATTTAAACTCTGATACTCTGAAATATTTATACTAGCCTTAGCGTATTCTGGATGGTCCGGAATACGTGGCGGTAACATCAGCCCATTGTTCCCGCACTTTGCTTCCGCTGATATAAATTAGGGAAAATGGGGGTGTTACAATTGTCCACCCAACCTTCTATCCCTCATTTTCATTCCTTCGTCATTTGTGTAACACGAGCTCTCACCATCAATTCACTAGCCTATATAGGCTGTTTAGCAAACATCAAAACAATAGTTTGCTTAAATATAATAAAGTTGTTAAGGCTTACAAAGTGTTTGAATTCAATTCTTATAAGTGGAAAAGTTCTTTTGAGATAAACATTACCGTGTTTCTTTAAGAGGCATAAATATTTAGGACTTCGATGTGTGAGAAGAAATTCATTTTAGATTGGTCGAATTTTGATTACTACTGGTTTTGGGTGCAATTGATTATGGTTCAATTCCCAATCCACCATAACAATATTAGCACGAGGTGGAACTGAACTAATTTAGAGCTAGATTTGTTGGTCCAATGAGATGGACATTAGTGATTGATGCATGTAGATGTGTGAGAAGGAAGGAAATAATAATTCAACTCTAAGGGGGCGTTTGGTTGAAGAATCTTCCATACTAGTGGAAATATTGTTATTTGTTACCACGAATCTAATATTACTATGAATATGAGATAGTCATGAATCTTACGCTTTAACATTTTAAATTTTATGTTGATGTGGGATACTAGATTTTCATTTCAAACTAATTTATAATAATGCTCTTAAGTTCCAATTGAAAAAACTTATAAATATGATATTTTACTAAGCAATATAAAATATTTAAAGATAATAATTTCTTTCTTTTTTTTTGATAAAACAATCTAAGAAGGCTAGCGAAAAAAGAAAAAGATTACAATTAAGCAAACTAAGCAAAACGAGTAAACACTACGCCATTGGAATCCTTATTAATTAGCTCCATGATGTCGTAAGGAGGAAAAGCCAAATAGTATAGAATTCTTCAGAATGAGCACCTTTTCGAGCAATCGCATCTGCAACCTGGTTCCCTTCTCTAAACACATGTCGAATAGAACAATCCTTCATACATCGAAGAAGACCACGAACTTCTTTTATCATAGGCCAAAGGGAATGATGCGGCATAGCAGTTCCCAACACCAAACGCAAAACATCAAGAGAGTCCACATAGAAAGCATTTAACATTCCACACAACTGAATAGCAAGAAGACGACCAAATCTAAGTGCAAGCAATTCCACTTCAATAATCGATCGAGGCTCCCAAGTTACCACTACAAGCCCCAATCCAATCACCATTACTCGCCCTCACCACAGCCCCAAAACTGTATTGCTGAGCCATCTCCAATACACAGTTTTCAGTATGCAGAACTTTACCATGCACCCCCTCTTCGATCCACCTAACCTGCCTCAGCACCCTTGCCCGCTGTTGGCCTGCGGCCCTCTTCTCATGTGATCTCGAAGAATTTCAGCTTTAGCTAACACTTTGTCCCTATTCAGGCTTCTCTCACGGAAAATTTTTTATTGTTTCTTTCACACCACACCGTCCATAACACAACCAAGAAACAAGCACCCCAAGTACGCCAGGCCCATTCAAGCCAATGGCGACAATCAATAAGATCAAGATCCAGTAGCATACTTTGTAAGAAAAATCCACCTTTCTGACAAACTTGATCTGCCCAAGAACATAAGAATAATGCATGGAACCAATCATCAACCTGCTCACCACATATTGAACAAAGAGGGGAAGATGCAAGCCCTCTTTGAAATCGTAGGGAATTACATGGGAGCGCACCATGGCCAAGTGTCCCCAGCAAGACACCAATCTTTTTAGGTATAAGAATCTTCCACATCCAATCCCAACCTTTTCCCGGAATAGATGGACATAGCCATTTATAACCAAAGCTAACGCTATAAATTCCGTTAGCATCCCCACGCCAGTGCAAGAGATCAAAGGTATCATGGTTCAAGAAAGGAGCCGATGTAGCTTCAATATCACGTTTGAGATCTTGAGGGAGCCAAGAATAAACACTATCCAAATTCCATTTGCCATCAGTTATAACATCTTTAATGCAGAGAACTAGGTCATGGACATTAATAAAGGGAACGCGTTGAGCCATGCATTGACCTTCATAACAAGGAGTATACCATAGGGAGCTAGAACCATTACCAACCCGAACACCATAAGCATGCATAAAGATTTCAGCAACTTTCACCAACGATCACCATACTTTAGTGCCATGATAATGATTCCGCGGCATTAAACCCTCTTCGACACCATATTTACCACGCAAAGCCACCACCCACAACTTATCAGAATTAGTAATGAAATGCCACGGTTGTTTGCCAAGCAGCGCCAAATTCATTTGTCAACAACTTTTAATACCCAATCCTCCAAGCTTGTGAGGCTTGGTAACATCCCAATTAATTAAATGTAACCCTCTCCATTCGCTCCTTTCCAAATCCACATTCTAACAATTTTATCTATGTTTGAGCATACTCCAATGGGAAGCATATGGACTTGCATCACATAGATAGGCAAGGAATTAAGCACCGATCGAGCAAGAGTTATTCTCCCGGCCTTATTTAATAAAAATGCAGCCCATGTAATCAGCCTATCCTCAATCTTCCGTACTAACTTATTGAAATGAGATGATATCCGTAGCCTCCCATGAATGATAGGAAAACCAAGATATGTACCAATATTATTTACCACAAAAACTCCATGCAAATTCTGCAACAAAGCAAGATTAGCAGACGAAGCACTATGGGAACAAAAGGCACTCGATTTGTCAGCATTCATGTGAAGGCCCGATCTAGATCCAAATCTGGCCAAAATGGAAGCCATGCGACAAATATTTTCTTCCTCCAATTCCGCACAAAAAATCATATCATCCGCATACATAAGATGAGAAATCCCACGACCTCCAGCACATAATTTCAAAGGCTTCCAGCATCCTGAATTGATGGATTCAATAATAGTTCGAGATAGCTTCTCTATCACAATAACAAATAAATAAGGCGACAATGGATCACCTTGGTGAAGACCACGTTGTGCTTTAATACTTCCTCCGTTCCTAAATTATTGACAAATTGGGTGTTTTGTTACTGTTCATTGAGTAACTTTGATTCGACTTTTTAATACGTTTATATAAGATAAAATATAGTCAAGTGGGATCTTGTTAGATTCGTCTAATCGCATAGATTTAGAATATCAAATTTTCATAATTTTTAGTTGTATGCAATTTGAGCTATTATGGATTAAAAATGTGTATTGGATTGCGTGAAATATGGGTCCGTAGCAAATATTAAGGAACGGAGGAAGTATTTCCTATTGGTGAACCATTCCATAGATAGAAAAACTAGGAGAAGTGACGCAAGCCAAAATAAGGTCCAAAAATTTCCAGCTCACCATATCAAAAGCCTTGGTGAGATCAATTTTTATGACTGCCGCCTTAGAGACCAAATGAGGACTTTCTAAGGAAGAAATAATTTCCTGAAGAAGAATGCTATTGTCAGATGTTCCTCTACCTGGCAAGAATGCGGACTGATGAGGCCCAATAGCGTCACATAGAATGGGACGAAGCCTACAAACCAACATACGTTATAAGCTTGAACGTAACATTGCAAGTGTCAAATGCCGAAATTGCTTAAGGGATCGGGGCACGTCCACTTTCAAAAGGAGACACAAAAATGCATGAGCAAGTCCATCAGGGAGCTTTCGATTTGATATTGCTTCTAACACCAGGGTAATAATCGGATCCTTAAGTGTTTCCCAATACTCTTTGAAAAAACCCGCGGGAAAACCATTTGCGCCCGGAGCAGCAAACGTTCTCATGGAAAATAATGCATTCTCAATTTCATTGCTGCTAACTTTCCGAGCAAAGCTCATGTTTATCTTGAATAGGGGCCAATTTAGGAAGATCATCTCCAGCCACTTCTAGAACAAGAGCTGCAAACATTGTAGAAAAATAATCAATAGCATGAGCCTGCAACGTACCTTGATTATCAACCCATTGTCCATCCTTTAATTGAAGTCCATAAATCTTATTCCTCTTTCTATTAACTTTGGTCTTAGCATGGAAATATTTGATATTTCGATCACCAACTAGCACCCAAGAGTCTCTAGTTTTTTTATACCACATCAATTCTTCTTGAACAAGCACATCAGCTAGCTCACGTCGAATCTCCTCATATAACCTCCAGAGCTATGCCGAATCATCACGAGCAAGACGTTTCTCAATACCTTATAAGCCGATTCTTAAGCTTGCGTTTACGCTCCCTGATATTCCCAAATACTTCTTTATTAAAAGCCACATATCTGTCTCGGATTTCATTAAGAACTAGATTTTTTCGCTCGCTACGCACGGGTGTTGAACTTATATGAGTTTATACAATGAGAAGAGGTTGAAGTCTTTTACTTAAATGGTGATGGAAATGCATGCAACAAAATTTTAAAAGATAAATAAATGAGAGAATAAGATGATAGAAGAAAATTCAAACCCATAACCAGATAGACATAATATAAATAGATTACTTTTATCATTGAAAAACTAAATACATATAGTTTCACTTTTATATCTGAAATAATAAGAGCAATTGAAAAATAAACAACAACATACCCTTTAACTATTCAAAATTCGAAAAGATTATATACTTGCATTGTTAAGGTTCTAAAACATATCATTTTACTCCCCTAATATGTTGTCCATTTTGGCTATTATCCCTAAAGTTTTTAAAAAATATTATTTATTTATTTTTTGCGTATACCGAGTATTCCCAGACCACATTTTACCTAAAACTAATCCATCGAGGATTTGGAGGGTATTGAAGGGTTGCCTCTCCCAAAACAAAATTTTACATACACAAAGACTCAAACCCAACCTATATAGGTTGTTTAGGGGATTTAGGGGGATGGGGGCTTAGCGTAGTGGTCAAGTCCCTCGACTCCCAATCTATAGATTAGGGGTTCGATTCCCACCCAGCCCCTATCCCACCCTTTTCTCCCTTTGTAATTTGTGTGGCATGAGCTCCTCATCAATTTTTTTTTTATCTGTTTAGGCTCTTAAGCAAGCCATACATTATTTATACTCTTTTGTTATCTTTTTATTCATTTAAATCTTATAATTGAATTTTAAATTTTGTTGTGATTAGTTTTTATGGACAAATCTTGAATTTTATAATTAATAAATTATAATTGTAATTACTTTTTGATTATATGTTAAGTTTTAAAAATATTATTTTAGTCCAAAATATTTTGTCCAATTTTTTCTTTTTTATTATTAGTATGTATTTTAAATTTAAGTTATTATTAGTGTTTACCATAGTTCGTGTAACACCCCGGATTTGATAACCCAGGCCGAGGTGTCACCGCCGCATCTCCCTAGCAAGACACGGATTTCCGAGCTCGCCAAGAAAATGCAAGGCTTGTGGGCACGTAAAAGATTTAAAAACATTTCAACGTATAGTCCGGAATTTAATAATACTTAAGTCCAAATACGAAAGTAAAGGTTATCATGCACGGATAAAGTAAATGCAACAGAAAGTAATCACGGCCAACACGACCAAAACCTCAGGTTAAACAGACCCGGTAAAAACAGTAATACGGTACAGAAAGCGAAAATGTTCACAAATAATTCCCCCCCCCCCCCCCAAGTGTATGCGTATGCGTCACTCGACATACTCTGTAAAAGAAAAATGACAACGGTGGTCAGTATAAAAATATACTGAATAAGTTAATCCCTAACTAACAAATAAAAGGGGTTACATGTGTTTAAACTAAAGATTTCGCTTCCCATGCATAAATTTAAAATACATACTTTATTTGCAGCGGAAAACATGATTAAAGGACATAATTTTAAAAGCGTAAATTTAAAGCATAATTTAAGATGCATAATTTTAAATACATAATTAAAAACATGATAAATGCGATTTAAGCATAATGGAACACACACACACAAGTCTTTTACATTTTATCCCGTAGACTAAGAAGAGGACACCATACCGGGAGATCACTAACGAGGCAATCTCAACATAGGACCACTAACGAGGCAGTCCAAACAATGGGAGACCACTAACGAGGCAGTCACAAAAGATAGTAGGACCACTAACGAGGCGATCCAAAACACACAGCGCGCGAGATCACTAACGAGGCAATCTCAGATAGTAAGGAGACCACTAACGAGGCAGTCTCAAAGATAATGATAGCATGAAGATCGGCTCAGCCTAGTGAACGGGATTTTTCGAAAGTTCGTATTTCAATGTTATCAAACGATCGACATCGCGTTTCCATAGATCGAGTTTTCTCAAGTTCGAAAAATCCTATTCGAGGCAGTTTACGCCTTTCTTAATTAAAAATTCGTCCTTACACCAAAAATTCTGAAATTTTTACAGTAGTTCAAAGACACACACACGAACAACTTCCATGTTTTAAGTTTTTGGAAATAAGGTTCCGAAGTAAGTCGAATTACGAGTTCTTTGCAAAGAAAGATTTCTGTCTTAAAAACTGGTTTCGTCACAGGTTCGTGCAACGCCGATTAAAAATTCATTTCAAAACCAATTGATGCGAAATTTTTACAGTAATTACAAAACACGTTAAGGAACAACTTTCATGTTTTAAGAATTTGGAAATAATGAATTCTTAATACTCAAAAATCGACAACCCACTGTATACTCGCGGGCTCCGAAAAGGTTTTAAAGTAGTTCTGAAATTCGACCGTTTGACGTATCAAATGAACACCAAAATCCATGAAATTTTATATGCATAATCTAGATCCAATTATCTACAACTTTTTTTTAGGAATGCAAAGTTGAATCATTCTAAAAATGGGTGAAAAACATGCATCAAGTCGAGTAAGAGAAACTGTCACAGTTTGAAATGTTCGGGTTGTCACAGAAAGTTTATGGCGTGATTTGGGATAGCAAATTTTAATGTCAACGGCTAAAATTTGGACACAAGATAGATAAAGGTGTTAGGAACAACTTTTATGTTGAAAAGTTTGCGGTTTGAATTCCCGAAGGTCGAGTTTTAGGCGAGTCTTTGAAATTGGACGAAAATAGGGTTTTTGAAAACCGATTTTTGTTACAAGCCTATATCTCGAGTTTTAAACAACAAATAACCACGAAAATTTGTGAGTGAGGTTTTAACTTACCGATTTGAAGATTAGGATTACTGGGATGGGTATCCGGATGCTCTAGGGTTGCGACGAACGGTCAATCCTTCCGATCGCTTTTCGTTCGTTTTCCGGCGTGAAATCGTAGTAAAGGAAACGGGTTAGATTTTGAGTTTCTAAGTGTTATGGACGAAATTAAATGTTAAACCATGGCTTACCAAGAGTCTAGAGGGCAGGGCTTGGTTCCTTTTGCCTTTTCGTCGCCGGAATGTTCGTCGGGAAGTGGATTCGGAGAGAGTTTTGGCTTGGAGAGGAAGAATGGAGGCCTAGGGTTTGTTTTCTGAAAAGTGGTGGCAAGGAGGCGCCCCAAATCCGATCTTAAGCCTTCCCTAAGGCTGTGATCGGCTTGCCACCGATAGAGGTCGGATTTTTGGCAAGAAAATCGCCATGGAAGGAAAGTTTACACCTCCTGCACCTCTGGCGCGGTGGTGGCGCGCACATAAGCCTTTGTCCGCGCGGGTGCGCGCGAACAGTTCTGGGACGCGCCTCCCTTTCGCCGCGCGGTGTCCGCGCGTGCGCGCGCGGGGTGCGCGCCGCCCGAACCGGGCGGTTCGTGTGGTCCATCGGTTCTTTTATTCCCTTTCTCGATCGGGTTTCTATCCTTCGCGCTCTTGGTCCGACTTTTCGGGTCATTCCCGACTCGAAATTCTCATGTGGGTTTATTTACGAATTCGATCTAACTCCCGTATGATACTTCGTCTACTTAAACTCGTCCCGTCATTCTTAATGATTTTACTGAAGTTGTGTTTTGGTTTCTTCGGGTTTAAACGTTGGGATGCTTTCGGTTATGTTTTCATTTTGTGATTTATTTTATGACTGAACTTGGTATTTAAATTCCCAAGCTGCTTACGTACCCTGTGAAGGGATCAAGTCGTGACGTAGTTCAAAACAATTTGAATTTGTTTTTCCTCGGGTGTTACATCCTCCCCCCTTAAGAATACAGTTATGTCCCCATAACTGTGGTCGGGTCGTCTTGGAAAAGGGTAGGGTAACGTTGTCTCATGTTGGCTTCCAATTCCCAGGTCGCCGTTTCTGTCTCGTGGTTAGACCACAGGACCTTGACCATCTTTACAGATTTATTCCTTGTCACCCTTTCCTTGTAGTCGAGTATTTGTACCGGGGTTTTTTCATAGGTCAAGTCATCATTCAATTCGATTACGTCCGGTTGGGGTACATGCGACGTGTCGGGCACTTACTTCTTCAGTTGGGAGACGTGAAACACGTCATGAATGCGAGCAAACTGTGGTGGGGACGTTAGTCAATAAGCGGTTTCCCTTTCCCTACGGGATTTCTTATGGTCCCTATGTATTTACGCCCCGAGGGTTTTTTGAGGTCTTGCGATAGGAGGACGTGAGGCAATTCTGCTGTCCTTGTCAGGAATAATGCCAGGTGACGCCCCACGTCGTTGTATCTCACTGTCAATGTATGCTCGGGTTCAGTGAGGAGCGTATAGCAAAAGAGGTTAAGCAAACAGGAAAAAAATAAAACTCCCTCCGGGTCCCGCGCGGTGGCCGCGCGGTAATGCGCCACAGCGCGCGGCGAGCGCGCGGCCCCACCTATTCGAAGAAATGGGGCTCGCGCTCCGCGCGAGCCACTTCCCCCATTTCCCATTCAAGAACACACCCCCAATTCTCTCTAAATCTGGCGAGTTACCTTCCTGTTTGCTTGATTTCGACTTCAATTTCACTCATCGAGGTATGAATCTACTAAACCCACTTACTAATTTCAACTTTTATGTTTTGAATGACTTGATTTGTGAAGAGATTTAGGAAATTAGGGTTTGTGTACAAAAATTGGGGGTTTGTTACTTTTAGGCTTGATTTGTGCAAATTAGCAGGTGTACGTGGCAATTGTTGTTACTCTTGTTGCCTTGCCTATGTTTATGTTATAATGTGTTTATGTTTTTGGCGAATTCTTGTTGAATTTGAATCCTTAGAAAGACTATGAAGTTTTTGATGTTTGGTTGTTATTGGGGTGTGATTATTAGTTCGTTCCCCTGTTGTTTGGTGCTGTAGGATATGCTGTGTTGTTATTAGAATGATTGTTTTATTCTGTGGGCAATTTCCGTGTGTTGTTAGTAACTAGGTTTTGGTTTATTGCGCACATAACGTGTTCAACGAAATGCCACAAAGGGTTTGGGCACTAGTTTGAGCATATCCTTTGTCTAGATTACCTCCTGGTTGGTCTTAGCAAACGGTAGGATTTATTGTTCTTACGGTATATTCACGTTGGAAGTGTATATTGATGCCCATTACGTATTTTCGCTTGACCTTTGTGTGGAACTTAGTCTTATAATCGGTATTGGGTAACTTGCAGGATGTTGCTCTTTCTGTGAGTCGTTTTGGCGTATCTCATGTGTCCTCCGAGGACTAGGAGACGAGTTACTGATGAGGCTGGCCCCAGTCATGCCGCTCCGGCAATGCCTGATTTCGACGAGAGCGAGTCAGAGGAGGACGAGGAGCAGCAGGGCCCGCGACTCAGGGGCCTGGACGAGGTGCGTCCTCACCGGCACGACAGGTTCCGGTTTAGGACGAGGGCTGCCCAGGACTTTTATTTCGACGAGCTTCGTCGAAAAAGGGCTTACGTACCTGAGAGAGGCATATATCCTCTTCATCTAGGCGATGACAGGGTCAGTGCAGTCTTGGAGTATTTGCAGTGGACCGGTCTGGCACGTCATCCCGAGGGCGTTGCCTCCGGTTATCTGGCTATGGAGGTTATCGCCAACATTGGCGGTCTCGGGGAGGGTGACGACCTATCTCGGGTATGGGTCCGTGGTCGCTATCTCGACTTCAGTGCTCGGGCGATCAATGTCTATTTTGGCTTGCCTGACGATGGCGTATTTCACCCACAGCCTGAGGGACGTGTTCTTGCTCCTGCGTGGAACACCATATGCACCATAGTGCCTCCTCAGCTCGAGCACGGTCATGAGTTTCGTTTGACGACGATGGACTCCCCTTGTCGAGAGCTTGCTCAGCTGTGGTTAGGGCGCGTCCGGCCGATCACCCGGAGCCACATTGTCCTGGATCACGTCTACGAGACCATTTGCTTTATCGCGCGAGATGGTAGGGTGAATGTAGGAGCTTGTATCGAGGACAACTTGCGGGGTATGCGGAGAGGACGAGGGAGTAGGGTGATTACCCATGTTCACCTCATCTGTGGGTTGTGCGCGGCGCAGGGGATTCGCACTACACCGGAGACAGATCCGTACGACCTAGTAGCGGGCCGTTGCTACCGTATCCCGACTTATGCTGACCGGCGTAGCGCCTTACGTCGTGGGGCTCCCCGTGCTGTACTTCGCCCGCAGCCTGATGACGGCGGCCTGTCCTTGTTGTACCGCCGAAGCAGCCACCCCCTCCTCCAGTAGTTCCACCTCCTGCAGTGGCACCTCAGGGGCAGGAGATGACTCAGATGCTGCAGATGATGCAGGAGATGCGGGTCGGTATGGATGCCGGGTTTGCAGCTGGGCAGGCTCGTTATGACGCCATCGACGCTAGATTGGACTTCTACCAGACCCGTATGGACTCGTTTGCTACGAGGCAGGCTCAGCAGCAGGCCACCATGTCCGACATATACGACTATGTGCGGCAGATGGACGACTACATGCGTCGGCAGTTCCCGCCTCCCGATCAGTGATGTTCTTCTTTCATATTTGCGGTTTCGTTTAGGTTCTGCATTAGACGTACTTCGTTTAGTTTTCCTCCTTATGAGGACGTTGCTGTAGTCTGGGATTTGTGATTTATATTTTCGTTATGTTATTGCTTAGTTAGGTGTTTGACATGTGTTAGTGGTTTACTGCTGTTTTTGAAGTATGGTTGAATTGTCCCGCCTTAGTTATGATTTATGGTACTATGGTTTCGTCGTTACCTCTTTACTGCATTTACATGAGTGGAGGCCGCCCACTAGTTATTGCATATTTACGTGGTTGAGTTTCTTCCGGGTATGTGGATATGATACACGAATAAGTATAAAGGATAAATGAAATAACTGCTAGAAATTCTTTTATTGCTCCAAAAGAAACTTATTGGGTTATACGTGGTAGAATGAACGTAGTAGTGCTGACAATAGTCAAAGGAGGTACAAGTAGTAATGCATCGATATATATATCCCTAATCTAGAGGGGACAGGTAGGGGCATCCTCGATGGGATCGTCCTCATCGCTGGATACGTCAATGGGAACAGCGACGTCGGGGCCAGGGCCCAGGTTCTGGAGGATCGCCTCACCAACGTCCTGAGTTAGGTTGGTCAAGTCCCAGCCCAGGTTCTCCACTTGCTCCTCTAAGCCATCACTCTTGTCCTGGAGCTGGGCCACTTGGGCCTGAAGCTGCGCGACTTGCTCCTGCAGCTGGGTTATGTGGTGATGGTCTGCCTCCCTAAGATGACCCAGATGGGCCACGTTACCCTCCAACTGTCCTATCCGCGTTTTGAAGTAATTGATGTGCTGTTGGCCCTCGAGGTATGCGTTCATCAATTTCACCATCAAATTGACCATGTTCGCGTTGGGCTCGGCCATCTAATGTTGACAAGGTAGGTCAGAGTTAGGATATATTTTAGGCAAAGTCAGGATGTGCAGGAATTAGATCTATATGCAACATGCAAGTACAAGTCCCTTCCCCATTAAAATTTAATTTATTCGTATGTTTAAAATAAATTGCTAAAGGTTGGGCCTCTATAGTGGGCCGAAAAGTTTAATTTTTCTTTTCTTGGCTAAAACATTGGGCTATAAATAAATTTTTGGACTAAATAAAACTAGTGGTCTTTAAAAGTGATATTCTTAAAAATATTACTAGGGCTTAAAATATTAGTACCAAAATAATTGTAATAATAGTATTACTAAAAATAATAATAATAGCTTCAAAATAAAATTCCGGGCTCTGATACCAACTTGTAATACCCCGGATTTGATAACGCAGGCCGAGGTGTCACCGCCGCATCTCCCTAGCAAGACACGGATTTCCGAGCTCGCCAAGGAAATGCAAGGCTTGTGGGTACGTAAAAGATTTAAAAACATTTCAACGTATAGTCCGGAGTTTAATAATACTTAAGTCAAAATACGAAAGTAAAGGTTATCATGCACGGATAAAGTAAATGCAACAGAAAGTAATCACGGCCAACACGGCCAAAACCTCGGGTTAAACAGACCCGGTAAAAACAGTAATACGGTACAGAAAGCGAAAATGTTCACAAATAATTCCCCCCCAAGTGTATGCGTATGCGTCACTCGACATACTCTGTAAAAGAAAAATGACAACGGTGGTCAGTATAAAAATATACTGAGTAAGTTAATCCCTAACTAACAAATAAAAGGGGTTACATGTGTTTAAACTAAAGATTTCGCTTCCCATGCATAAATTTAAAATACATACTTTATTTGCAGCGGAAAACATGATTAAAGGACATAATTTTAAAAGCGTAAATTTAAAGCATAATTTAAGATGCATAATTTTAAATACATAATTAAAAATATGATAAATGCGATTTAAGCATAGTGGAACACACACACACAAGTCTTTTACATTTTATCCCGTAGACTAAGAAGAGGACACCATACCGGGAGATCACTAACGAGGCAATCTCAACATAGGACCACTAACGAGGCAGTCCAGACAATGGGAGACCACTAACGAGTCAGTCTCAAAAGATAGTAGGAACACTAACGAGGCGATCCAAAACATACAGCGCGCGAGATCACTAACGAGGCAATCTCAGATAGTAAGGAGACCACTAACGAGGCAGTCTCAAAGATAATGATAGCATGAAGATCGGTTCAGCCTAGTGAACGGGATTTTTCGAAAGTTCGTATTTCAATGTTATCAAACGATCGACATCGCGTTTCCATAGATCGAGTTTTCTCAAGTTCGAAAAATCCTATTCGAGGCAGTTTACACCTTTCTTAATTAAAAATTCGTCCTTACACCAAAAATTCTGAAATTTTTACAGTAGTTCAAAGACACACACACAAACAACTTCCATGTTTTAAGTTTTTGGAAATAAGGTTCCGAAATGAGTCGAATTACGAGTTCTTTGCAAAGAAAGATTTCTGTCTTAAAAACTGGTTTCGTCACAGGTTCGTGCAACGCCGATTAAAAATTCATTTCAAAACCAATTGATGCGAAATTTTTACAGTAATTACAAAACACGTTAAGGAACAACTTTCATGTTTTAAGAATTTGGAAATAATGAATTCTTAATACTCAAAAATCGACCACAACCCACTGTATACTCGCGGGCTCCGAAAAGGTTTTAAAGCAGTTCTGAAATTGGACCGTTTGACGTATCAAATGAACACCAAAATCCATGAAATTTTATATGCATAATTTAGATCCAATTATCTACAACTTTTGTTTAGGAATGCAAAGTTGAATCATTCTAAAAATGGGTGAAAAACATGCATCAAGTCGAGTAAGAGAAACTGTCACAGTTTGAAATGTTCGGGTTGTCACAGAAATTTTACGGCATGATTTGGGATAGCAAATCTTAATGTCAACGGCTGAAATTTGGACACAAGATAGATAAAGGTGTTAGGAACAACTTTTATGTTGAAACGTTTTCGGTTTGAATTCCCGAAGGTCGAGTTTTAGGCGAGTCTTTGAAATTGGACGAAAATAGGGTTTTTGAAAACCGATTTTTGTTACAAGCCTATATCTCGAGTTTTAAACAACAAATAACCACGAAAATTTGTGAGTGAGGTTTTAACTTACCGATTTGAAGATTAGGATTACTGGGATGGGTATCCGGATGCTCTAGGGTTGCGACGAACGGTCAATCCTTCCGATCGCTTTTCGTTCGTTTTCCGGCGTGAAATCGTAGTAAAGGAAACGGGTTAGATTTTGAGTTTCTAAGTGTTATGGACGAAATTAAATGTTAAACCATGGCTTACCAAGAGTCTAGAGGGCAGGGCTTGGTTCCTTTTGCCTTGTCGTCGCCGGAATGTTCGTCGGGAAGTGGATTCGGAGAGAGTTTTGGCTTGGAGAGGAAGAATGGAGGCCTAGGGTTTGTTTTCTGAAAAGTGGTGGCAAGGAGGCGCCCCAAATCCGATCTTAAGTCTTCCCTAAGGCTGTGATCGGCTTGCCACCGATAGAGGTCGGATTTTTGGCAAGAAAATCGCCATGGAAGGAAAGTTTACACCTCCTGCACCTCTGGCGCGGTGGTGGCGCGCACATAAGCCTTTGTCCACGCGGGGTGCGCGCGAACAGTCCTGGGACGCGCCTCCCTTTCGCCGCGTGGTGTCCGCGCGTGCGCGCGTGGGGTGCGCGCCGCCCGAACCGGCCGGTTCGGGCGGTTCGTGTGGTCCGTCGGTTCTTTTCTTCCCTTTCTCGATCGGGTTTCTATCCTTCGCGCTCTTGGTCCGACTTTTCGGGTCATTCCCGACTCGAAATTCTCATGTGGGTTTATTTACGAATTCGATCTAACTCCCGTATGATACTTCGTCTACTTAAACTCGTCCCGTCCTTCCTTAATGATTTTACTGAAGATGTGTTTTGGTTTCTTCGGGTTTAAACGTTGGGATGCTTTCGGTTATGTTTTCATTTTGTGATTTATTTTATGACTGAACTTGGTATTTAAATTCCCAAGCTGCCTACGTACCCTGTGAAGGGATCAAGTCATGACGTAGTTCAAAACAATTTGAATTTATTTTTCCTCGGGTGTTACAGTTCGGTAATCTGCAATTGGCACTACATATGTATAATTTGTCATCAATATTTAGTTAGCAAACTTTGTGCACTTCAGAAATTTCTTGACGTATGATTTGATGGGAAAATTTTTGATAAAGTAAAATTTTCATTCTTCAAAAGAATTCACAAAGGCGTACATATGATTTCGCCATATAAAGGCATGCATCCGATCATACTGCTATATTAATCATTATGTCAATATTTTAATATAGAAACTATTTATGTGGATGTGATTATGTATTAAATTATTATTTTGTCACCTTGACATAATAACATGTCAAAAAGTATTCAGAATTTATTATATACTACCACTGTCTCGGTGTTTTTGTTACGGATGTATTTTTTGCACTATTCACTGTTTAACTTTGATTCAAATTTTTATCATAGTTATGTACAAAAAAACATAGTCATGTGAGATTTTGTTAGATTCGTCTAATGTTGTAGTTTTATAATATCAACTTTTTATAATTTTTCATTGTACACAATTTAAGTTATTAACTGTTAAAAATGTACATCGCCATACGTGCTGGGTGGGTCCGTAATAAAAATAATGAGATGGATGAAGTAGATTTTTAGGGTCAATTTACTGAGTACACTAAGGTTAGCTACTAAAAAGTATTTAGGATTTATATATAGGCAGATATAGATAATTAAATATATATATATTTTTTTTTTTACGAAACAGCCTGGAAAGGCTAGGGAAATGAAAAAGAAAAATCAAAGTAAAAAGAAAGGCTAAACACATGATCTAGAGCTAGCAACGGGCAAAGGAACCAAGTCCCAGCCGCATCAGCAACAAGCAAAGGCACAAGGAGTCCGGTGGAAATGTCCATGTCGTGAAGAATTGTTCATCATCAGCACCCAACTCTGCTAGACAATCCGCCACAACATTACTCTCCCATAGACGATGTTCAAAGCGACAACTATGGAATTCCCACCGAAGCTCGTCAATTCGATTAAGCTGCGGTTAACAATACTAACATTATATATTTTTTTTAATAGTTTTCCTTTATAATTGTTTAGTTTATGAAAATTATAATTATGAGATCAAATTTTAAATTTAAACCCGATATTAAAAAAACTCATGATTAAAATTTGATTAAATGTTTTTATAATTGACTAAAATTTTTAACTGTCATTATTCCATATATATTTTTAGTGAAATATTTATATTTAAAATATGTTATCATTAATTAAGAATGTTTTGTAATCTATTATCTTAAATTCCTTTGATATAAGATTATATTATAGACTGATATTTTATAATCTAATTTTTTTTTTTTGCGGAACAGCCAATAAAGGCAAGGAAAGAAAATGAAAAAATTAGCTAGAGTGAAAAAATCAAAAACTAGTATCGAGGAAATCTCGCACCAATTGCATCTGCTGTAAGCAAAGGCTTCACCATATCTGGTGGAAAGGCCCATGTCGTGAAGAATAATTCATTGTCCGCTCTCATCTTCGCCACATAATCTGCCACCGCATTGCCTTCTCTCAAAATGTGCTCAAAGCAACAAGAGTTGAACCCCCGGCGAATATCCCTAATTCTCAATAGGATTGATCCCAACCAATGAGAAGTATTAGGCTCTGTCTTGACCAACCTTAAAGCTTCCTTAGAATCATATAGGCAACAACGGTCGGTGTGGCCTAGCTCCCTCGCTTGTAACAGACCCTGCATGATGCCAACAAGCTCGGTATGTACAACAGAAGTATTGCCAAGGTAGCCTGAAATACCTCTCAACCATATGCCGGAGACATCATGCACCACTGCTCCAAAACCCACACGCCCACTGCTACCTAGGAACGATTCGTCCAAATGAATAAGGGTCCCTGTCCATTCAACCGAATTCCAAGAGACCAGCCGAGGGTGTAGCTGCTGCTTCCTCAGTTCCACAGTCGCCTTGTTTAATTCATCTTTAAGGTGATATGTTTGATGTAGAAGGGACTGATTGAATGTCTGGCTCCCTTAAAAATTTCTCTTGTTACGATCCCTCCATACAATCCAAAGTCCTGCAATAAAGATAGTACCATATACCCGAAACATACCCAATAGCCAAAGCCGGATAGACGAACCATCAATAGAAGGTAAATCACCTGGCATCCATATCTGTAGACTTTCCCAGAAGGCCTTAGACCACTGACAAGCAAAAAGACAATGTATCCAGTCATCTTCTACAACGCCACAGATGCCACAAAGGGGAGTAGACGCAAGATAGCGCTTAAATCTGAGGCCATCGCAGGGTATAGCCGAGCAAGAGATGAGCCATAGAAGCAAACATATTTTCTCCAGGAACACCAAATTCCACATCCACTTCCATCCCGAAGAAGAAGTTCTATCTGCTAGAAGGAAGGAATACCCTGACTTAGCCGTGTAATGTCCATCAAGTGATGCCTTCCAACGCCACCCATCAGTATTGCTAGGATGAAGACAGGGAGGGGGTCGCTGTTGCATCTCCATACAAATATTCTCTGGAATATATGTCACGATGCCTGACAGGTTCTACGAGTGATTCTGGATAATATCTTTTAGGCAAAGGTTCTGATCACACACCTCAATAAAGGGCACCAGGGGGCCGATCATGGTATTATTTAGCCAAGGTGAGGATCAAACCGAGCTGAAGCCATCTCCAATACAATACGATAAACCACCCGAGAGATGAGTGAGGGCTTTTCGGATACTCTGCCAAGTGAATGACCCTCCCCGAGCAGATGATTTTAGACATTCTGTCGTTGGGGCAGTAGATCGCTCTCAGTTCATGAAACCATAGCTTGTCAACACCCATGCAAAAGTCATGAGCAATTTTACCACGGAGAGAAATGTAGGAATGGCGTGCTTTACGCAGCCCTAAACCTCCATAAGCTTTCGGTTCTTTATAGTTTTCCAATTCACCAAATATAAACCTTTGTTTCTTCGGTCTTTCCATACTAAGTTACAAACACGGCGATCAATTAATTTACATGTAGCCTCAGGCAACCATCCAATCTGCATGGAGTATGTAGGGATGGAAGCTAGAACATGTCGTGCCAAAGTGAGTCTTCCCGCCTTGTTAAGCAACCTCATCCCCCAAGAAGAGATACGAGCATCCATTTTTTCAATAAGGAAATCAAAGGAACTGGACTTGATTTGGCCATGATAAATTGGATATCCCAAATACTTGCCAAGTTGTAGAGTGTAATTAACAGAGGTTGCTGAGGACAACCAGTGGCGTTCCTCGCTAGTGACACAAGAGGCGGCAAAGGCTTGAGATTTCATGCTATTAATTCTTAACCCCGAGGAGGCTGCAAACAGATGGAGAAGATCAGCCAGAGTTTTAATACTATGCGCATCCGCCATGGTACAGAAAATAAGATCGTCTACAAATAACAAATCGGAGATGCCTCGACAACCAGTAGCGGGTTTAATTGGCATCCACTTTCCCTCTTCCACAGCTTGGTTAATATAGACCGAAAGTCGCTCCATTACAATGTTAAAAAGATAAGGCGATAGAGGATCCCCCTGGCACAATCCTCTAGCTGGTTTAAACTCCTCAATAGGTGCACCATTCTAAAGAATCGAATAAGTAGGTGAAGTAACACAAGCCATGATTAATCGTTACATACCAACCGGAAGCTCCATCTGGTAGAGACACTCCTCAAGAAATCCCCATCTAACATTATCATAGGCCTTCTCTACGTTTATCTTCATAACAACTCCTTTTAACCGATTCATGGCCCTCGATAGTGAATATACGATCTCTTGTAAAATAATAGCGTTATCACTGGTTCCTCTTCCCGGAAGGAAGGCCGACTGGATAGGGGATATGTATTTGGCCATCATCAAGAAAAAGGCCATAGATTTTACTTCTATGGTGATGGAATTTCGCTTGAGTGTGAAAGTATTTAATGTTTCGGTCCCCCATGCGAACCCAACTATCCCTCGCCCGTTGGAACTAAAACACCTCTTCCTGTTCAAGAATCTCAATATAAGCCACTTGAAGCTTCCTTTCCAAAGATACCAGAGCAGCCGAATCCACACAACTCAGGGCCCTATCCAGCCTCGCTAGTGACAACTTGTCGTATAGCTGCAAAATAAAATTGATTCCAATGTCACTAAGTACAAAATAGATATAGTATAGCAGTGACAAGGGTCGATTCCTCAGGGATTGGATTACAACATTTCCATAATATCTACAATAGTTGAAAAGGGGGGTTTTGACATTATCACAAGATTTTGATATCAAAGTTAAGAAAATGAAGAAATACACAAGCAAGTAAATACCAAGATGAGTTCAAGAGCACAAGATTAAAACAAGATTGGATTTTAACTTATGGAATTAAAAGCCTCTAGTTCAAAGAATGATTTGGAATGGCATTGGGATTGATCATCGATGCATAAACATGATACAAGTTAATAAACCGGTTATAGTTGTCAGGTCCGCTTAGATAACCAACTTTTCCTTACATATTAGACAATTAAGGTACGCCCGTTAATTATCCCTAATCGAATCAACATTCCTAGGTACGCCCATAGAAAATATTGTTCAATTGCATTAGAATTGAGAAAAGCCCGATTCAAACCAATTACTACCTACGCGGAGTAATTCCCAATTTGATTACACAATTCCCCGGGAAGGAACTAATCAACCCGGTTGCCACCTATTTAATTCAAGTACAATTACGGATACCCAAATTAAATTGGCATTCAACTATTAATCTAGACAAACATTTGGATCCAAATACATTCATCCAAATCAATAATCATAAACCCTAGAAATAGGAATTGCATAAATATCAACAAGCATCAAGTTTTCATAATCAAAATTACATCATCTCCCATGTTCCCAAAAGCCATTTCAATCTATCCTTTAAACTAGAGGTAAGAGAAAACTACTCTAAATCCATGGAAATTAAAACAAAGTAGTGAAGATTATACAACCAATTTCTCCCAAGGATTAGAAAATAGACAAAGCTTGAAGAGTTTTCTCCAAAATGGCCTTCCTGCGTTCTTGCTCCGTCCCTTCTGTCTGTCTTCTCTGCGTTTTTTTCTGCTCTACTTCTTTTCCAAAAAGTGTCTCAAATGTATCCCAAAAAGAGAAGTCTAAAAATAGCTAATAAAAAGTGGACTGCAAAAGTGAAAAGCTGAATCCCTTCCTCCCGTCCATTCCTTATTTCATCATTGATTTGTGTAATGGGCTTTGACTTGTACATGGGCTTGGGCTTGAGCCCATTTGGTTTTCTTTTCAGCTTCCTTCCTTCCCTCTGGTCATGGCCATGATTAGAGACTCCATAGTTGTCTGTCAACTTGCTTCTTTTCTTCCACTTTGTTCCACTTTTATACCACTTTCCATGCCATCCTCCTATAACAATAAAACCAACAAAACAAGAGTAAAGAGGTACCAAAATAACCACAAAAACATCCACAATATATATCATTGACATGCACAAAATTCACACTATCAAATTCCCCCACACCTAAAGTATGCTTGCCCTCAAGCATAGCTTCAAAAGAAACCAAATTAAATCATAGAGAATTTAAAACCAACAAGTCCATTCAAGTACAATCAAATCAATCCAACATCAAACACATCAAGCCAACAACCTCCCAAGGACATAGTGTATGCACTCCTCTCAATATCAAAGTGTGGGTAAACAATTAAGCACTCAAGTGATAACACAAAATGACAGTCCCATAGGCTTGAATGAAAATCACATTTCTCATGCAAAGATATATTATCCAACATCAAGAATCAAAGGGTCTTTCAAAAAGGGTTATAACGGGGCCATGGTTGGGGTAGGAAGAAAAAGGAAATAGAAAGGCTAAAGTGAATGCAAGTACTTCCAAAAAAGTCATCATAGAAAAATCATAGCATATCATGATTGCTATATCAAAACAAAACCAAGAGGTTCAAAAGAACAAAAATTACCTCTTTTCTATCCTCCCAAGGTTGTTTTCCAAAATAAACAAACCAAAAGATTATCCTATATACAACTTCCAACTATCCCAAAATTTCTCAAGCAAATAAACCAATCAAAACCAAAAATTTCCAAACATATATCCCCTTTTTTTTTTATTATTATGGACTTCTATAGCTTGGTCACGTTTATTAGAGGAATTCAACAATCCGAAAAGTGCAGATGGAACTTCAACTCTATGTTCATAACACTAAGGTTAGAGGAACACGTTTCAAGCTATATCCGTCCACTGCCCTTGTATTTTTTTCTTTTCTTTTCTTGTCTTTTCTTTTCTTTTTTTTTTAATAGGGCTGTTTGTTTTTCTCTTTTTTTTTTTTATAGGGGAATATATACAAACATTCCACTGCTTGAGAATCACCCATCCAGACAAGTACTTCAAAAATCCAACAAAACATCTTGCAAATCCCAAAAGAAAACAATTTCTTGCAACCAACAAAAATTCAACCACAATGACTTATGAAAGTACTTCAATCACTAGGGTTCAAAAGCAATGGTATAACATAAAGAAAGGCTTAATAGGGTAAGGGTTATATATAAACAAAGAAAATGGATATAAGGCTCAAAGTGGCTAACTAAGGGATAAAAGTAGGGGTTAAGGCCAAAAAGAAGGCTAAAAAGGTTATCCTAATGCCCTTATCATGTTCAAAGTATTGGATTCAATCAATGCAAGTTCAACATGTATAATCAGTCAAGTTCTAGGATGTCAAAATGGTTATCACATAATTCACACAAGAAAGAAATTTCCAAAAGCTTGTGATAAGTGTATTTTTCTTTTAGAAACAACAAGCATTTTGGAAAGAGGCTCAGATTCTCACATAGGTTCACAAAATAGTTGGCTTCACATGTTCAATGTCAAAAATCATCAATCATACTCAAAAGACTTGTCAACTTAAACCTCATAGATTCAATTCAGTCATGTATTCACATCAAATGCACAAAAATCCACACAAAATAGCTTGAATTTTTTTTTAAAAAAAAATTTTCACAGAAAGTGCAAGCAATACTATTCCCTCCCCCACACCTAAATGCAACATTGTCCTCAATGTATGAAAAAGAGTAAAGAGAATAGGACTTCCCTGGAATCGGTGGGGGAGCCGAGGTGTGGCTCACTGGCGAGCAGGGGGTGGTGGTGGTGGGATGTTGAAGTGGTGGACGATAGCATTCAGTGCATCTTTCATTTCCTTCAGCTCTTCTTTCACTCCCTTTAGCTCTTCCTTCTGTTGTGCTAACTCCTCACTTAATTGATCAAATCGGGCCTGGAAATATGTGGAAGGTGGGCTTGGAGTGTCATCCTCCGATGGAGAGGGATGTTCAGGAGCTGGAAGTGTAAGAAGTGGTGGTGCATCACGGCTTGAGGAAGGTGTGCCTGTGCTAGTGTCTTGAATTGGTCGGTCATTGAAGTACAATTGGCCTTTTTTTGCTGTGATTACTTGCAGTGTCTTCAGGCAAGCGATGTCAAGGGGTGCTGGAGAACATGCCTTGTGCAAGGAAAGAGAAGCAAGGTAGGAATCAGAAACATCAGAAATTAAGCCTAAATTAAGTGCTAGATGTGTGATATAAGAGCCATGAATTAGATTCCTCCCTTTCGTTGTGAGAACAGTAGCAAATTCCATAGCAATCCAATAGGCAAAATTGAGACGAACTTTATATATCATTGCCCACAATGCATATAGCCCTGCTTTGGCTACATTACTGGCGCCTTCTTTCCTGCCCAAAAGATTGAATGCTATGAATTTGTACATAAACTTTAATGCTCCATTTTTTATAGTATTAGATTTTGCATGAGTATACGTGAAAGGGAATAAAGGCTCTGAGGAGATGGCATTCCAGAAATCCCAAAATTTATATGAAAAGTTATCATGGTAATCACACAGACTTCCTAAGTAATCCACACTCGTTGCTTCCTCTTCAGTAATCACTCCCAAAGCTAGATTGAAATCAGTTAATGAATGAGAAAAAGTTTTGTTCATCAATCTAAATTGTATAACATTGGGAGTGTTAAGATCAAATGTAGAGGGCAATTTGAACTCAAAAGTAGAATAGAACTCAAGTACAAGTTCAGAAATTGCCGGTGCATTCATGGAAGCAAGTTTTGACCAACCAATGTTAGATAAATATGTGTGTACCTGGTCAGTGATTTGCAACTTCTCAAGAGTGGGGTAATGAAGACTTTTACCTGTGATGATGTTCCTTTTACTCTCTTGACACTTCACATACCTCTCTTGATCTTTCTCCTTTGTGAATTTGAGGAACCCTCCAATGGTTTGTTCAACCGCCACTTGCCTAGCCTTGGCACGTGACCGTTGTCCAGTTGTAGAAGTAGAAGGCCCTTGGACAAGGATGGTGGGTATCAAGTTTGGTGGTGTGGTTTTCTTTTTGATAGGTGCCTTCTTTTTTTGAATGGTGCCTTTGGACTTGGCAATTTGTGTACCACTTTTTGAAGAAGTGGCCTGAGTTTTGCCTTTGTCTCTACCCATGTGTCCTGCACACAGAAAAATCACCACACACAAAGTATCTCCCACAAACAATAAACAAAGTCCATTCCTCTTCTCACCTATCACAACTTGCACAAAACAGTTCCCAATTAATTCTCACTACTTGCACAAATAGACAATTTGCACAAAACGATAAAAGCAAGTGCTTTATAAAACAACAAAGAGAGAGACAGATTCCCAATTCATAAAAGTAGTCATCAGAAAACAACAAATTGCTAACTTGCAAAAGACACCAATTTTCTCCAAGAACACTTTCAATCAGTACCAATTCACCAATTCACCAAGAACACTTTCAGTCAGTACCAATTCACCAATTCACCAACACTTTTCAAAAGCAACTTTCAATATTCAATCAACACAGATATCACAGTGAATTCAAAAAATTTTAAAGCATGTTCTTCTTACAATTTCACTAGACAAGAGAATCCAAATTTACCACAGCCCACTGCTTCCAAAAATTGAATTAAGATTACCAGATCAGGGCAGTGAAATGAGGATGGAGGCCGGAGCAGAAAGGAAATATGCCTGGAGCAGCGTCGGCGTTGGGTGGAGGGCACAGGGCTGAGGACGGCGGCGTGCGGTGGTTTTGAGGATGAAGATGGCGGCGCTCAATGTGGTGGTTCGAGACAGAGGCGGCGGCGCGACAAAGGCGGAGGGGCGGCGACGCTAGCGAAGCAGCGGCGGCCGGCGGCGCTAGGGTTCAGGCGAATCCGGAGGCGCGGCGCTCGATGTGGTGGCGGTGGTCGGATTCGCGAACAGAGATAGAGAGACGGAGACTGGAGCAGCGGCGAAGGGAGGAGCGAGCGGCGCTGGAAAGGCAGAGGCGGAGACGCGACCAGGGGTGGCGGACGACGCTCGAACTCGGAGAAGGGGTGGCGGCGACGTGGTGAAGACGATGGACTGTGACTGAGGACGGAGGCGCTCGAGATGGCGGCTGGAGGGCGCTCGATTCTGAGGGCGACGGAGGCGCGGCGGCGCTGCGGTGGCGATGGGGAGGCGTTCGACTGAGAGAGGGAGGTTGAAGATGGTGGTGGGGTGTTGAGGAGTTCGATCGGGAAATTGGGAGAGGAGCAGTAATTGATGTAATTTTGAGTGAGTGAAATTGGGTGAAGTAATTTAGGGTTTTGGGTTACTTTACAGGGAACTTGGTGTGAGTTAGTCATGGGCATGACTAAGGATATTGATGTGCCTAGAAAAATACACTTCAAATTATGTTGACACAGGGGAGTAAAATGAGCTTAACCATGACCATGACTAACAATAGGGAAGTTGCCTGTAAAATTAAGCTCAAAAAAAGGGACCAAACACAGGTAGGCAACAGGAGTTTATCCATGGCCATAACTAAGGGTGGTGAGGGTTCCTGAAATTTTGGTTTTCCAACACAGGCTTTTACCAAAGTCTTAGACATGGACATGATTAACAATGCTCTCCTTCACTGAGATTCCCCTTCAAACACCACCAATTGTTCCCAAAAATTATCAATCTTCCATCTTCATATCTACAAAATCATAGACAAAATGCCATTTAGATATCAAAATTATACCAAAATATATATATCAAAATAGCAAAATGTATAGTATCAAAATGGTTAAATTGCTTGGGTTGCCTCCCAAGAAGCGCTTTGTTTAAAGTCTTTGAGCTAGACTTCTTCCAAATTCATCTCCCAATTTGTGCATCAACAAGGGACACCAACTCTATAGGCTCAATTGGAAATCCCTCATAATATGGTTTGAGACGGTGCCCATTGACAACAAATTTCTTCTCCGTCTTCAAGCTTTGAATCTCAACTGCACCATAAGAAAATACTTTAGTAACAACAAATGGACCAATCCATCTAGAACGTAACTTACCAGGAAAAAGTTTAAGTCTTGAATGATATAAAAGAACTTTTTGGCCAACTTCAAAACTTTTTCTGGAAATTTGTTGATCATGGAAGACTCTATTTTTCTCTTTGTAAAGCATGGCATTGTCATATGCCTCATTTCTTATTTCTTCCAATTCTTGAATTTGCAACTTCCTTTGGATCCCGGCCTCTTGAAGACTCATATTGCACTTTTGTACCGCCCAGAATGCCTTGTGTTGTAACTCCACAGGTAAATGACATGGTTTCCCAAACACTAACCTATAGGGAGACATCCCTATTGGTGTCTTGTAAGCTGTGCGGTAGGCCCACAATGCATCATCTAGTCTCAAGCTCCAATCTTTGCGATTTGGTTGGACCGTTTTCTCTAAAATTGACTTGATCTCCCGGTTGGACACTTCTGCTTGTCCGTTGGTCTGTGGATGATATGAGGTTGACACTTTGTGCAAAACACCATATTTTTTGAAAAGAGCTGTGATGGTCTTGTTGCAAAAATGAGTCCCTCTATCACTCACAATGGCTCTTGGCATCCCAAACCTAGCAAATATGTTAGATCTAAGGAAATCTGCAACCACTTTTGAATCATTAGTCCGGGTGGCTTTAGCTTCCACCCATTTAGAGACATAATCCACATATAAGAGAATATACAAATAACCATGAGAATTAGGAAAAGGTCCCATAAAATCTATACCCCAAACATCAAATATTTCAAGAAACATCATAGGGGTTTGAGGCATTTGATCACGAGAAGAAATATTACCTACTCTTTGGCATCTATCACATGACTTACAAAATATATATGCATCCTTAAATAGAGTAGGCCAAAAGAATCCACTTTCCAATACCTTCTTCGCAGTTCTTTGAGGTCCAAAATGTCCACCACATGCCATAGAATGACAAAATGCTAGAATGGATTGAAACTCACCTTCATCAACACATCTTCGAATAGATCAGCACAACGTTTCCAAAGGTAGGGATCATCCCAAATGTAGTATTTGGCTTCACTCTTGAGTTTGTCCCTTTTTGCTTTAGGCCAACCTGTAGGAAATTCATTAGTAACCAAGAAATTGACTATATCAGCATACCAAGGAGAAATAGCAGAGATGGAAAGAAGTTGCTCATCAGGAAAGGATTCCCGAATAGGAATCTCATCAGGCTCAGTGATTATGCGACTCAAGTGATCAGCAACTAAATTCTCCGTTCCCTTTTTGTCACGAATTTCAATGTCAAATTCCTGTAAGAGCAAAATCCATCTAATCAACCTTGGCTTGGCTTCTTTCTTTGCCATCAAATATCTCAATGCTGCATGATCAGAAAAAATAACCACTTTAGTTCCTAAAAGATATGATCTAAATTTATCCAAAGCAAAAACAACAGCAAGCATTTCTTTTTCAGTTGTTGAATAATTTAATTGAGCCCCATTCAATGCTCGGGAAGCATAATAAATGACATGGGAAGCTCTTCCAATTCTTTGTCCCAACACAGCCCCAACAGCAGTGTCACTTGCATCGTACATCAACTCAAATGGTAGTTCCCAATTTGGTGGTTGAATCACTGGAGGGGTTGTGAGATGTTCCTTCAACTTGTTAAAAGCTTGCTTGCATTGATCATTGAACTCAAATGACACATCTTTTTGCAGCAATCGAAACAAAGGTGCTCCAATCTTGGAAAAGTCCTTGATGAATCGCCTATAGAAACCTGCATGGCCTAAAAATCCACGAAGTTCTCGCACAGAACAAGGATAAGGTAGAGCATCAATTAAATCAACTTTAGACTTATCTACCTCTATACCTTGTGATGACACTTTATGACCTAAAACAATACCTTGTTCAACCATAAATTGACATTTTTCCCAATTCAACACAAGATTAGTTTCAATGCATCGATTTAGAATCAAAGCCAAATTTCCTAGACATTCATCAAAACTATTACCATGAACACTAAAGTCATCCATAAATACCTCAATGATTTTCTCAACATATTCAGAAAAAATACTCATCATACACCTTTGGAATGTGGCTGGGGCGTTGCAAAGTCCAAAGGGCATTCTTCTATAAGCAAACACTCCAAATGGGCATGTGAAAGAAGTCTTTTCCTGGTCCTCCGGTGCTATTGCAATCTGAAAATATCCTGAAAAACCATCTAGAAAGCAATAATAAGCATGTCCAGATAATCTTTCAATCATTTGATCAATGAAAGGAAGAGGAAAATCATCCTTCTTTGTTACACCATTTAGCTTACGATAATCTATGCATTGTCTCCACCCAGTTTGCTTACGAACAGGAAGTTTCTCACCATCTTTGTTTTCTTCAACAGTCACTCCAGCTTTCTTCGGGACAACTTGAACAGGACTCACCCAACTACTATCTGAGATAGGGTAGATGATGTCTGCATCAAGTAGCTTCATGACTTCTTTCTTCACTACCTCAGTCATGATCGGATTCAACTTCCTTTGAGCTTGTCTGACCGGCTTGGCATTCTCTTCAAGTGTGATCCTGTGAGTACAAAAGGAGGGATCTATGCCTCTTATATCTGCTATTGTCCACCCAATAGCTGTTTTGTGATCTCTAAGCACACGAACCAATTTCTCCTCTTGTTCAGTTGTCAACTTTGAAGAGATGATTACTGGCAAAGTCTCTTCATCACCCAAGAAGACATATTTCAAATTCTCTGGTAAGGGCTTCAACTCCAATTTAGGTGCCTGCAACACAGATGGATATAAACGTTCATTAGTTTCAGGAATGAAAATTGGAGCTACTTCATACCTTTGTGGCTCTTGATGAAGTGAGCCTAATTCTTGTATAGCCCTTTGTATTTTCTTGCTCACAACTATCTCCATCTCATTCTCTAGCTTGTGGTGTTGTGTCAAAGCAATTTCCAATTCGTCCTTGTCAGCTAATTCAAATGTTTCCTGCACCAAAGGATCAATAACATCAATAGAGTATAGAGCTTCAGAATCATTATGATGTTTAATAGCTTCAAAAAGATTGAAATGAATTTCTTCTCCATCAAATTCCAAGGTAAGTGTGCCTTTCTTCACATCAATCTTTACTCCTGCAGTGTACATGAAAGGTCTTCCCAACAAAAGAGGTGGTGGGTTAAAGCAATGAGCATCATTCATGTCCAAAACATAAAAATCAACAGGAAATATAACATCATTAACTTGCACTAGCACATCTTCAAGCATACCATCCGGATAAGCATTTGTTCTATCAGCAAGTTGAATAATAATTCCTGTTTCTTTTAATGGACCTAAATTTAGGGAATCATACATTGATCTTGGCATAACATTTATTGCAGCACCTAAATCTAACATGGCCTTGCTCACTTCTTTCGTTCCAATTTTACAAGGAATTGAAAACATACCCGGATCACCTGTTTTAGGTGGGATTTTCCTTTTAATCACCGCAGAGACACTCTCACCTGCTATTATATGCTCATCTCCCCTAAGCTTCCTCTTATTGGTGCATAAATCCTTCAAGAACTTAGCATACTTAGGGATTTGGTTGATGGCTTCAAGGAGTGGGATATTCAATTGGACTTTCTTGAATATCTCAAGCATCTCTTTCCTCTTGTCCACCTTTGGAGGCTTCTTTAACCTGTCAGGAAAAGGAGGTACTTTAGTATGATATGAAGGAATTGAATTAGAATTTACCTTATTTGAAGTTTCTGCCTCCTTTTCAATCTCCTTTTCGATTTGTTCTTCATTTTGCTCCTTTGAATTGGAGGTGGACCTTGGACTTCCTTTCCACTCCTCAATATCATGGCACTCACATTCTTTGGGTTTGGCTCGGGTTGAGCTGGCCACTTTCCTTTCTCTCGAATTTGTCTAACTTCCTCAGACACTTGATTCATTTGACTTTGCAGTTTTTCAATACTTGCCTTTGTGTCTTGTTGAAATTGCAAAGTTGATGTGGCCATGGATTTCACCAATTCTTCTAAAGATGGACTTGAACTTGTTGTAGCTTGAGGTGGTTGCCTTTCAAATTGACGAGGAGGGTGTACTTGTTGTGGTGCTGAAGATGGATGATTTTGTTGTTGATGTTGATTGCCATACCGAAGATTTGGATGATCTCTCCAACCTGGATTGTAGGTATTGGAATAGGGATTATACTGTGGACGTCTGTTGGAATATTCAAGTGCATTCACATCCACCGGTGTATCTTCTTGGAGAGTTGGGCAGGCATCAGTTTGATGTTCTGGACTTGTACAAATACCACATGCTTTCACCTGGACAGTTGGCTTGATACTTCCTGTGGCCATCTTACGAACAAAGCTTGTCAACTCTGAAAGTTGTTGCTGCATTGTTTGCATTGGAGAATCACCACTTGGCATATTGGTTGGCATTGCATCCCTTGTGCCAAACTGTTGAGTATTCTCAGCCATTCGGTCAATCAACTCCCAGGCTTGTGTTGGAGTCTTATTCACCAAAGCTCCTCCACTTGCAGCATCAATAATGTTCCTGTCCATCAACAACAAACCATCATAGAAGTATTGAATTAACAATTGGGGTGGGATTTGATGTTGAGGACATTTAATTATAAGCCTATTAAACCGCTCCCAATATTCATGGAGCGTTTCACCTGATTGTTGCTTGATGCCACATATTTCCTTCCTCAAATTTGCAGCTCTTGAGGCTGGGAAATACTTCTCCAAGAACTTCCTTTTCATGTCTGTCCAAGTTGTAATGCTACCTGCTGGAAGATAATAGAGCCAATCTTTTGCACTCCCCTTCAATGAGAATGGAAATGCCCTCAATTTGATTTGTTCATCAGTCACTCCAGGGGGTTTCATGCTTGAGCAAACAACATCAAATTCCTGGAGATGCTTATGAGGCTCTTCACCTGCATGACCATTAAATTCAGGCAACAAATGAATCAATCCAGATTTTAATTCAAAGGGAGTTTCATCATCAATTGTAGGAAATGTAATGCATAAAGGCTGCTGTGTCAAGTCAGGAGCAGCCAACTCCCTTAAAGTGCGGTTATCTTCAGCCATGACAATATTTTTTTCTTCTAAAGATTCTGTATCACTTCCTTCACTACTGGAACTAGAAGTGTCCAGCTCTGTAGCCAACGACAAACCAGAAGTTGATGTAGAAACTTTAGATTCTTTTCTTATCTTGGTTTCCCTTGTCAATCTGCGAGCTGTCTTCTCAATCTCTGGATCAAATATCAACTCACCTGTACGAGAAGAACGAGGCATAAACAAAGGGAATACCAATTACAACTAAAAAGATAGAAGATAAAAAAAAATAACACAGAATGTAGTGGTTGAACGCCAATCCCCGGCAACGGCGCCAAAATTTGACAACTTGTCGTATAGCTGCAAAATAAAATTGATTCCAATGTCACTAAGTACAAAATAGATATAGTATAGCAGTGACAAGGGTCGATTCCTCAGGGATTGGATTACAACATTTCCATAATATCTACAATAGTTGAAAAGGGGGGTTTTGACATTATCACAAGATTTTGATATCAAAGTTAAGAAAATGAAGAAATACACAAGCAAGTAAATACCAAGATGAGTTCAAGAGCACAAGATTAAAACAAGATTGGATTTTAACTTATGGAATTAAAAGCCTCTAGTTCAAAGAATGATTTGGAATGGCATTGGGATTGATCATCGATGCATAAACATGATACAAGTTAATAAACCGGTTATAGTTGTCAGGTCCGCTTAGATAACCAACTTTTCCTTACATATTAGACAATTAAGGTACGCCCGTTAATTATCCCTAATCGAATCAACATTCCTAGGTACGCCCATAGAAAATATTGTTCAATTGCATTAGAATTGAGAAAAGCCCGATTCAAACCAATTACTACCTACGCGGAGTAATTCCCAATTTGATTACACAATTCCCCGGGAAGGAACTAATCAACCCGGTTGCCACCTATTTAATTCAAGTACAATTACGGATACCCAAATTAAATTGGCATTCAACTATTAATCTAGACAAACATTTGGATCCAAATACATTCATCCAAATCAATAATCATAAACCCTAGAAATAGGAATTGCATAAATATCAACAAGCATCAAGTTTTCATAATCAAAATTACATCATCTCCCATGTTCCCAAAAGCCATTTCAATCTATCCTTTAAACTAGAGGTAAGAGAAAACTACTCTAAATCCATGGAAATTAAAACAAAGTAGTGAAGATTATACAACCAATTTCTCCCAAGGATTAGAAAATAGACAAAGCTTGAAGAGTTTTCTCCAAAATGGCCTTCCTGCGTTCTTGCTCCGTCCCTTCTGTCTGTCTTCTCTGCGTTTTTTTCTGCTCTACTTCTTTTCCAAAAAGTGTCTCAAATGTATCCCAAAAAGAGAAGTCTAAAAATAGCTAATAAAAAGTGGACTGCAAAAGTGAAAAGCTGAATCCCTTCCTCCCGTCCATTCCTTATTTCATCATTGATTTGTGTAATGGGCTTTGACTTGTACATGGGCTTGGGCTTGAGCCCATTTGGTTTTCTTTTCAGCTTCCTTCCTTCCCTCTGGTCATGGCCATGATTAGAGACTCCATAGTTGTCTGTCAACTTGTTTCTTTTCTTCCACTTTGTTCCACTTTTATACCACTTTCCATGCCATCCTCCTATAACAATAAAACCAACAAAACAAGAGTAAAGAGGTACCAAAATAACAACAAAAACATCCACAATATATATCATTGACATGCACAAAATTCACACTATCAAGTTTAATTGGCATCCACTTTCCCTCTTCCACAGCTTGGTTAATATAGACCGAAAGTCGCTCCATTACAATGTTAAAAAGATAAGGCGATAGAGGATCCCCCTGGCACAATCCTCTAGCTGGTTTAAACTCCTCAATAGGTGCACCATTCTAAAGAATCGAATAAGTAGGTGAAGTAACACAAGCCATGATTAATCGTTACATACCAACCGGAAGCTCCATCTGGTAGAGACACTCCTCAAGAAATCCCCATCTAACATTATCATAGGCCTTCTCTACGTTTATCTTCATAACAACTCCTTTTAACCGATTCATGGCCCTCGATAGTGAATATACGATCTCTTGTAAAATAATAGCGTTATCACTGGTTCCTCTTCCCGGAAGGAAGGCCGACTGGATAGGGGATATGTATTTGACCATCATCAAGAAAAAGGCCATAGATTTTACTTCTATGGTGATGGAATTTCGCTTGAGTGTGAAAGTATTTAATGTTTCGGTCCCCCATGCGAACCCAACTATCCCTCGCCCGTTGGAACTAAAACACCTCTTCCTGTTCAAGAATCTCAATATAAGCCACTTGAAGCTTCCTTTCCAAAGATACCAGAGCAGCCGAATCCACACAACTCAGGGCCCTATCCAGCCTCGCCAAACGGCGTAACAATTTCTTCTTCTTGTTCCGGATCCTCTGGAGTCCCATCTGACAATGCATCTTTGATAAGGACTGGAGCCGATCAAGCATAGCAGGCAATGTGGCATCATTCATAGACCAGGCTTCAGCCACGAGTTGTTGATAACCAGGATTATGACTCCAAATAGCTTCCCAACGAAAGGCCTATCTTGAGAATTGCTTACCGGCAGGCCACATGTGACAAGGAGAGGTGCGTGATCTGAGCAGGCCCTTGGAAGAGTTTGAATATGCCCGTCTGGAAACATGCTAATCCACTCAATATTTGCTAGGCCACGATCAAGATGTTTTTAAATAAAATTAGCTTGATTCGTCGGGCGAAACCAGGTGAACAAAGACCCTTCCATTCGAAGATGGAGGAGGCAGCAATGAAAGAAGCAATCACGTAATTCATCCGCCAGGCGCTGTAAGAACACACCACCATAGACTTCTGAGGACACTAATATCTTATTCCAATCTCCCACAATAAGCCATGGACCACTGGTAATATTTTTTAGTCTGCGGATATAATCCCAATCAGTCTTTCTCTGAAGATAATTGGGAAAAGCATAAAAGGCCGACACATTCCAAGAGATTGAACCAGCTGATAGAGTTAATGTGATCAATCTTTCGTTCACATCAAAAACCTCTGCCATGATAGAGAGGCCCGATCTGCTAAGCATCCAAATACCACCTGCTCGCCCCCTTGCTTCCTGTAGGAAGATAGGAAAATAACCAAGGCCAAAAACTAAGTTCCTCACACGATCAAAAGGGCCCTAAGGTTCTAAGATAAAAACCAAGGACGGAGAATGAAGCCGGATGCAATCTGCAAAACTACGACGAGCATGGGGTTCATAAGACCCCTCACATTCCAAGATATGATAGAGAAATTATTAAACTCAGACATAGTAGAAAAGAAGATGAGCAATCGAAGAACTCTGTGCAGCCATGTTAATAGCATGCACCACTGTTAGGGATGGCAAAAAAGCCCATACCCAATGGTGAAAACCGAAAACCGAATTTTTGGTACGGTTTTGGGGGAGGATTATCAGGGATGGGGCGGGGATTGGGGATTTTTTCGGAGATTCTTTTGGGGACGGGGATGGGGATGGGGGAAGTAGTCCCCGCCCCGGCCCATCCCCGATATATTTAATATATTATTTATTATATATTTTATATATTATAGTTAATATTTTATACATTATATTTTATAAAGTTTACTCATCCAATCCAAAATAATTACAAAATGGATGAGAACTTGACATAGTCGTTATGTCACTAACTCTTACTCTTATGATTGAGGGTTGAATTCCCCACTCGGCGTCTCGGCCCCCTATCATTTCCCTTACCCTCTTTAATTTGTATAGCGCTGATTTTCACCACCCATTTATTTGACCTTTTGGCTTCGCAAAATAAAAAATAATTACTAAAACTCATTTATTCGATGTATTGATTATATATTAGAAACACATATTAAATTTTGATGTGGATTATGGTTTATTATTAAACAATACATTTGTGTGTTTTAATATTATAATTTATGAAATTGAAAGTTGGCTTAAATAATATGGATTTGGTCCTCCCAATTATCGAAAAAATAGAAAATTAGCTTATAAATAAATCCCCGATAAGATCCCCGATGGGGATCGGGGAAATTATGATACCCGATGGGGATCCCCGATAAGATCCCCGGCGGGGAACGGGCCGGTTTTGGGGACTAAAAATACTAACGGTTTTGGGGATGGGGATGTTACTCCCCGCCCCAAAACCGGCCCATTGCCATTCCTAACCACTGTAATAATTCATCAAGTTGACTTGGCTGTGGCAGGGATAATAACTCCCTCCTCCACAGCATCCTTTCTCAGGCTCAGCTCCAACCCAGGTGATATTACCACATCAGTACTCGACGTATCAATTAGTAGGTGAGCGTACTTGGAGGGAAAAAGCTTGGCTACTTCCTTTGGCCCTTCAGCTACCAACGTACTCTTCGATAAGGGTTTCTTCTTGGTAGGGATATGTTTCACGTAACACCCCGGTTTTTGGTCACCCAGGTCGGGGTGTCACCGCCACACCTCCCTAGCAAGACACGGTTTCTCTGAGCTCACTAAAGAGATGCAAGGCTATGGTTTTTTCAGAATTTAAAATATTCAAACAGTCCATTCATATATAATTTAAAAATAATACATCGAAGTTGCAGCGGAAAATAATAGTTACATATGTATAATGCAGCGGAATTTAAATATAGCCAACACGGCCAGAATACGGATTAAACATGCCCGTTCATGCAAGATCTAGTCTAATACAATAATTCAAAGTAATATATCTTCCCAAAATTCCCATGTATGCATATGACGAGGCAAAATTCTCAACTCTGAAAGGAAAAGAAAAAATATGGTTTGGTCAGCAAAAACTTGCTGAGTAAGTTAACACGTACATGTTTATGAGGTTTCAAAGCCTTTAATTAAATTTAAAAGAAACATGTGCATAATGTAATCTATTCATTTAATAATAATTTAATCGCATAATTTAAAAGCCATGGATTCCATACGATCTTAAATATAGCTTGCAAAGTAATTAAATAAATTGCCATAATTTAAAAACACAATTTAATACGGATTTAGGTTTGGAATTCTCATAAACTTCTCGTTTCATATCTTTTAGAGATCACCATCGCTAGGGCTCTTATGTCCGCCAGCCTTACGCCTGGGCTCTTATGTCCACAAGTATCATGGTCAATCTTTTAATTAGAGTTAATCCGTCCGCTAGCCATACGATCAGTGTTTCGCTAGGGCTCTTACGTCAACCTAGACATACACTTGGGCTCTTATGTCCCAAGCCGCAGAGAACATTGACAGTATCTAGCTTAGTCATAACCCACAATACTTTAGCCTTCTCGTTTCGTGTATCTTATTTCAAAGAATTTCTACTCGTTTCAACCTTAAAGGCTAATTTCACCGTTTCTACAAGATTTCAAGATTTGACTCGGTCAACCACAGTTTACTCTAAAATTTATTAAAAATCGAGCTTAATTCCAAAAATTCTGAAATTTTACCACAGACTCAAAAACATCAAGATGAACAACTTTTATGTTTTAACTTTTTCAATCCGAGATACCGAAACGGTCAAAAACGTCAATTTCCGTCCTATCATAAATCTGTCCGAATTTCGTGAACAGCAGTTCAAGATTATCAAGATCTACCATAGCAAATCAACTCCAAACTTAATGAAATTTTATAGAGACCTTCTTAAGACCTTTATCTACAACTTTCATGTTTGGCTAAAGATCTAAATCCGCCTATAACTAATGTCAAAAACGTGATCAAGATCGGACCTTATGTTCTGTCAAGAAATTCAAGATCCAAGTTTCAGCAGTTCGGTTTCGGGTGGATTTCAAATATCAAAACATCTCTAAAAATTCTGAAAATTTTACAGTAGATAAATCTAAGCCTTAGGAACGTTTTTCATGTTTTAAGTTTTTCCGTTTGAAGTCGTTTTAAGGTTCGGAAAAATTCGACAAAATTGTTGCACCGTTAAAAATCATACGTTTGACAGATTTTTGAAAGATTCGGTTAAGCTTTTAGTTTTCGTGTTTTAATTTCTCCCAAAACCATGTAAGTATTAACTTACAGATTCGTAGATGTCCGGGTTCGTCTATTTCGAAGGCGTAGCTTCCAGTCCACCGTTTATCCTCTCCGTTCGTCGGGTTCTACGTTCTCGATCCGGATCGGGGTGTAGAATGGAAAAAGGATGAGGTTAGGATTCGTTTTCGAATCAAGAATGGAAAGAGGAATAGATCGGATCTTACCAAGATGATAGAAGACCCCAAATTCGTTCAAGTCAGTCCCTCCTCTCGGTGTTGTGCCTCCGACGACTCCGGAATTAGAGTTTTATGTGTAGTGAGATTTCGTAGGGTTTTGTAAAACGTTTGAGGCTGATTAGGATGGTTATTTATAGATGGAAAGGACCTAAAGGTCGTTCAAAGGCAGCCCTAGGATGTCTTGAGTCGCAAGGTGTGCACAACCAATCTAATGTCGCCAAGGAACTTTTATCTATTAGTAGCGTTCAAATCTCACTCTTTGGCCTTTAGACTAGCTGAAGCGACTTCGCCCTTTTCTATCTAATAATGCGGGTACCTTACGGGGAGAACCTCTATTACTATGACGTGAACTTTCCAATCATCCTTTTTACCTTTAAAGAGGTCTTTTTTAGCTTGTTTTAAAGCTTCTTTCTAATTATCAGCTCTATCATAAATTGTGATATTGAATTTGCTTAACACATCACGCGAGATACATACTTGGTAAGAGCGAGGCCTTCTATATCTATGATTTCTTTTTCTAAGGTATAATGCCAGTGCTGTCATTTTCTCATCTCGTACATCAAATACATGTACAGGATTGGTATTAGTCCATATTTTTTTTCCTTCCTTATTTCAAGAAGTAAGAAGTAGAAGGAATAGGCTCTTCTTCATATTATTATGCCTGGATCCGGGAATGTTCTATAATCAGTGCATATTCCTGCAACCGAAGTCGAAAAATCCGGATTCGGGCGAGTAAATCTCGCACGGGGCGTTTCTGCCAGATGGCGCGGCCGTGGCGCGGTAATCCCCTTTTGGGCGCGCGGCCACCGCGCGGCCTTGGTCCAGGCTGCGGTCTGGGCCGGGTTGTGCGATCCGTCGGGCATTTCCTCCTCTCTTTCGGACTTCTATCCCTCTATGTTCCCGGATTCGGATTTCCGGGATATTTTCGGGCTCCGATTTCCTATCTTAATTTTATTCGGATCTAAATTTACATTTGGACTCGAGTTATTGAGCCCATCGGTGTTGGGTTTCCGGGTAACCATTTATTCGACTAAATTGTCTTCGGCTTCCCGGGTTCTCGGAATTTTGATTCCCTTTTTAATTTAAATTCCATTTCTCATCTCTTATGATTCTTTATCTATTTATCATTTGTTTATTTATTATTTTTATTTTTTTATTTTTTTATTTTATGTTGCAAAATTCTCGGGTATTACAGTTTCACACCATGTAGAGTGTTACGTGTCATCTTGCTGGCCTTCGTTCTTTTGGTACCAGCACCAGCCTTATCCGAAGGCCTAGGTTGAGGGGCCGCCAATTGGGAATGTCCCGTAGAGATGGGCTCAATTGGTTCTACCAACCGCTCCTGCATAGGCCTATCTAGGAGGCCCGCTGCCGGCTTGTCATGTCCATTAGGGTTAGGAACCCTACTAATTTCCAGTTCCTCAACAAAAACCTTTGTCTGGATCCGTCCTTGAGATATTGGAGTCCTCGATTTGTCGTGATTCAGTCTACGTGGTCTTCTACGTTTTACCACCATCCAATCTCCTGATCCCAAATTTTCAGGATTTGTATCCCCCAAATCTTGGGATACACTTTCCAAATCCAACCTAACTTCCCCCAATCCCTCAACCGAATGCTTGGGGGAGGAGTCACCATCCTTCGAAGCAGGGGGTCTGTTCTTTGCCAGCACGTCCTTCTCCACCGGCTGCCCAGCCGTTGGATTCATCACCGGTGCTGGAGACTTCCCTGTCATCGCCGGGCACTTGTTCTGAAGGTGTCCAAACTGACCACCCTGCATGCACATCAAGTGCAACCCCTCATATGCTACATTTATCACCTGACCTTCTACTTCAACCATGCCCAGAAGGGGCTCATCCAAATTAATTTCGACGCATGCCCTTGTATACCTTCCCCAGGCAAAAGATTTAGTTTTAGCATCAAACTTGATAGGAGTGCCTATGGCCGTAGCAATAACACGCAAGGCGTTTTCATTGTAGAATGCATGTTTCAGATCAGGGAACCCAACCCAAGTTTGGATAGTATTAACTTTCATTTTCACGGGATCAAACTCTTTTGTCATCGGAGCACCGCGAGAGAATGATCAAACACCATCCATGGCCCTCCTGTAAGAACCTTCTCACGGTCAGTCGGTATCGCAAAATTAGCGAGGAAACATCCATATCCAATATCCAAAAGGTCAAATTGGGCTTCTCCAAGTTTCCATGCACGGGAAGTCTCTCTTTCAATGCAATGAAGCCAATAGTTATCCCAAGGGGTTTCATGACGAGAGTATTTTTCCAGGGCTCATACAATTCGTCCAAAACCGACTTCTCAAAACGAATAGAGGGGCAATGACGATGAATTCCAGATCTGTCAATCGAGGCCAACTTTTCTTTCAACCAATCACGATCCACATGTTGGGAGGACGGCGTCGTACCAGGAGAGGAACCTGCCACAATCTCTCGAAACATTTTCAGCGGGGATTTCGGCTGCCCCGCCGGGGAACCAGCCATCGCCGGAAGGGTGGGGGGAGGGGGGGGAGCTTGAGAGAAACCATGTAACAACGACCTCTCTAATTAAATTTATTAATAATATTACAATATGTTAAAATTTATTAAATATTCTTATATATACGATCATAGATTTTATATTTTAATGTTTCATATTTCTAAATATTTGAAATGATAAATATATTTGCTATGATTAAAAAATATATACTTAAGTTTTCCTTGTATTTTTTAGTTTATCAAAATTATATTTATAAGATTAAAAATTAAGCCTGGTACAAAAATTTGGATTAAAATTTCATTAAATTTTTTTTTATTTGACGAAATTTTTTAAAATTTGTTTCCCTTTTTCTAGTCTTTCCTGGCTGTTACGCAAAAAAATAAAATAAAATAAAATAAAATAAATAAATTTGAGATTAGATATTTTTAGTGAAGTATTTTTATTTAAAATATGGTTATTATATTCCTTATATTGGTATAGGACATATATTTCTAGACATAAATTTTTAGCGTAATTAAATTTATTTAGTAATTTAGTTAGTATTTATTAAAATATTAAATACACAATCAGATTTATAGTATATAGTTTTTTATCAATTTATATCTTTTTGAAATATATATAAAGATTTTCTCAAGATTGTGTTATATTAATAGATAAATTTATTTTCTAAATATAGATTTGGTTGACATGGACGATGACTTGGAATTAGTCAGCAATTACTCAGCATATACATGTGAACAATATGTTTTAATAAGAATCGTTGATCTAAAAATGAGCGTATAATGACTGATTAACCCCTTAAAATTAAGAATAATGAAATAAAATTAATAAGGGCAATAGAGTCTGCACAGATGAAAAAAGTATTCAGGATTTATTATATAAATACGCAATAAATTGCCATCATCATCTTGTTTACTCGCTATTATCACATCTTTGTATTTGTAACACCCCGGATTTGATAACCCAGGCCGGGATGCCACCGCCATACCTCCCAAGCAAGACACGACTCCATTCGAGCTCACTTGAGAGATGCAAGGCTAAGGGTATAAAATAATTTAAAACAACCAAGTCCGGAAGTACTTATATTTAAAAATAATAATCATCCATATACGCAGGGTAAATATAAGTTGTGCAGCGGCAATAAAATATAAGGGCCGACATGGCCAAAACTCGGGTTAACAGGCCCGTATGCATGTCATGTAAAATAAATAACTAAATGTCCAAAGTGATCCCCCGATGCATGATCATGCTCCGTACTCTGTAATAGAAAAATAAACAACGGGTTTTATCACTATATAAAATACTGAGTAAGCTAATCCCTAACATAACAATAAAGGGGTTTTAAAATTTTAATAATCAAAACTCATTTTTTTTTATCATGTATGTTAAAACATGTAATTTGACTAATTAATAGACAAGAGTTTAATTCACATTTTCTCATGGCTAAATCAAATTTTAAAAATGAGAATTTAAGGCATAGACAAAATTTTAAAACATGGCATAGTGAATACTTAAATAGCATGAGTAAAGACATAATTTAAAAATAAGATAAAAACCTTTAAATTTTTCCATGAGTAAAAATTTACCAATTTAAGAATAAGGATTTAACTTGCATACTTGAAAGGCACATTTAATTTCATAATTCACAATTTAAGCACGGTTATAAATTTAAGACATGATTTAAATGCGAAAATAAAGACATAAATAAATAAGAAAAAAAATTAAGTCTTTTAATTTTCCCGTTACGTCACCATTTTTCAATATTTAGTGTAGCCGGTCGTCCGGCGGCCGCAGCCGTTTCGTAAGTTTTTGTGTAGCCGGCGATCCGGCGGCCGCAGCCGATTTAGTAAGTGTCCTTTAGCCGGCTATCCGGCGGCCTCAGCCAATTTAGTAAGTTTCATTTAGCCGGTAGTCCGGCGGCCGCAGCCGTTTCGTAAGTTTCTTGTGTAGCCAGTCGTCCAGCGGCCGCAGACGTTTCGTAAGTTTCTTGTGTAGCCGGTTATCCGGCGGCTGCAGCCGTATCTGCCATACCCAAAACACTCCGGAGCCTCGGGAAATCCATACGGATAATCCCGAGAGTGTAGGCCGTATCTCAATGCCGTTTTGGCATAGTATCTCATCTAAATTCTCTCGTCCATTATAGGCCCGAAGAGAAAGGCTAGAGGGGCACCCTGCCAAGCACTCACCCTCCGCCGAAGTATCTCATATTGTTTCAATTTAGTGTAACGGGATTTTTCAAAAGTATAGATGTATCGTATTTCAAGTTTTCGATAGTTTGTTTCGAAATTTCAAAATCTCACGATTTAAAGGTCGGTTGGCATCACAGTTTACGCCTTTTTGATTTAAAAATTCATTTCAAGTCCGAAAAATCTGAAATTTTCACAGTATATCAAAAACACCCTAACGAAAAACTTTCGTGTTTTAACGATTTCGAAATAAGTTGAGGAAACATGTCAAAAATTGAGTTTATTGCACAACATATACACTGTCAGGATTCAGGTTTACCACAGTTCGGAAAATCGATGTTTTGACATAACAAATGGACTCCAAAAATTCTGAAATTTTATATGCACATACTAGACATGATTATCTACAACTTTCATTTAGATTGAAAAGATCAATTCGGACTAAAAAATATAGAAACAGGCTCATCAAGTTTGGACATTTACGCTGTCAGAATTTCGAAAAGGTTTTAAATCATAGTTTATGTTCGGATCAATTTGGAGTAGCAAATGTTTATGAAAATGTCTGAAATTTTTACACACATAGATTAATGTATTAGGAACAAAAGTCTAGTTTTGAGTTTCTCGGATTGGATTCTCGAAATATGAGTTTTAATCGGATTTCAGAAATTGCGCAAGATAGGGTTATTAGGTTCGGTTTTTACGTTTCGTTACAAAGTGACTAAATCGGACGCCCCTAAGCCACCCGTATTGATATGAAAGGCATCAACTTACAGTGGGTATGATAAAGGATGTCTCTGTGTCATTCGAAATCGACGGATGGCTACGAACGGATCTCTTCAACCCGATTTCCCCTTCCTTTGGCTCCGATTTGTGTTTTTGAGAATAAAAACCGTAAGTTAGAATCTAAATCCAATAAAAACTATCAATCGACGTTCAAGACTTCACCCTACCACTATCTAGGGACTGAAAACTCCCTCTCCACGTCCTCCTTGCTCGGATTTAGTCGCCGGACATTCGTCGGAAAGTCGTCGGAAGGTCGGGACTTTGTGTTTTAGGTTTTGTGAGGGTTTGGGATGAATCTGATAGGCAATGGGGGATTGTGTAGACTGATTTTGGGGTGTTAGGATCACATAATATCGACCAAAATCCGCTCCCCCCGAATTAGGCCAAGTTTCCATCGTCGGGACATGAAAACATGGTAAGAAAATCGCCAAAACGCGTCATGTTGCAGCTGCTGTCTTGGTGGCGCGGGGTTAGGCCAAACCCCGCATGGAGAGCGCGCGGCCTGGTCTGGGCCATGCTTTCGGACTGGGTCGTGCGATCCCGTCGGGCCTTTTCTCCTCTCTTTCGGGTTTCTATCCTCCTACATTTTCGGGCTCGATTTTTTGGGTCATTCTCGGATTATAAATTCTTATCTGAAATTTATCTCGTTTCGAATTAATCCCGTATTCGAAATCTTGAGTCCGTCACGTTTGGATTCGTCGGCTTCTAATTCGTCGTCTTTTGATTCCCGTGTAATAATTTATTTATTTAAATCGTTTCCGACTTCGCAGGTTCTTGGAATTAAAATTCTTTTCTTCCTTGAATTTAATTCCAATTCTTTTGACTCTATTCATGGAATGTCTTCGGGCTTCCTTTCCCTCTTTTATTCCATTTCGAATTTTGAATCTATCGACGTTTCATTTCCGAGCAATAATTTATTGTGATAAATTATTTTCTTCCTCTCGGAGATATTTCGACCTTGATCGGATTAAGAAACTAATTTTTTTTATTCCTTTGGACGCCGATAAAAATCCCGGGTATTACAGTATTGGCTATGCTCCTTCCACATACATTCCCATCTAAACGGCCTAGTAACTCTACTAACGATAGTATCGCCACACATCAACTTTACAATGGTCCGAGCCTATGCAAGGTAAGTGCAAAATTCTTCCATCATCAAACAGATTTTTCCATGCAATATTGGCCATTCCTCGGTCAAGGCACTTGCAAATGCGTCGGCCAGCTCCCGCCATTCGAGTCCATGTGAACTCTGGTCCAATCGTATTAATAGCTATTAATTGACATTATCAAAATACACTCGTCAATTCAGCCGCTCTCTCAGCCAAGAGAACTCCACCACTAACTTCATCTTCACAAGCGATTTCGTTCCAGTCTCCCAAAACTACCCATGGAACATCCATGGTTTCAGCCACTTCAGTAAGAGTATCCAATGATAAGCTGTCTGGTAGTGTTTTCTTGAATTTTCTCAAATTTAGGGAGGTCTTCCACACTCGGTCCCGAAGTCTCCAGAGTTTCTCCTGGAAACATAGGCTTTGACAAAAACTCCTTAAAGTGAATCCGAGCCTGTCTACAATTTTCAGCCTCATCTTCGCACCATTGGCCGTTATGAAGATAAATCCCATGAATCCGAGCTCTACGTCCCCGAACCTTGGCTTTCGCGTGGAAATAAGAGGTATTTCTATCCCCATGCCGGACCTATTTCTCTTTGCTACGTTGGAACCAATGAACCTCCTCCTCAGATAAGATAGCCTCATATTCTCTTTTTAACTCCACCTCTAACAAAGAAAGTCGGACTGAATCAACCCTCTCCAATGATCTCGCTATCCCCTCCAGACGGTTCAAAATTTTCAACTTTCTCCATTTAAAGTTCCCCCCATGAGTTTTCCGGAACTCCAAGGAGGCCTCTTTGATTTTATCTAGTTTGTTATATATAGGCTCCGGCTGAATACTCCAATTATGTACCAAAATCTTATTGTAATTACTATTCAACGCCCATGAAGCTTCCCAACGGAAGGCGGGTTTACCACGAGCTGTAACTTAATTGCATCCAATTTTCCAGTGGTTCCATGACCATCCGCCCTCCCTTCATCATCTGAGGACCTCGAGCGTTTCGCCAGTGTGTATTCCGGAGTTTTTGAGTGGGAGTATTCCGGAGCTTTGAAATGAAGGGGGCTCTTCATGGGAGCTCTAATCGATCGTGCAGGGCCCTTCCCCAAATTCGCCTGACCATAAAGTATATTAGTACCTCTCGGCCCAGTGCTACTGGATCCAGCCCCAATTTTATCCTTCAGTTTCATTTTATCTCGCTTCATACCATCCGAATCCAAAACTTGGGCCTTCCCACGTCTAGGCCCAGAAGGCCTTTTCTTCTCTACCTTGATCCACTCCCGCCCAACAGGTTGACACGGGATAGGGATATCCTTCTCTGAACTTTCCTTAGAAGATATGTCAGAATCATGGCAAGGCACGAGAGGACCAGATTCTGTTTCCATCTTTTCCCCCGAAGATTCCTGGATTGCCTTGTTTAGATTAGGGTTTCGAGTTTCCTCAATCGGTGTTATCTCCGTCAGAGCTTCCTGACTTACCATTACAGTAGTAGCCGGGGTTGAACATGAAGCTTTTGCATGTCCGTATCGACCACAAGCTGTACAAAGGAGATGCAATCCCTCGTACGCCACTTTATGCCAATACCACCGATCAAAACACTTGAAACAAGCGGGAGATCCAAGTCAATTTCCACACAGACTCTTGCAAACTTCCCCCGATTAGCACCCGTCGTCATATCATCCATTTTCACCGGCTTCCCCAACGCCCTAGCCATCTTTGTCAACAAAAAATTATCGTAATATTCCATACATAATCCTTGAAATCGTGCCCAAACAACAGTTTCCGAGGGGTGGATTCATCCGCAATAAAGTTCAGCCTCTAAGGAGTAATAGTCAGATAGCTATCGCACAACATCCAAGGGCCATTGTTTAACACTTGTTTGATCAGCATCCTAATAAAATTTAATGAGAAAATAGCCAGCACCCAACTCAATCATGGCGAACTGTCCTCGAAGATTCCTCAGACGAGAAAGACGATCTTCTAATGCAAGGTATCCAACCTTTTTACCAAGTATCGAGACAATGATAGCATCCTCCCATGGTTTCCTCAAACGTTCCTCCGTTTGCGGATCAATAGTAATCCTAGGCTTCATACGATCCCAATCAATGAAATCTAAGAAAACCAATTTCTCTTTCTCAGGTTCCAAAGCCAGGGGTGCCGGAGTAGCACTTTTCCCATCCATAACAATATCCCTAACGATTGACCTCTCCTAAAAGCAAAGACCGGCGCCGGAGACGCCGCAGAAGCGGAAGGATCAGGGTCCGGGGCTGGAGAGAGCGAAGACATCTTTTTTTTTTCGAGTTGATTTACTATATCTTTTTTACTTTTCATTGCCTTGCTTTTTTCCCTTTTTGCCCTTTTTATTTTTATTTTTTTATTTTTCCAGACTTGAATTGATAGCTTCTTTAATAGGGGTGTAAATAGGCAAGGCCAGGTCAGACTTGGCCTTGAACAGCCTAGGCCTACCTTAATTTTGTAAGGCCTGAGCCTGATCTACGAACTTTTATAGGCCTAGTTTATAGATCTAATTCTGGCTTTTTTATTTAAATATGCCATGAATTGGGCGTTTTAGAGGTTTATATAAGCTCATTTAACTATTAAATATATAATAAATAAAAGCTAGAGACCAGGCCCATGTCGGGCGGTCTGGCCTATTCCCACCCCTATTCTTTAAGCAGCTAGAGACCTATAATCACTCAAGCTCACAGTTGGTGGTTGTGAAAAATCGGATTTTCCACTGGTTGACAATCCACTTAATTAAATAATACTTTTTTCATTTAACTAACTATACATGCTAGAGAAATTTAATTAAATACTATTCATACATACACGTGTATTTATAATCACTCAAGCTGATGGTTGATGGTTGTAAAAAATCAATTAGTGTGGAGAGTGATTGGTGATCCACCCGTTGTCAATCCACTTAATTAAATAATATTCATACATACACATATATTTATATTTATAATATAAATTACTTTTAGATATACTAAAACCATACCATCAAATTTTTTTTTTTTGGCTTGACAGCCTGATTGGGCAAGGAAAAAACAGGAAAAAGAAAAACGAAAATGAACAAGGAAAAGCAAAAAGAAAGGACAAAAAACACGAGGCAAAAGAAATTATTGCCTAGGAAACCAAGTACCCGCCGCATCCGCTGCTAGGAGAGGCTTCAAACAATCCGGAGGAAAGACCCAAGTGTTATAAAAGAGTTCACTTTCCGCTCCCAAGTGGGCGAGACTATCAGCAACCATATTACCCTCCCTCAAAATGTGCTCAAACCGACATGTGGTAAAGAAACGCCGAGCATCCTCAATCTGGGCCATAATGGTAGCGAGCCAGTGACTTTTGGAAGGATGTAGATTCAAGAGGCCCAGGGTATGAATAGAATCACTCTTACACAGCACCTGAGAGAAGCACTTACTTTTAGCAAGAAACAGCCCTCCAGTATCCCCATTAATTCAGCTTGCACCACCGAGACTTGGCCGAGAAAACCCGACACACCCCCAAGCCAAGACCCATCAGCACTCCTCAACACAGCCCCGAAGCCCGCACGAACTTTATTCACCAGATAAGACCCATCCGAGTGGATGAATGCACCCTGCCAACCACCCATGTTCCAACATACTAATCGGAGATATAGCTGATCCCGCATAGGGAGTCTCCGAGCAGCAGAGAAGGCATCATGGAGGTGGGTAACCCGGCGGTGGAGCTGCTGCAGGTTGAAGGACAACCCTTTGAAAACTCGCAAATTCCATTCTATCCAAAACACCCAAATAGCGGCAATGAAATACCCCCAAAATGACGATACATGCCATATAACCAAAGGTGCACATCCTCTCTGTTAATAGTATGCAAATCCGCAGGAATAGAAACCCCAATCATAGACCAAGCGGTAGAGACCCATGGACAAAAGAAGAGAGCATGGAACCAAGTTTCCTCTTCCGTCCCACAAATACAACAAAGCAGGGACATAGCCAAATTTCTTCTAAACCGAAGGAAGTTGCAAGGCAAAGCCATATGACTAATACAAAAGAGTAAAAGGCACACCTTTTCAGGGAAGGAACTCGACCACATCCACCTCCACCCATTCGCAGATAGATCAGCCTTAACAAGTAGTGTGTAACCAGCCTTGGCCGTATAAACGCCATCAAGAGACGGCTGCCAGACCCAACCATCGGAACATTGGGGGTGCAATCTTGGTGGAGGCCTGCTTAGAATGTCCTCAAAGATGTGTCCCGGAAGAATAGTATACAGTATAACTTAGTCAGATTCCACTGGTGGCCATCGATAATATCCGATACCCGGAACTCAAGATCCTGTGTTGCCACAAACGGAACCTGGGGCCCAAGAGACCTATTATGAAACCAAGGGGCAAACCAAAGGGAGCTGGAACTGTTTCCCACTCTAAACGAGTACCCGCCCTTAAGCTGCAAAAAAGCCTTGTAAATACTTCTCACCGCCATCAAAATTATTAAACTTATCCCAAAATGTCATGTGTACTAGATTAACATAACAACCCACTAGGTAAACCAATTATTTTCCAAATTACCGCACATATATAATTATTACTTATTGGTCATATAAATTGTAGTAGTAATCATTCATAGTTAATATTAACTTTATTGATGTACTATAAAACAAACGCAGTTGGCATGAGTGCTATGAGCCTCTGATAACTTAAGTAAATATTTTGGATTCAAGTCTTTATGTATGCAGTGTTACCCGGTAATTCAAAAAAAAAACTTTATTAATGTAGTATCATTTGAGGAATAAGAATAAAAATCACTTCACAAATTCTCTTGGTCCTTTTTTTTTTAGAAAAAAACATTGAATATTAGCAGATGATTATGGAAGTTCAAACTATATAAATTATAAAGGAATAAAAAGAAGGAAATAGAGGGTTGAATAAGAACTCGAACCACAAGCATAAAGTTGTAAGAATCACTCATAAAAGTCTTCACCATCAAATTCTCTTAGTCTTTTGAAAGGTACATTAAACTTATCAACTTATCATGGAATCATGGATTATTGTTTTTTTCGAAAATTTTATGGAGGAGCCACTAAAGGCCTGAGAAATGGGTGGTGGGAGCCCATGCCATACAAATTACAAATGAAACAAAGGGGAGTGATAGGGGGCCAAGTAGGGAGTCGAACCCCCAACCTATAGGTTAGGAGTCCGAGGACTTGACCACTAGGATAAGTCCCCAACCCCTATTTTTCGAAAATTTGAAGTTATGTTTCTATCTATTTATTAATTTACTTAAAATTTGTATAGAAAATGATGTATGTATAAATGAGAGTGAAGTCCTTTGGGAAAAAAAAAAAAAAAAGGAAAAGAAAAATAAAGGGATCAATGCAATAACATACGAGTGAATCCAAGCATGGTGTATGCAAATTCTAATTTTTTTTTTTAAAAAAAAAATTTGGTCCGTTTTCTTTCTAAAAAATTCAAATAGGTTCGTTAGTAAGTTTTTGTCGTTAGTGATTTGGATTTTTTTTAATAAGAAAACGGAATAAAAATTTTTTTTTTCATTCTATTGGCATTAATTAATTCGTTTGGAAAAAGGCCAATATAGTCCTTTTTTTAACAAAAAAATCAAATCAGTCTTTTTTTTTATTTTTTGGCCCAATTGGTCCGCTACATATACTAATTACGTCTCAATCGGTCCTCCACCCACTAATTATGCCCTAATTACATATTTTTGGCCAAATCAGTCCTTTTTTTTCAAAAATCTAAATTGGTCTGTTATTAATTTTTGCACCATTTCATGCAGTCCAATGCACATTTCAAACCACTAATAAATCAAATTTGATATACGTAAAAATTCTAAAATTTTGATATTTACTATAAACTAAACGACGAGACGAATCTAACAAGATTCTACTTGGCTCATTTTAATTTATATATCTAGGTCTATCTCGTCTTGTTAATAAATAAAATTTGAGATACGTAAAAATTCTAAAATTTCGATATTTATAAACTACACGACGAGACGAATCTAACAAGATCCTGCTTGGCTCATTTTAACTTCTATATCTAGGTCCGTTATTAACACGACGAGACGAACCTAGATATACAAATTAAAATGAGCCAAGTAGGATTTTGTTAGATTCGTCTCGTCGTTTAGTTTATAGTAAATATCAAAATTTTAGAATTTTTACTTATATCGAATTTGAGTTATTAATGGTTTGAAATGTGCATTGGACTGCATGAAAGGGGACAAAAATTAATAATGGACCAATAGATTTTCGGAAAAAAAGGACTGATTTGGCTTAAAATGTATAATTAGGGTATAATTAGTGGGTGAATAACCGATTGGGACGTAATTAGTATATGTAACGGACCAATTGGGCCAAAAAATAAAAAAATGACTGATTTGACTTTTTTGTAAAAAAAAAAGGACTATATTAGCATTTTTTCCATTAATTCGTTAAAGCAATTATTAACGATGCAAATTTCATAGTATAGGTTAGGCGTAAAGCCATTCCTTAATCCCTTTCACGTCAGTTTCCCTAAATTTCTTCACGTCCCCAAATTCCTCTGGCCGTTGACAACCGTTTCTTCGGCGCCGGACCTCTGCACCGACATTGCCACTTTTGACTTGCACCGACTCGCGCCTAAGAATAGGTATCAGATTCATGCTGTTCTAGGAACCAAATAATTGTTGTTTCCAAGGAGTTTGCGTGATTCATTCGCACCGTGAAAAGGAAGCAAATCCCCAGCTAAAAGATTCCCAAACCCCTGGTGGTGTATGTGAGATTGGGTCTATTGTCCAGCCAGGGGAAGTTTTTTTGTATGAGAATTAGAGCGGCGGGATATGTCATCCGGCGCCGAATACAACGATCGCGTGGTTTTGCTGCGCTCCAATTCGTCGGGCTCCGATGGGGATCTGGAGCGCGGAGGCGGGCAGACCTCCGGCAGGAGCAGTAACACCGGCAATAAGGGGGCTTTTGCGTCGGATCTATTGAAGCGTTTGGATCGCGGCATATCGGGCTCGGGTCGCCGGTTGAGCATCAAGCTCCGGCCGGATAGGGATCATTCCAGACTTTCTTCTTCGCCGTCTCCTTCCCCGTCTTATCGTTCGCCTTCACATCGTGGTGGTGTTGCCAATGAAGATGATTCTCTTGGGGATAGTGCGCCGCCGGAGTGGGCGTTGCTGCTAATTGGATGCCTCCTTGGCGTTGCGACGGGACTTTGTGTTGCTTCTTTTAACCGCGGGGTATGTTAGCAATGACTATTTTGTTATTTCGTTGGACTTTTTTTTTTTTTTTTTTTTTTTTTTTGCTTATCTGAGGCCCGAGAATCGTTGGTTTTTAATTGAAACTGGTTTATTCTACTGATTATCTATTTAATGCTTATTATTGCGGCTGCAAGACTTTTCTTTGTGTGTTCGTTATGATATCGCTACGTGTTAGAATTCTTTGACAAGAGAAAAGAAGGGTGCTTCTTGTCTTTGTATGAATTAGACAACCTCTTTACTTAGATGGAACATTAATGAGAAATGTGTTTGTATCCACTTGAAGTAGTTAGATGACCTTATGTGTAGCTCTCCCGGAAAACTATGACCTTCATTTTCGGTCTGTGTTTTAGCCTTTATGATGATTAGTCCTAGGGATCTTATATGGCATTTTGACTTAGATGGAACATTAATGAGAAATGTATTTGTATCCACTTGAAGTAGTTAGATGGCCATATGTGTAGCTCTCCCGGAAAACTATGACCATTTTTGGTCTGTGTTTTAGCCTTTATGATGACTATTTCTAGGGATCTTATATGGCATTTTGACTTAGATGGAACATTAATGAGAAATGTGTTTGTATCCACTTGAAGTAGTTAGATGGCCTTATGTGTAGCTCTCCCGGAAAACTATGTCCTTCATTTTTGGTCTGTCTTTTAGCCTTTATGATGACTATTTCTAGGGATCTTATATGGCATTTTGAAAGTGAAAATTCAAACTGAATCATTAGAACACAATGACTCTTGGTTGCTGGTTAATAATCTTCAGATTTATGAAGCTATATGTATGTGTATTTTAGCTGTTGTGGTCATCCAATTAATTGTCAATCAACTTGGATGCATGTATGCTTGTTGATATGTTCGTTATTACAAATGCTGTCATAAGAGTCGCACTTTGCAACGTTTGCAAATTTATGATGTGTATTCTAAAATTTTGGTTTTCAGCTTTCCTTTAATAATTTAGAATTTGAGAACAAGCTGTAAGTTGTATTCAATGTTTAGCAGTTTGCACTTGGTCAATCTTTTGAGAATACCCCATGATTACTCAGAAAACAACATGTGAATGTCAAAGCAGTCAAACTGCCCAACAAACATATGTAGTGTGAAGAATTTGCATATTTTCTTAGTTTGCTGCATTATGGGATTAGAAACATCTCATTCATCTTACTTCGTTAAGTAGAAGGTATGGTGTCTGTATTTGTTTTGTTCAGGTACATGTAATACATGAATGGGCATGGGCCGGTACACCAAATGAGGGTGCTGCTTGGCTTCGGCTACAAAGACTTGCTGATACATGGCACCGAATACTTTTGATACCGGTTCTTGGTGGAGTTATCGTGGGTGTTCTGCATGGGCTTCTTGAAATACTGGATCAAATAAGGCCTTCCATGTCTTCTCAAGGACAAGGCTTGGATGGCCTTGCGGCAGTTTTCCCAGTAGTAAAGGCTATCCAGGCTGCTGTAACATTGGGTACTGGTTGTTCTTTGGGTCCTGAAGGACCAAGCGTTGACATTGGAAGATCTTGTGCAAATGGATTTTCAGTGATGATGGAGAACAATAGGGAAAGGAGAATTGCTCTTGTTGCTGCTGGTGCAGCTGCTGGCATTGCTTCAGGTATTGTGTTTGTCTACATCTCGTGTGATGTTTCGTGTCACTAATCTGGATTTGTGCTCTGGTGGCACTGGCTATTGTGTTTTCACCATTTTGGTTGTCCCTAGATTTATTTGCCTTTACCTTTTTGTTCCATTTTTCCTAACATTATAGTAATAATCATTTTCAACTTCTTCTTTTCCTTTTCCCTTCCCCCCCCCCCCCCCCCCCCCGGTAAGGGTGAGTACATTTCATGGTAGATTTCGTTTGTTAAGTTTATTGTTGTTGGAGATAGCAAAATTTTCCTTATTTTTAATTATTATTAGATCTTGTTGATAGAAATCAACCTATTGGCCATCTATGCCACAGGTTTCAATGCTGCTGTTGCTGGATGTTTCTTTGCTATTGAAACAGTTTTGCGGCCTCTACGTGCAGAAAACTCTCCTCCATTTACTACAGCAATGATAATATTGGCTTCTGTTATCTCATCTACTGTATCAAATGCTGTACTCGGGGAGAAACAGGCTTTTACAGTGCCCACGTATGATTTGAAATCTGCTGCTGGTATTTGATCTGCTTCTGGTTTATGTAAAACTGAAATACTTTTTGAGCATGTTATCTGATTTTTCATTTATTAACTGTGATGCTCTGTGATTTTTCAGTGAGTTTGGTTTATTCATAGATGACATCTAATCCTTCTTAATGGCTTGGGTTGCATTTGATAAATTGAATGATTTTCTGACTCATTAACTATGTGCTCTATTTTTTTCGTTAAAAAGAACTTCAAACATACTTCTTGCAGATGTTATCACTTTGGCTTATAGCCTGTTTGGAGGGGCTTTTCAAACCTACTTTTGGATTTTCCTTCAAAAAAAAAAATATTTTTTTAAATAATAATGCTAAATTTGACCAAACAAGTTATAACATTTGAACATGTATGGACTATGGAAACAAACTTTTGGCTTTTGACTATATCTTTAATGTTGTTTTTAACATTTTTGTTTAAAAGATGCCTTTTTTTAAAAATTTTATTGAAGTAAATCTTCATAAGCTCATCCAAACAAGGGGTTAATAGATTCCATTATTCATTACATTTAAGTGATTGGTGTTACCAGACGGGCCTTAATGTTTAACTCACTAGTTTCTGTCCTGTATTATGGAACTGTTCATAGTGCTAGAATATATATATGTCGTGACTATTTTACGTTTCTGTAAGCATATTTAAATATGCAATGAGTTGTAATCTCCAGTAGAAGAGCCTTTTTGCATCTGAGGCTCCTGCTGTGAATGCCACCGTCAAAATGATGGTTATGGTTGGATTTAGAATTAGCATTTGCATTTTTAATAGTAAAATTCGCATACTGTCCTAATAAGTTTTAATTTGCTCTCCTGTGAGGAGCTTTTTCTTTTGTGGATCTAGCTAAATTTCAAACTATGGGGTTTCGTAACTTAATATATGTACGTGAAATATAAAGAATCTAAGCGCATTATCACAAGCCATCCATGTGGTGTAGTTAACCATTGTATACAATGATAGGGATGTTTATCTGACAACAGAGCTTTCAATATCTTTGCTCAGAGTTACCTTTGTACCTTATACTTGGGATGCTTTGCGGAGTAGTAAGTGTGGCTTTTGGTCGCTTGTTGGATTGGTTCACTAAGGCATTTCAGATTGTAAAAGAAAAATTTGGGATTCCAGATGTAGTCTGCCCTGCTTTGGGAGGTTTAGGAGCTGGCGTAATAGCTCTCAAGTATCCTGGAATATTGTATTGGGGTTTTACTAATGTTGATGAAATTTTACATACTGGAAAAACTGCTTCAGCTCCTGGAATCTGGCTTCTAGCTCAATTATCAGCAGCAAAAGTTGTTGCCACTGCTCTATGTAAGGGGTCTGGCCTGGTAGGTGGCTTATACGCCCCAAGTCTGATGATTGGGGCTGCTGTGGGGGCAGTATTTGGGGGCTGCGCTGGAGAGTTAATTAATTCAGCTATTCCGGGTAATACTGCTGTTGCTGAGCCACAAGCCTATGCCTTGGTAATATCTTGTGTGGCTTCTATCTTTTCAATGATTCTTTTCATGTACTTAATGTATGTGATTTTCTCTAATGGATGTTGTCTTTTTGCTGTAGGTAGGGATGGCTGCAACACTGGCGTCAAATTGCTCAGTTCCTTTAACTTCAGTTCTTCTTTTGTTTGAGCTGACTAAAGATTACAGAATCTTGCTTCCCACCATTGTAAGTATCATCTATGTCTGTGTTTTCATGAATGCTGTGGTATTCAACGTTAGAAATAATCAACTTGTTGTATTAAATGTTGTGCATTGACTTCAATTGAGTAAAATCAGCATTTTGGAGGAGTAAAATTTGTCGCTGATAATAATTATTTCCAATGACTATCCATTATCGAACCTTCTTTTGCTAGATTTAAAAGAAATGCAGGAGCTTTAAATATAGTTATGATATGCCTGCTCATGGTTCTAAATCTGTTAGTTCAATGCATTTGCAATCTGTAATATTATACCCATGGTATTCACTTGTTTTGATAGGGTGCAGTTGGATTGGCCATATGGGTGCCCTCTGTGACCGCGCAGCCAAAGGAGGCAGAGGCATCCGATCCAAAGAGCCCAAGGGGTTATAATTCAGTCTCACCAACTGAAGACAAAGGTGATGATATAGAGCTCTCGGTTATTGGCAACAATAGTAACTATCAACCAGCAGACATCTATTTCTTACTGGAAAATATGAAGGTACATCTTTTGTCTTTTGATTCCCGCTGCAAAAATAGGTTAAATATATGTTGATTTGGCTTATATTGTTATTTAGTATAGAACTTTTATCCTCAGGAATTACTTACACATGTTTGTTCCATTAATCAGGTTTCCCAAGCTATGTCCAACAATTATTTAACCATCTCTGAAACCCAAACCCTAAGAGAGGCACTAAAGCGAATGCGTGATGGTCATCAGAACTGTGTCTTCGTAGTAGACATGGAAGACTTTTTGGAAGGGATTTTGACGAATGGTGACATCAGAAGGTTTTTGTCCAAGAGATCTAGTGATGTGTCGGCTGAGGTATGATTTTACTTATTAATTTTGTTAATTTTTTCAATTATTTTATTTACGTGAAAGTTGTTTATTAAATACTACTAATCTGGGATCATCAGTGTCATCATGTGAATGGTGAGTGATATGGACCAAATATATGACCATTGTGTTCAATATGAATTCCACAATGCAGCAATAAGTTTTTCCACCCATAAATTTATTTTCAGGTGAATTCATGCCCCGTTTCTTCCATATTCACCCGTGGCACAAGCTACCGTGGACGTGAACGTGGACTTTTGACTTGTCATCCGGACACAGATTTGGCAATGGCAAAGCAGCTAATGGAAGCTAAGGGAGTCAAACAATTACCTGTGGTCAAGCGCGCCGATGATGCACAAAGAGAACAACGAAAGCGCAAAATCACAGCCATTCTTCACTACGATTCCATCTGGAATTGTCTCAGGTAACACACACCTTCATCCCCGTGGTCAAGATGTTCACTTGTCTAGCAAATTCTGAAAATATAGAGCCTGAATTCTCTGGCATAAAATGCAGAGATGAACTCAACCGGAGAAATCCGACCAGCAATCTGAAAGATGATGAGTCAGGGCAGATGCAGATGATCATAAACGGACATCAATAGTGCGATATCGAGACAGAAACAGCTCTCGCAATCCCTGGGTCAAAAATGAAGCAACTGAAGTTTTTAATTTACAGGTGGTCAGTTTGTAATTGGCCCTGGGATTATATATGGTGTTCTTCTGTGGGGGCAATCTTAACAAATTTTCAATCTAGATACGAAGGATATAATTGTTCTGGCAATTGTTGAGATAATATACAATACAACTAAATGTAATATTGTAGAGTATATATTATATATATAATAGCAAATTGTGTTTCTTGTGTCTCGTGGCTGCTCAATTGATGATCACAGGGAATCAAAATGTAAAGAAGATACCATTCCAATCTTGGGCTTGTTTTATTTCCAAATTTGTTTATAGCATTTTTGTTGAGTTCTGAATTAGCAGTAGTAGGTAGGTAGTGTTGCAAAATCAATGCTAAACAAGCATTTTGACTGTCGTAATAGAACGTGAAAATGAGAGATTTATGTAGAGAAAAACTACACTGTAAAGTAGAAAACCTGAAAAAAAAAAAAAAAAAACAATAAATTATTAGCTGATTTCTTATATTTTTGGCTGGAACCTCGTAGTATTTCTTGTTTAACATGATTCCACAGTCGTATATTCAAATTTGGTATGTTTTCGAATTGAATGTGAATATTATCGTGAATGAATGTCTTGAGTGTCTCACATTGGTTATAGGGTATAATTCCCTGTAATTTATATGGATATTACACCCAATGTCAATTGTTTATGACAAAAATGTCACATGATACCAATACCGTTAATTAAAGGCAGTCGTTGTTCCACTAACCTGAACAAAGAGTCAGACAAAAGTAGAGGAAATTAGGGTTTGTACAATTTAGGGATTAAAATGAAGAGTTAATTTGGAATATCTGTACCCAACATGAAACTCCTCCAATCCCAATTTGTGCCGTCGGGAGTGAATTTACATTCCAATAACTTTCTAACATGGTTGTTTAACACCTTCACTACAGCCTTTCGTTCCCCTGCCTGATAATGATTTTCCCAGTTGGGAAATACATCGGATCTCATAGCTGTTGAGTCTAGTGTTTTGTGGGAAGTTCGAACCGATGATTGAACTTAGGTAGATAGGACCTCATCTGATGCTTCGGTGTTCAGCGCGACCCATGGAGTGAAAGGTTGTTGTGATCAAGGATGGCATTGGGTCCAACGGCTCTTTTCTGATTAGAGTAGGTTGAGACTAACATTTCTTGCAGGGATTACCTATCTACTTAGAAAAGAGCTGTTACTCACTAAATCAAATCTGCCCAACGGCTATTTCCCAAAATAGCAACATTATTCAAATCCGTTGGAGCAATTTATGGGATAAGTAGGAAGAGTTCAAGATTGAAGAGCAGAGAATCATTATTCATTATTCAAGTATTCTGTGAAAGCTCTCGACTTGCTGATCATTGTTGCATTCTCTCTAGAATCGATTCACAGCAAAAGTGTAAACCGACATCATTCTATTGCTGTGAGATCGAGAAGCCTTGAACACTCCTGGTTGGATTCGTGTTTAAGAATCACTTGAGTGTCTTTGCAAGATTCAACTAAGGAGTGTGCTCAAGGCGTGTGAAGAAAGCTGCACTTCAAGACGTTAATCATCTCAAATATCAGAGGGAGTGTTTCACAGGTTGTTTCAAGTGGAACTCAAGGCAGGCGGTCTTGAGGGTTGAAGTAGAAGGGGATTTCTACACCAAAGGCTGGAGGTTTTTGGTCACCACAACTGTCCGCTTGGAACTTGGAGTGAAGACACTTTACATATTTGCTATTGTGTGTGGTTGTTTGCCAAAAGTTAACACATAGTAAATATCCTCCTGGATTGGCATCCCCCAGACGTAGGCCGAAGGCCGACTGGGCCATCAACTTGTTGTGTCTCATTTATTCTTTATGCTCTTTACTTTTATGTTTAAGTCTTTCCGATGTGCATGAATCTGTGTTTACACTGATTTGTTTGATTAGTGTGTTCACTGTGATAGTTTGAACTTGGTTCTTTGAACCACAGCATAAAGAATAGTACTTGCGTGAGCTGGGAACCTAACAATAGCTTCCTCGTATGAATTGAGTCCCCCGATCAGCTGTTGTGGTCTAAATCCTCCATGGCCTTTGGTACAGCAAGAAGCAGAGTTCAATTTCCTTGTCCACTGCTGAAGCTGAATACTTGGCTGCGGGTAGTTGCTGTGCTCAACTATTGTGGATGAAAAAATGTTGAAGGACTATGGAATTGAGCAGAAGGAGCTTCTCCTAATGTGTGACAACATGAGTGCCATCAACATTGCTAAGAATCCAGTTCAACATAGCCGCACCAAGCACATTGACATTCGACATCATTACATAAGGGAGCTGGTAGAAGAAGGAGTGGTGTTCATTCAACATGTTGGAACTGAACTTCAACATGCTGATATATTTACCAAGGCCTTGAACAATGATCGGTTTAAGTCACTAAGAAAGGATCTTGGGTTGTGCTAACTTGTCTGAAGAAGTCACTCGGATCTCCCCCATGGTGTTTATGGTCACATTCCTTCACTCAAACTCTGTCAATATTTTTACTGCTAATATTTAGTTTGGACTGCAGGATTATTTATTTCAGGGGGAGATTAGTCAAGGCCCAGTGTGAAGCCCAAATCAATTTTCTTACTTATTGGCCCAACTGGCCCACTCGGTTTTATGGCGCCAGCGTTCTTGAGCGGGAAGGATTTTTTTTAGGGAGTTTACTTTACTCTTTCTCAGAAGACGAATCGTCTCTGTTAACTTTCGAGTCTCTTCCTCCGTTTCTGTTTGCGCTCATTATTCTCTCGATTGTTTTGTGTGTTGAGTTCATTGAGTACAGGAACAATGGTTCAAACGGGAGGTTCCAAGGATTCAAGTCCTGTACAGAGGAAACCTCCTGTCCCTCGTAACCCTAAGACGAAAAAGGGGTTAGTACTTCTCAGGCGAAAACCAATGTGGACAAATCGACTGTATCTACAACTTCCTCCCAAGGAGCCCTGGATCCATTGGACGCCCGTAGTGAACTCCAGGAGGCGGGTGTAGCGGTTCAGGGAGAGAAAACTGCCGTTGTGAACGTGGGCTCAAAACCGACCACTCAGACAGTTTCTCAAAGGCGGTTTCAGGAGACGTTTCTACAAAAGGAGTTGAGAGTTCTCCCTCTCAGTCAACCATTGTGATGGAATCCCCTGGAAACCTCAAAACCCTGGTTGCCGCTGCTGCCGCTTCAGTGCCTGCAAAGAAAGCATCCAAGAAAGGTACAAAGAAGTCTAAGAAATCTAATGTTTCTACTAATGTTCAAGTTTCAGGATCCTCCACGGATCAAGTTACTACACCCACTGGAGACAAAGAAAGCGAAGATGATGTTCCTCTATCCGAGTTGGCCCCTGTGACGATGTCGCTTGTGAAGAAGCAAGGGGGTGATTCTCCAAAGCCTGCATTTCCAGTTCAAGATGTTTCGAAGTCTAAGTCTGCCCCTGGTGCTAAGAAGGCCCCCAAGTCTGCTGGAAAAGGATCCCAATCAAGTGCTAAGGCAATTGCTGCTGTTCCTCTCAACATCATCAAGCATGTATTTGTTGATCCTCCTCCAAGTGCCAAGACCACTGAATCAACTACTGTCATGGATAGTGATGCTCCCACCAAGACCAAGAAGACGAAGAAGCCTAGTAATGTGGATGAGACCGTGAAGCAGACCAATCAAGTCACTTCTCCAAGCGCCCAGACAGATGATTCCAGACAGTCTGAGCCCTCCCAAGGATCCTCTGCTGTGAAAGATCAGTCCACTACTGCTGATCAAGTACAATCGCAGCCTGTCGAGCCCCACAAGAAGTTGGACACTGTTGAAGAAGAATCTGAGGAGGAATCATCTGGAGGAGATGAGGAAGAAGAAGGGTCTAGTGCGGATGAACCTGATCCTCATCCAACTCAAGGTGCTGTCGGATCCAAAGTAGCCCCTGTTCTACTTCCCAAAGTGAACAAAGAGAAGGACTCTGATAGCGAGTTCAATGCTGAGGATGAACCAGATGGTGAAGATGACAGTTCTTCTGAGTCCGAAGAAGATGCTACTACAGAAACTGCTCCTCCTGCTACCACTGTTGTATCCAAGCCTCCTCAGTCTGCAAGCAAAGGAAAACGTGTTCGTGATGCTGAAGAGAATCCAGAGATCAGGAAGAAGTCAAAGCTTGACATCAGGAAACCATCCTCCTCTAAGGCTAAGGATAAAGAGATACTTGATGTTGCTCTTGCACATTCAGATCAGTTCTACTACCAGTCTAGTGCAGAATATCTCTCCAATGTGCTAGTCAAGAAGGCCTTTCGACAAGAGCATACCTACTGTGGCCCTAAGTTTGATCAACTTGGTTGGACCAAGTATCTTGAGAAGAGGGGACTGATTGGATGGGCAACCTTGGTTCAAGAGTATCAACCCGACCTTGTCATTCAATTCTATGCCAACCTAAGGAAGGATATCATCAATCCTGGTACCCCTTGGTTCAACAAAAATTTCACTGGAGGAGTTCTCTATGAGCTTTCAGCCTCCAAGATCAATGCCCTTCTGGAATTACCCGAGGTTGAGTTTGAAGGCATATTGTAACAAGGTGTCTCGTTTGACAGTGACAAGGTGGCCTATGCTATCACCAAGACAAAGGTCAAAAAGATGCCAGGGAAGGGAGTGAAGCCTAAGTTTCTCACACAGAAGTTCTATATGATCTACAAGTTCTGTGCATCCAATGTGATGCCCACTAGAAATCACTCCTTGGTCACAAGAGAGATGTGTCACCTGATATATGCCATTGATCAAAAGGTCCCCATCAACTTCGGTCAATTGGTTCTGTCTCAGATGGTCACTATAGCAGAGTCCCTGACTGCCAGTCACAAGACCCTTCTCCCATATCCGGCTCTCATTCAGTTGTTCCTTGGATCTCTCAAAATTGGTGGCAACAAGAGTGCACCCAAAGAAAAGATCTATGAGTTTGGTCTCTCACAGAAGCTGCTGACAAAGGTGCCCGACATACCAGGTCCAGATGGGACTTTGAGCCATCAGAGTGCCCTCACTAAAGCCAGAGAAATTCAGAACCAGGCAAGGGAAAGGTTTAAAGGACTTCGTGCCATCATCCAACAAGAAGAAGGGAAGATTGAGCAAGCACTTGCCCTGTTACCAGACTACTGGTCTGAAGATGATGAAGCTGAGACTGCCATGTATATTGCGCCAGATGATGATCAAGAACGCCCTGATGAAGGAGATGGTGATGCTGACTCTGAAGCAGAGGGGGAGTCTCACTGATTTTTTGCCATAGAAGTTGATCCAGAGGGGGAGTCAAAATTTCAAAATCCAATGATGATTTCAGCCTCTTGACGTTTGGTAATATCTTTCTAGCTCTTCTTTTCAATATGGTTCTACTTTTGCTATGATAAACTTTTGTTTTATTATGGGACGTCTGTCTTATGATGTTGGAACTGGAACTAGTTATTGGACAATGTCTATGGTTTTGTGATCTTATGGAATGCATGATTCTTCATGATTGAATGTGTACAAGCTCTAGTTTCTGATATGAATGTCCTTTGTAAAGAGCTTATAGTTAATTCATCATCGGTTTATCATTTGTAATTGCTGGCTCACTTCCTGCCAAAAGGGGGAGATTGTTCAGTCTAGTGTTTTGTGGGAAGTTCGAACTGATGATTGAACTTAGGTAGATAGGACCTCATCTGATGCTTCGGTGTTCAGCGCGACCCATGGAGTGAAAGGTTGCTGTGATCAAGGATGGCATTGGATCCAACGGCTCTTTTCTGATTAGAGTAGGTTGAGACTAACATTTCTTGCAGGGATTACCTATCTACTTAGAAAAGAGCTGTTACTCACTAAACCAAATCTGCCCAACGGCTATTTCCCAAAATAGCAACATTATTCAAATCCGTTGGAAATTTCTGGGATAAGTAGGAAGAGTTCAAGATTGAAGAGCAGAGATTCATTATTCATTATTCAAGTATTCTGTGAAAGCTCTCGACTTGCTGATCATTGTTGTATTCTATCTAGAATCGATTCACAGCAAAAGTGTAAACCGACATCATTCTATTGCTGTGAGATCGAGAAGCCTTGAATACTCCTGGTTGGATTCGTGTTTAAGAATCACTTGAGTGTCTTTGCAAGATTCAACTAAGGAGTGTGCTCAAGGCGTGTGAAGAAAGCTGCACTTCAAGACGTTAATCATCTCAAATATCAGAGGGAGTGTTTCACAGGCTGTTTCAAGTGGAACTCAAGGCAGGCGGTCTTGAGGGTTGAAGTAGAAGGGGATTTCTACACCAAAGGCTGGAGGTTTTTGGTCACCACAACTGTCCGCTTGGAACTTGGAGTGAAGACACTTTACATATTTGCTATTGTGTGTGGTTGTTTGCCATAAGTTAACACATAGTAAATATCCTCCTGGATTGGTATCCCCCAGACGTAGGCCGAAGGCCGCACTGGGTCATCAACTTGTTGTGTCTCATTTATTCTTTATGCTCTTTACTTTTATGTTTAAGTCTTTCCGCTGTGCATGAATCTGTGTTTACACTGATTTGTTTGACTAGTGTGTTCACTGTGATAGTTTGAACTTGGTTCTTTGAACCACAGCATAAAGAATAGTACTTGTGTGTCTAACAATAGCTTCCTCGTATGAATTGAGTCCCCCGATCAGCTGTTGTGGTCTAAATCCTCCATGGCCTTTGGTGGCGGCTCCTGAATTACAGTCTGTCGTGCTTCCTTATACTCAGTACATCGTCGGCGTCTATATGAGGTAGTAGGCCGAATATAATACCCATAAGTTTAGTTGTAGCGTTTTCTTAAGAAAAAGAAAAGAAAGATAATTTTATTAGGAGAATTTATCTAGTGGAAACTAAAAAATTAATAGGAATTAAGTTACAATTTTAGGAAATGTTATAAAGGATGAATTATTCTCATTAATTTAAGGGTCTGTTTATTTTGACTTTTGAAAAGAAAAAAAAAAAGAAAAAGAAGAGAGAAGAAGAATTTAAAAATAAAATGAGCACAAATAATTGTACGTAGAATGAATTTTTATATATTAAAATCGCTAAAATTCACATAAATCCTATAAAAATATTTTTATTTTATTTCGTTGTTAGATAAGAATATTTTTTATTTTTATTCCTAAAATGACTTCTCCTTTTTTCTAGAAGTAACCCCTACTTACTTTGAAAATATTGAGAATTTTAACTTTTGCTTCACCTTTTACTTTTTAAAAAAGTCAAAACAAACAGCTAAAAAAACTCGAAAGGACTTCTGAAAGAAGCAAAAATCAAAAGGATAAAAAATAAGCAAAACAAATATGCTCTAAATAAAGGATGATAGGAAAGTATTTTTCTAGTAGGGGGAGCTATAACTATTTGGAAGAAAATATTTTAGATAAATAAAATTTAATTTAAATATAGAGATGAAGAAATAAATAAATAGTAATAGGGGCTATTTTTTTTAGGAGCCGAAGTCAGAGAAAAGTAATAGGAGCCCATGCCACACAAATTACAAAGGGATAAAAGGGGAGGGATATGGGGTCGAGTGGGAATCAAACCTCCAATCCTAAGATTGGAAGGCACGGGCTTCACCGTTATGGCAAGTTCTCATCCCAATTTCGTTAATAGGTGCTATTTGTGAGTAATTGTAATAACACATTTAAAATAAATTTAGTTAAAAGTTAAAATAGAATATGAAAATTTCAAGTTCTATGACCAATAGGTGTTGCAAGAGGATTCATAACTTAAATGGGTGAGGTTATGGTGCCGACATGAGGAGTCCGCACCGTGCGGACGGTGATCTCCACCGTTGATCATTTTTATCATCCAACGGTTGAGATCATTTGTAGGGTAGTTTTGTAATTCAGCGACATAATATATACAACTCAGCGACGGAGTCAATCCAATTCAGCAACGTGGTCTATGCAATTCAACGCCATTATTATGTTCATCTCAACGACGTTTAAAGTAGAGCCGTTTGAAGTTCATTGCGATTTTAAACGCATCTCAGCGACAGAGTCTTCACTGTTCAGCGACATGGCCTATGCAATTCAGCGACATTATTGTATTCATTACAACGACACAATTTTATACATTTCAGCACATAGTTGTACGCATTTTAAACGCATCTCAGCGACGAAGTCCATCCATTTCAGCGACATGGCATATGTATTTCAGCAGCAAGACCAACACAATTCAGCGACTTGATATAGTACTTCTCAGCGACATGCTATATAAAATACCTAGCAAGTAAAATTATGAAACTAACCCTATAAATGATCTCAATTGTTGGATGATGAAATGATCAACAGTCACAAACAACGTCCTCACGTCCCAACGGACGAAACGTCCGCACCATACCATGCACCTAACTTAAAACACTAAAAAAAAAGTAAATAAAATAAAATGTAAGTAAAGAAAAAAACAATAATAATAATAATGAAATGCTATAGATGCATGCACGGTAATAAAAGAAGAGTACAAGAGAAGGTGGAACCAATAATTGGTGCCATGAAGAAAGAGGGAAAAAAAAAAGAAAAAAAAAAGAAAAAAGGAAGAAGGATGCTGCATAGAGATAAGGATGCAGGAAGATTGTACATGCAGATAAGAATGCTTAGTCATGAAAGGACTGAAGAAATAAAAAAAAAATGGGAAGAGAAGTAAGGCCAGTTTGGATTGGCTTTTGAAAAAAGCAGAAGCCAAAAGCAGAAACAGAAGTGAAAGCCAAAAGCAGAAGCAGGTAACTTTTGTGTTTGGATGTGTAAAAGTGAAAAGTGTTTTTCAAATGTATAAATTACCAAAAAGGACATGCTACTTAATATGATAATAAAATATATTTATAGTGTAATTTACATTAAGTAATGAGGGTATTTAAGTCTTTGCACAATTTACGAAGTGCTTTTGGCTTCTGCTTTTCGGAGAAGCACCCCCTGGGCTGCTTCTCCCAGAAGCACTTTTGCAGCTTTTCGAGGTGCTTCTGCTTTTTAAAAAAGCCAAACCAAACGTTTCTTTTTCCCCAAAAGTGCTTTTGGCATAAGCAAAAGCCAAAAGCACCTTGATAGAAGCCAATCCAAACACCCTCTAAATCTTCCCCTATAAATACCCCCACGAGATGAGAGCATTCTGCATCAAAGCAGAAAAGAAACTAGAGAGAATAGAGAGCAGTGAAAGTTTGAGGGGGAAAAAATAGTGAGTGGATAATATAGCCAAGTGCTAGAGTAGTTCCCGCCCCAGAACTTCAGTAGGCTATCCTTGGGGAGATAGTAAGTAAATTTATATTATGCGAGCATTGTCTTAAAATTTAATTTTTGCATATTTAATTTGTTATTGCTTTAATAATTTTTAGAATTATTCATACAAATTATTTTATGAAGAATAAATGCCCCATCATGAGTTTAAATATTTTTGGGTCAGGCCATGCATGTGAAAAGATTATATTTTCAGTGTGGCATGTAAATTATTGAGATATTATTATACGGGATATACTTTAACTGCGGTTATCTTTGTAAGAGCATTATCATAGGTTTTCCACGGGATCTCTATGAAGATGATTGTGTTACGTCAAGGGTCTCACAGTCAGATCTATATGCAAGGGAGGGTCGTCCTTATATACTCATAGTCTTGACTTCGGTCACAATGAATGCATGCAAGGTCCTATGGGATACCCCAGGTGTCGACATCATTGTCGAGCTACATGATAGAGAATCAGTTTCAAATGGTTTGACATGCCATTTATTGTTTAAGTCATGCTATTTAGTTTTTGTCCCAAAGAGTGAATTTATTTACTCAACGGGGTGTGCTGATAAATTATACATACACTCTTTCAGGTTTTGACATATGTTGAGATGACTAAAGCACGGACACGGGAGTGGGTATCAAATCTCTTTATACATATATATATATATACATATATATTATACTCTTATTTAAATACTATTTTGAAATACTAAAATACTAAGCCAAATTATTTTGGGGAACAACGAGCTTTAGTCGTCATATTTGGCAAATTCTGATATACTCCCTCCGGCCCAGCTAACATGTCATGTTTGACTTTTTGGTACTGTTTATTATTCAACTTTGACTCGATCTTATTGTAAGCATATATTTGGAAAAAATAGTCGAATTGGGTCTTGTTAGAATCGTATAATCATGTTGTTTTAGAATATATATTTCACATAATTTTTTGTTGTACATATTTTGAGATATTATTAACGGTTGAAAAAGTGCATTGGATTGTGTGCAAAAATCAAACAGGACAAGTTAAATGGGACGGATGGAGTATTATATTTTGTAACTAATAAAGTTATGATTTTTAAGCATGTTATAGTAGTTTATTCAATTAGCGTTAGCATCATTGATTAAGTCAGAATCATGCCTAAGCGAGTTTAATTAAAAGGCGTGGCAGTAGCAACCCCGGATTCTTATTGGAGGCTTCCGCCACGAAACAAAGAGTAGGAAAATAGGGATGTTATATGGAGGTATCAGAGTGCCCAGCTGAAAAAATAAAAATAAAAAAATAAAAAAATCTTACAAGTATAAAAGAGATTTTTTGCATATTTGGAAGAGACACAATGCACTAGCATTAGTCACGTTCATACAGTCATTATGTTTAATATTTCTAAGCATTTATGATGATTTTGCTTGATAGATACGAGATAATAATGATATGGTTCGTGAACTCATAAGGGAGGTCGTAGAACTAAATATGCAAGATAGGAGACATCAAGATGCTATTTCCAGTCGCGATGCAAAGATAGCAAGGCTTAAGGAACAGTTTGAGGTTGAGATACAGGTTCAACCGCCAAAAGGACTAGCAGCCCAGGAGAAGCTTGAGAATGAGAAGAACAGGAGGACCCATGCAGAGGATCAGTACTCCAAATTCCTTGAACATCTTGTCGAGGTATAAGCAGAGTTGGTATGGACCAAGGCTTCAGAGTTACCAAAACGTAATTGGCAGACGATCTACTTGCAAACTAGGAAAGTGATGGTGAAGAGATGGGACTTCTGGAGTGCCAGGTCCATCGACAAGAACAAGCCCTGTTAGCAATGAGGAATTAGATACGGTATCTCCAAATCCAATGGGGGCCGAGGACTCGACAGCCTGACAACACAATCACCTCGATGCAGGACTACTACATTCTTGGTACTTTACGCTGTTGCACCAACCTTATATATATATATACCCGTAGACCCCGGGAGCCAACCAAGATGGTCTAGGGTGAACCTTGGGAGCAATGAGGAGGAGAAAGATTAGGAGGAAGATGGGGATCCCATGCGCCAGCATACCCCTTCTCCTGTGTAACATCCTACCATCTCTCCATGAGACGCTTAGAGTAAGCATGTCTTTCGTTACTAGTATAGTAGTATTAGAAGTTATAACTATCTAAAACTTGGAAATTGTGAATGCTTTGTATCCGAGTCGGTAATTATAAAATGAAGTTTGTCTAATTGTTATATCGCCTAGACATTGTATAAATGGTTGTAGACCTTAAAAACAAAAATCTTAGAGTCTAATAGAAACATGCGATAATAGGATTTAGTTTAAGTAATAGTTAGTTTAAAGCCTTAGTTTTAGGATGCAGAACTTAGTTCAGAGTAGAATAATTTTAAGAATATTTCTTGATATTACTTGTCCTATTTATTAAAGTATTACCTACAGATGGGCAGCCCAAAAGAGAAAGGAAAGGGAATCATGGACGATTAGACTCAGATGCAGGAAGAAGTTCTAAGCCTAAAGAGTGAGCTAATCCTGGAGAAGGATTACATACATTGGACAGATAGGGAGATCTCCCGAAGAAAATAGAGAAATAAGAGAAATAAAGATTATGGTAATGTACTATGAAGGGATGGCAACCGAGCAGGAAATACGCCTTGAAAACCTGTGAATGCAGAATGATGTCCTCATCCAAGACAAGAATAATCCTGAAGGACATCCCACTCTGGCACCATGCACAGAATGTGGCAGACTACACATGACCTTGCAGTGCCCCGACGAAGGTGAATGCTTCCGATGTGGGAAGAAATGGCACAGGCTCAAGAATTTCGGTACGAGGAATATTCAGGATTATAAGTGTGACAAGCCTTATAATAATATAATAAGTCTTAATATGTACGTAGGTTGTAAGTCTTAGTATGCATAAGTCAGTGTCGGCGGGTAATGAAAATACAATGGCAATATCGTCAGTCAAATATTCATAACCCGCAGAGACTGACTTACGCATACTAAGACACAACCTATGTACATATTAAGCCTTATTATATTATTCTAAGGCTTGTCACACTTCTAATACTGAATATCCCTAGTACGGCAATTCTTGATTATGTGCCTTTTCTTCTCACATCGGAAGCATTCCCCTTCCTCGGGGCACCGCCAGGTAGGGTTGTAGACGAATCAAATATTTTTAGTCCAATTCGTGATTCAATTCAAAATTATTCAAAATTTTGATATTCGATTAATATTTTATTCGATTGTATATTAAATTATACTTCCTCTGTTACTTTTTAAGGTAAAGTTTCTTCTCTGCACGTATGTCAATGCATATTTTAAACTATTAATAACTCAAATTCGGTACAAGTAAGAATTCCAAAAAAATTGATATTTAAAAACTATAAGATAAGACGAATCCAACAAGATCTCACTTGACTATATTTTTTCTTGTATACCTATAACAAAAATAGAAGTCAAAATGCTACAATGAACAGTAAAAAAAGTCAAAACGTTACACTTATTTTGAAACGGAGGGAGTATATAAATATATAAATTAATTTTACTAAATAATTTAAAATTTTAATTTTAATCACTATATTTACAAATTAATATAAATATATTGATAATGGGTATTAAAATATTAAATTTGATCTATAAATCGAACTAAATATTGAAGTTCAATAATTAAAATTAATTTTATTAAGTATTAAATTATCTTATAGAATAATTCAATTCGATTCGATAATATTCGATAAGCTTATCAAATCAAAGCGAATATTGTAGTATTCGATTCGATTCGGTTCGGTTACAACCCTACCGCCAGGTCAAGTGTAGCTTTCCACACTCTGCGCAGGGTGCTGAAGTTGGATGTCCTTCAAGATTATTATTTTCTTGGATCAGAACATCATTATGCATTCACAGGTTTTCAAGGCGTGTTTTCTGCTCAGTTGCCTTCCTTTCATAGTATTTGACCATAATCTTTAGGTATCTTATTTCTTTATTTTTTTCGGGAGATCCCCATCTCTGTCCAATGTATGTAATCCTTCTCCAAGAGTAGCTCACTCTCTAGGATTTGAACTTCTTCCTGCATCTGAGTCTAATCGTCCATGATTCCCTTTCATTTTTCTTCTGGGTTGCCCATCTGTAGGTAATACTTTAATAAATAGGACAAGTAATATCGAGAAATATTCTTAAAATTATTCAACTCTGAACTAAGTTTTGCATCCTAAACCTAAGGCTTTAAACGAACTATTACTTAAACTAAATCCTATTATCGCATGTTTCTATTAGACTTTAAGATTTTATTTTTTAAGGTCAATTGCCATTTATACAATGTCTAGGCGATATAACAATTAGACAAACTTCATTTTATAATTACCGACTTTGATACAAAGCATTTACAATTTTTAAGTTTTTAGATAATTACTAGCATACCCGCCCGCGCAATGCGCGGCTAATACTACTATACTAGTAACGAAAGACATGCTTACTCTAAGCGTCTCATGGATGGCTGGCAGGATGGTACTCGGGAGAAGGGGTCTGCTGGCGCATGGGATCCCCATATTCCTCGCGATCTTCCTCCTCTTCATCGCTCTCGAGGTTCACCCTAGACTGTCATGGTTGGCTCCTGGTGTCTACGTGTACATATACAGTGGCGGACCCAGGATTTTTCGATAGGTAGGGCCGGGACATATATATTTTTTAAAATCTTAAGTATAGAAATTAAAAAAAAAAAAAAATTGGTGAAAAAAATATTAAAAAAAGTAATAGAATTTTTTTTTTTTTAATATGAGGTGGGGCCAAGGCCCCACCTGGCCTAAAGGTAAGTCCGCCACTGTACATATATAAGGTTGGTGCGACAGCCTAAAGTACCAGGAATGTAGTAGTCCTCTATCGAGGTGATTGTGTGGGCAGGTTGTCGAGTCATCGGCCCCAGTGGATTCGGAGATAGCGTATCTCATTCCCCCATCACTAACAGGTCTTGTTCTTGTCGCTGGATCTGGCACTCCAAAAGTCCATCTCTTTACCATCACTTTCGTATTTAGCAAGCAGGTCATTTACCTGTTGCTTTTTGGTTGCCTCTGAAGCCTTAGTCCATACCAACTCCGTTTGCACCTCGGCAAGATGTTCTAAGAATTCGGAGTACTAATCCTTTCTGGCAACCTCGATTGGAATTAGGCTTGAACCAGAGGATCACTGAAACTACCTTTCTCTATTCACCCGATTCGATCCACAAGCTGAATGTCGTACCTGCCAGAGAGGGAGATCTGCCATTGAACTGTTCCCATTGTCCGTCTAGTGAGACTTTCTCTCTCACCAGTCAGGGCTGGTCATGATTCAAATCAATGATATCTGTAAAGTTATACTCGCTTTTGCATGGGTCCTCCTGTTCTGCTCATTCTCAAGCTTCACCTAGGTGCCAGTTCTTTTGGTAGTCGAACCTATATCTCATCCTCAACCTATTCCTTAAGCCTCGCTTTCTCTACATCGCAACTAGAAATAGCATTTAGATGTCTCCTATCTCGCTTATTTAGTTCTACAATCCCCCTTATGAGTTCACGCACCATATCATTATTATATCCCATCTATCAAGCAAAGTCATCATAAATACTTACTAATACTAAACATAATGACTGTATGAACCGTGCCTAATGCCTGTACATTGTGTCCGATCCCAAATATACAAAAATCTCTTTTAAGTTGGTAAGAATTTTTTTTTCAGCTCGGCGGGCGCTCTGATACCATTGGCAGAAGCTCCAATAGGAATTCGGGGTTGCTACTGCCACGGCCAAGCACTTGTTCATCTAGACAACGGGAGTGTTAGATGAGTCCGTCAACGAATAGGGTATAAGGAAAAAGGTTGAGTGATTATGTACAGCATTTACATGTTCGCACTTGGTTTGTGTATGTCCTTGTGATTATTGCCCGCAGGTTATTGACACATTTCATCGACAATGTTAATGGATTTATTCTACTCGTTGGGCATTGTATGATTGAATGCATCTCATCCTCCAATTTGTAGAATGTCGCCAATTTCTTCTCCGCAGGGCATTCGCTCTCATTATTTTTCATGCATTCTTCAAATACCCCACCGTAATCTCCAGTCTCAATCTTAATCTCCAAACCCTTTTTCGCTCCACTCTTCGCTGTTTCTTTTCTCCTTTACGTTGTTCTCTCTCAACTTCTTCTCCAAGCCACCTTTCGACTTATTGGTCATTTCCATACCATGTCAATATAATAGGAGTATTACTTATTTGATATTTCATTCCTTACCAGATATATTTCTCGAAAATCCCATTAAAAATTTTTAAAAAAATACTAACGAATAAAATACCATTTCCTATTAAAAAAGGAAAAAAAAAAAAACACAAGACAAAATAAGACAACTTTGTTTGATTTGTCCCCCACAAGATATAGCTAAAGAAAAACCCAAGAATGAAAGAATTTGGAAGTAGCATCATTTCTAGCTAGATTTCAAACTAGCATAAAAAGTTGAGTCCACATCAACATGACAATTTACTTCCTAAATAAAAACATAAAGCCAAAGAAAAACCACTATTGACTTTACATTTGTTCTCCCAGAGGCATCTGACTCATCAGCTGCTGATAAACTGCAGAACCTCCATTTGCTGCTACTGTAGAATCTGTCACTGCCTCCAATTTGGGCTCTGTCTTAGGCACCACATATCCCATTCCATTCATAAACTGTCCCTGATTTCCCATATATGTATTATTACTACGCTGCAGCATTGGCAATCCTGCTAACTTCCCCTGCTGAATAATACCCAGTGCACCCATATCCATTCCTACACCAGCCAGGCCAGGGTGATTTGTCCCGAACCGGAATCCAGGGCCGTAATGATCTAGCCGGGGCTTGCCAGCGAAGTTGAAAGGGTCCATAGGACTTTTTCCAAACTGGGACAAACAACTTTGCAGGTTCTGGATTTGCAAGAGGTTTGTGGGTCTTTGTAGGTGAGATGGGACCTGCATAGAGACTGAAGCTGCTGTCGAATGATGTTGGGAAGGAACTGGGTTTGAGTTCCCGGGGTTGGAGTGTTGGCCACCACTGTTGCGTGCTGCAGGGACCTCGTGATTGTGCTTGCCCTCGTAGGTGGTGATGACGGACTTGAGATCATGCGATGCTCTCTCCACATGCTTCCGGACAATGCATCCTGGGCTCGTGCACTTGTAGTAGCTCCTGCATTGAAAAGAATATGGTTAGTCGAAGAAGCCATGTATTCGTTTAAGGATGAATGGGAAGACTAAGGTGGTTAACCTTGGATTTGGATTGCCTTTCACCACTTTCTGCCCATATTTGCGCCAACGGTAGCCATCATCAAGGATGTCAACATCACTAGTTGTCTGGACCACAACGCGAGGCTCTCTTATGGCTCGGGTAGCCCCAGTTATCTCGGAGGGGTATGTATCGATCCTCCTATAATAAAGGAATATACAAATGAGTATTGTTGCCTTATGAACACAACCAACCAACAAATCGTTTAAAGTAAATGTAAGTCGAAAAACCTTCGCTTTGATTCGGATTCATCTCCTTCACCATCATAGCCTAATGATATGCTGCCACGTGTTATACGGTCATCATTCCCCTCCTCGTTTGACAAAGTCGAAGATTGATCGACACCATCCCCTGACTCGTGATGGAGACTATTTTGAGCTGAGAAAATAGCTCCATTCTCGTTTTCTTGGACCATTGTAGCAGCAGATGATTTCACCTCAGGATTCTCCTGCCCCCAACCCGCAGCTCCAGAATTGATTCCTGTCTGCATCGATGACCAAATCAGGCCGCCATTTGTGCCCGTGTCGCATTCAGAACCAAGATGTGTGCCACCAAGTGCATTTGACGAACCAAGGGCTGATTTGCGGCTAGGCTTTGGGTGGTTATGGTTTCCCTTGTAAATTATCTCTGTCACATGACCCTCATGTGACCTTTCGACTTTTTTCTTCATCACGCAATTTGAATACGTGCACTTGAAATAGCTCCGTGGGTACTCACTCCCTTTAACCTGTTTCTGTCCATATTTTCTCCAATTATAACCATCATCAGCTTCGTCCCCAACATTGTTGGGAGCTTCACCGCTTCTTTGATCTCCATCATCTTCACACAGTTCGTCAAGTGGTGAACTCTCTGTAGCACCAGCAGAATCTGTCGTCTGCACTGGTGACAAATTGTTGCCTACATTCTCTGTTTTTAATTTAGGGAAGCCTCGAAAATTCGGAGCCTCCACACCGGAGTGCAGAAGTGAAGTATCAGAAGAATAAGATACTGCAAAACTAGGAAAGGACTGTGAACCAAATCCAGGAGCATGCACCTAATTGATAAGACACAAAGCATCATAAAATCACCATAAAATTTTAGCACAAGCAAGGAATAGGAAAACATCCTAATGATACAATGCTGCTTACAGAACACGCCGCACCAAAAGAAGGGACCGATCTAGATTCAGCAATTGGTTTGAATGCAAATGACGAGGCATCGTTGAAAGTATTCTCCTTACCGTTGTTAGGATCATCAGTCACCACTGTAGGGATATCATTGTTCACACTCAATCCAAATAAAAACTTTCCAGTGGTTGGAGATGGCACAACCTGCAAACAAAACAATCACATTCAAATATGTAAGTGTTGTAAGTTTCTTCAGCGTGCTGCCTCAGCACGGCCTAGTTTGTCCAGACAACACGTGCACTCATGATTTACTAATTAGTACGATAAATTGAATTAAGTACATCACATCAAGAAACAATAACAATATATGCAGAAAATAAACCGAGCCAGGGCACTAACTTCAGATTCAATAACCAACTACAGCAGCCTGCACCAAATGAGGCGATGTTAGCTAGCACGATGACATTAAGACAGCTTACGAACCAATGACCAACTAAAATCGACAGCTGGCAACATCAAACCAGATATATATGGTTTCATGATGGCGTAAGGTATACAACAACCAGCCGTGTATGCTAAATTTTCACCGATTACTTAAACAAACACATTAAAGATCCACCAAATACTAACAAACCACACCGATGGTTTGTTCAGCATAAATAAGTCCAATGGACCGATACAGTCATCATCAGAATACCAAAAATTCATCCTTAGTTACAGTCACGGTAAAAATCTTGAATCCATTTCCATAAAATTTGACACTAATCATATCCACCAAAGTAGATACACACTTAATGTAACAGCAAAGCAAAAGATAAACAATCCAATAAAAAGCTCACCAGTGAATTAGAAAGGAAAACCGGAGAATCAAGAAGACATGTTGGGCTGAGACCAGGAGGAATAGTCAAATAAGGAGACCGAACTTCAGAGTTCTTGGAAAGGGTAGGCTTGATGTCTTCTGTGTTCAACCATGGAGCATTGAAACCACCTCTAGCTAACCTCCTCTCCCTTAGGCATCCACGGGAGCCCATTTTCGAACCTCCAAGAGCATTTGAATCACTTGCATCATAACCTCCCATGTTACCTTGAGTGGCCAAATTATTCTTCACAGCATCGCCTGATGAATCCCTTCCTTCCATTTCTGGATCAGGAGGCTCTTGCATACTTTCATTACAACAGTATGCAACATCATTGGCAATCCCAGGAGAGAAAAAGGACCTGGGGCTGGAGTTAGGAGGCATCCATTCTCCCATGGTAGCAACTTGTTCATCATACCCACCCATAGGTTTTGTTTAGTCTACACTGAATTTATCTACTACAACTCCTCACAAAATCAAGAAGCTTGATAGGTTTGAAGGGGTCACAAAGCACAGGAATCTATTAAGAGATGAAAACAACAATAGTAAATGTCATTACATCTCATATTAATTCTTCAAAGATTTAACAAGAAGGTCATTAAGTTCAAAAATACAAGAACATAAATCTAAAGGCCCAAAAAGAGCAATTGCACAAATCCAAAATGGCAAGTGTAACAATTCAGAATCCATAATTGCGGTATTAAATGTCTTTCCTAGAAACAAAACCTCCTCCAAAAATCCACATCAATTCGAGGCATTTCCTATCCCAGCATTTAACCAAAAGACTCAAATTTCTGCACCCAAAACAAGCTCACAGAGTGACTGATTAACAACTACACACTTCCAAAAACAAAAAATAAAATTTATCTCACTCTCCAAATTGGGATGAGGATCCAACCCCAAAAAAGAAATGAAATTTATCTAAAACCTAGGACAACGAAAAATCCCCAAATCCCAATTCTGAGGATGTAGTTCAAATCGGGGACAACCCAAAAATGTCCCAGACATTGAATCTCAGACAAAATTATTAAAAAATTGCACAAATCAAAATAAACAAACAAACCCAATACTAGAACCAATCATTTAATCAATGATTGAAACGGAAGAAAACAAAAACGTAGCAGGGTAAGTCTGCAGTACCTGAAGAAAACACAGAGGCAGTGGCAAGATTAAGAAAGGAAAGACCTTTTTCTGACCCTCTCTATATATCAAAATGAATATTTCATTCTCTCTCAATGGGAGTATTTTATCCTTTTCTCTCCGATTGATGGATTCAAACTGAATTATAATGGCAACAAACAGAGCACCGACCTTCTGGTTTCCTCCTCTTCTCTTCTCTCTCGAAATTTGGTTCTAGACAGTGTGCAAGGACAATGTGAGCGTTGCCCAGATTTTAAAATGCAAGAAATAACAAAATAATAAATCCAATAATAGAAAAAAGAAAAATAGGATAAACCAAAAAGAAATTTGGGGGTCGTTTTGGAAGCGATGGCGATAGGAATGCTTTGGGAACGAAGCAAATTTCTTTATTTAATGTTTAACAACAGTTTTCAAAAATTAAAATATTCAGTTTCATATATGAAACAAAAACTCCATGATTATCTCCAAAGTTATTCTTAGGCCTAAATAATTGATTTCATTACTGAAAAGCACATGTTTCTGAAGTAGAATTTAAAATATTACTACTACTACTTAGATTAGTAAAATATAAAGATCTGTTTTGCACGCAGTTTGTGGGATAAGTTTTAAGAGTTTTAGATTTTGCGTAGCATCCGTTCTCTACGCTCAGTTAATTTTTGGAGCATTATATTTTATATTAAAATAATAGCTCAATTAATCATACTAGCCCAATAAATGAGCCCAATTATATACTCCTCGGTGTTTATAACTTTTTTATTTCTGCACAGTATACAATCTAATGCATATTTTCAATTATTAATATCTCAAATTATATACAAATATATATAAATTTGATATTCTAAAATTACGCGATTAGACGAATTCAACATCTAACTTGACTATATTTTATCTTATATAACCATGTTAAAAAGTTAAATCAAATTTATTTAATAAATAGTATCTACTATGCAAAGGGTAGAGTTTAAAAAAAAAAACAGGGAGTATGAGATGGATAGGGCTGGGGAAAAATACTGAATATACCGCATACCGCGCATACCGTATCGAAAAAATACCGAGAATGTCGAAATTTTTGGTATACCGTAATTTAAGGTAACAATATAGATTTTTCTATACCGCAGTATACCGTTACCGTATTGAACTTCAGTATATATCGTGGTATCGGTATGTCGATATATACCGAAGGCTCGGTATATACCGACTTACCGTAAAATATACCTAATTTAAATAATTTTACTTATTTAACTCTATATATCGGTATGTCGATATGTACCAAATGTTCGGTATGTCGGTATATACTGCAGTACCGGTACATCGGTATGTACCGAAAGTTCAGTATGTCGGTATATACTGCGATACTGATACGTCAGTATGTACCGAATATTCGGTATATCGGTATATACCGAACTTAGCGAAAAGTCGGTATGTTGGTATATTTCATACCGAAATCTTCTGTATACTGAACTTCGGCATACCGAAGGCTTCGGTACGGCATCGGTGAAAATTTTCATACCGTAAATTTTGATACGGTATATGGTATGCCGAAAAATTTTCGGTATACCGTACCGATCCACCCCAAGAGATGGATATTTATCCTTTTATTTTATTTTATAATTATGTCAACTACAACTTCACATATATCAAACGCAGTTGGCCTAAGTGGTATGAGGCTTTCTGTATACAAAATTTTATTTTGAGAGAGTAATCCTTCAATGTCCACCAGATCCTTTAGGGATTAGTTTTGAATTTAATATAACACGGGATACCCGAAAACGCCTACACATACCAAACACTTATATAAAACTGAAAACATCAACTCTTACCACTTTCAACAGATGAAGACACGAGATGTCAATTTGATTTTCTAAAAATATTCATCATTAATGTTAATTCAATTCTTTTATGATTATATATAATGGAAAAATATAGTCCAATTATTTTATAATAAATTTATTTATTAATTAATTTTAAAATATATATTTTATCCAATTTATATTAGCACCTTTGATTTTCTTCCAATTAAACATACAATTTAATAAATATTTTTAACCATTAACTTTATTAGATGCAACCCTTCTTATATATAAAACTGCAATTAAAAAAAAAAGTACATCAAACTTTGAAGAATGAAAAATGCCAATAAATTTTTTAAGATTAAATATAACGATATAGATTGAACGAAAGAACATAACTTTTACTATATATATATTTTTAAATATTAATTGTTAAACAAGTGGATAAAACTCCATCTCAAAAAGATCATACTCAGAGCATCAGTGATTTGTACCAATAGTTCTTCATGCTACTCTCTTTGTCAACTCAGCGTCATGTTAGTTTCAAGACTTACTATACTAGTATTTCAAAAATTCGTAGTAATTTTTTACCTAAAACAGCAAACTATCTTTCAAAATTATTGAAAGAATTGTTGTAATTTGTAAAGAATATACAAGAATGAGAGATATTTAGGAGATGTGGACTTACTAAAATGGTTAAGTCCCCCGACTCCCAATCTACAGGTTGGGATTCGATTCTTCACCCGACCCCTATCCCTCTCCTTCTCCTATTATCTATTTATAATTTATATGACATGAGTCCCACCGCAATTTCCTAGCCTGAATTCTTGTGTAGTAAACAGTTCCCTTCAATTCCCTTAATTTTCATATTTTTCATTATTCTCCACAATGAGAGAACTGTCAATCCATGCATTATTGTGGATTTTTTTTAAAGTATCCAGTAATGAATAGTGCTTCTTCTAAAATAATTTTTTAGATACACAAAATTCGAATTCCAAACATTTATTAAATGATAGAGCAGCTGTTATGGACAATTGGAGTATTTTATTACTTGCTCTGTTTTTTAATATTTGCTACGGACTCACCCAGCATGCAGTACAATGCACATTTTAAATCATTAATAACTCAAATTCAATACAAGTAAAAATTCTAAAAGTTTCATATTTAAAAACTACAAGACGAGACGAATCTAACAAGATCTCACTTGGATATATTTTAACTATAATAAAATTTTAAGTTAGAGTGTTTGTGTGAATAGTGCCACATTTACAAATGTAGCAATCTTTTAAAAACGAAGTACTCCCTCTGTCCCATTTAAGATGTCTTGTTTCACACAATCCAATGCAATTTTTCAATCGTTAATATCTCAAAATATATACAATGAAAAATTATGTGAATTATATATTCTAAAACTACATGATCATACGATTCTAACAAGACCCAACTCGACTATTTTTTTCAAATATATACTTGGAATAATATTGAGTCAAAGTTAAACAATGAACAGTGCCAAAAAGTCAAACCAGACATCTTGCCTGGGAGGGAGGGAGTATATTTTATTAAATTAAATAGAACTCCAGTAATAAAGATATTTATCAAATTCTGGGCTGGGTGCTGGACTGCTGGGGCATGCTCTTTGTTGGGTATCTTAACATGTTTGACTGTCCAATGGTAAGCCGCCATATGGAAGTTTGACTGAAGTGAATTAGGGAAAAGTGGAGAAATTATTGAGGGCTCCATCATTATTAAGGAAACCATTTAAATTGCAGAAGGCAGACAATTCATTTAATTATTATTATAATGGTTGATAATAATTTCATTTCTTTTAGTACTAGTAGTAATTACTTGGAAATAGTAGAAATAGTGAATTATTTATTGCATTATTTAGTAAAAAAAAGTATTAATAAATGGAGTTGGGTGTATGACTGTAAGTGTAACGGCAAGTTCCTGTATGTGCGCTGTGTCCCACCATTAAAACTGAATCTCAAATTTTGGCCACTAGATTTTGCATTTATTTTGGGTCTCTTAAACAAACGTACAAATTTGTTTTTTTTTTAAAAAAAAAAAGAAACAAAACTCAATAATAATAATAAAACCGTAATGGTATAAGTAAGTGTGCAGTTTCTCATGTTAAATAAAGATTATTTCAATTTTTTTATATTATACTAATAAATGGGAGTAGATAAACGTTGCACAAATTCACAATAATGGTAATATGACTAGGTAGCAACGGTACAATGGCATAGGATCCAATCGTCAGAAAGGATCCATGCCGTTAATGCTGTGGGGTCAGCATAATAATCGTGTGGATTGATTTGGTGTTGGACTCCTGGGAGCTCTTTCAAAATTATTGGGACTTTATGTTTGTTAGGGAATGCTGGGGACGATTATATTTAGAGACTAAAATGGATTTAGAAAATATTTCTTTGAGATTTTAGAGAAGTTGATAAATTTACTACAACTAAATTATTTGTATGTTTCCAGTAGAGATTATTAGAAATTTTGTCAAATTTGAGATTTCTAAAATATTTGCCAAAACCAATAACATATCCCCACCCTTAAACTGCAGCATATCATATTATTCAGGCCATGCAATTAGAGTTGCATCAGTACCGCATACAGCATACAGAGGCGTACCCCATAGGGGCCTTGGCCCCCACGCCCCACCAATTTATTCATTTATTTATTTTACCTATTATGTAGTAAGTACTATTAAATTTATACATCCATAAATTTAATTAATTTTTCTTCTATCGTTTAAGTCCATAATTCTTTTCAATTTTTTTCTATCTTGTGTAAATTCTCAATTTTAAAATTCATTTTCCCATTTTTAAAAATTAATGATTGTCTAATTATTTTAGGTAGCCAATCTTTTTAATAAAGTTGGGCTCCTTATCTCATTCAAAAAATAATTATAGTTATTATTTTCAATTTATTTATAACACATAACACTATAATAAAAAAAATTAAAACACAAAAAAAATTACTTTTTATTTAATTTTAAGTTATGCACCCAAAATACTGTCCATATGTCCAAAAGAATCAACACTTATCTAGTGTTTTACAAATGATAAAAAAAATTAAAATTCTTCGTAGAGAAGAGCAACGTTGTAATATGCTAATACAACGAAAGGAATATCAAAAGAAAAAATAGAAAATATGAAAAAAAATGCTAAAACAGATTAAAATGAAATAATTTTTAAAATGGGGCCCCAAAAAAATTGGAAACACCCACAAGAACACCGATTGCATGACCTATATTAGCTTGTCATGCGAGTAGGACCCCCAAGAGCAAAATCCTGAGTCCACCTCTGATCGCATACAGATAATGTTCACTCTACCGTTACCATAACGTAAATATCGGCATATAAAAAATGAATACCATTATCATACCATAAATTCGGTATTCCAATATTCGGTAATACCAAAAAAATGAAATACCAATATACCAATATAAAATTATTTACGAAAATGAATGAAAATTTTTGTATAATAGCTTGAACTTAATTGCAATAAAACAATTTCCAAAAAAATGTAATTCACATCACAAAATATTAATAGAATTTTAAATGAACTTTAGATATCATTCATCATCTCTAACATAAATAAAATCAACCACACACTAGTTCCTTATTTTTTAAGGATAGAATTGAAATTTTAGAATTATGGTTTGTTTTATAACATGTCAAGACTTGGCCTAATGGAAATTTTTCCTGACTTGTTTCAATCGGCCTCATATCCCTCCCCTTTATTCCTTTTATAATTTGTATGGCTTGTGCTCGTACACACATTTGACGACAAATGAGTATCAATGTTTTTTTTAAAAAAAGAGATACACAAATGTGAAATTCTCTTTTACTCATATACTTTTTCCCATTTTTAAAGAATACGAGAAAATAAGGAAGTCCCATTTTGCGAATAAAGTAATGAAAATATATTATTTTAATAATTTAATCAAGGATTTCTTTTTTCTGAACAGCCTATACAGGTTAGGAAAGGAGTAGTGGAGTCCATGCCACATAAATTATAAAGGGGAATAAAAATGAGGGATAGGGGCCGGTCAAGATCGAACCTCCAACATTCTATTGGAAGTCGAAGGATTTAACCACTTGGGTTAAGTACTCATCCAAGGAATTTGATAAATGAAGCAGAAACAAAAATTAAGTCAGGAAATTGTTGAAAAAATAATGTATGTAATATATCGAATTGGGAATTACTACCTCCGTTCTGTAATGTTTTTTATGTTTGATAATGTGTTACTATTCACACACAGACTTTTATTTAAAGTTTTATCATGCTTATACAAGTTAAAATATAGCCAAGTAAGATCTTGTTAGATTCGTCTCGTCGTGTAGTTTTCAAATATCAAACTTTTAGAATTTTTACTTGTACCAAATTTGAGTTATTAATAATTTAAAATATACATTGGATTGCGTGAAAAGTGGGTCCGTAAAAAAGATATCAAAACAGAGGAAGTATAATTAGGTTTCCATTAGGAGGACACATATACTTTTACATGTACAAATGGCCATTTTGTTCAAGTTTTTGCTTTTTTTTTTTTTGGGAATCGCGGGCAATATTTTTATATTTATTTTATATGGACATTTAGAATAGCTATTTTTTATATTTTATATTTAAATAGATATTTTAGACCATATAAAAATATATTAATAAAAATGTATTATTTTAAACCCCAAATCAAGCTCCAAAATAATGTTTGATTAACCTCTACACGTATCAAACCGAAAAAAAAAAAAGGAAAAAAGAAAAACCCAACCCCTTAAAAACTCGAATCTCATCATAACTGTAATCAACAATCCAACTCCAAAAAAATGAATAGATTTATCAAAACCTAGTACAACTAAAACCCCCAATTCAAAATTCTGGGGATGTAGTTCAAATTAGGGCAACAACCTAATAATTATACTACAAAAAACTAGTGTGGTTCATGATGCTTTTAAGAATATAATTTGAGATTACTAATACTTTTAGCGATCGATTGTTTATGTGTCGCAGGAACCAAATTTTTGTTGTATTATACAAATATACATATCAAAATAAACATATATACAAGGTAGAAACAATAATTTAATCGATGATTGTCACCAAAAAAATAAAAATAAATAATCAATGATTGAAACCGAACGAAACAAACACATAAGAGGGTAAGTATGCAGTACCTCAAGAAAATCAAGAAAATAATGATGCAAGAGAATTTTGGTTCCGTAATGTCTTCTCCCTCCGACCGGCCTTCTAGTTTCTTCCTCTTGTCTTCTTTTTCCTCTCCCGAAATTTGGTTCCATGCTGTCTATGCAAGACATAGACAAAAATAATGAATCCAATGATGGAAAAAAGAAAATAAGAATTAAAAAAAAAAAAGCAATTCGGGATTGTTTGGATTGCTTTGGGAAGGAATGGAGGTGGATATAGCTAGGTTAGGGCGGGCTACGCTTAGGCTTGAACGGTTTAGGCATACTTTGATTTTATAAGCCCAAGCTTCGCATATTACGTTTGATAGACCTATCTAATAGGACTAAGCCTGACCTATTAATTTAAATAGGCCATGTTTTAAATCTTTTAAAAGCCTGATTAAGTATTTTAAAAATGAAATTAAAATTCTTTTATATATGTCTGGATGTGTAGTCATAATGTTGGAAGATGTAATTTGTGCAATTGGACAACTTTTCATCCACAATTATTTATACACGGGGAAAAAATTATAAATATTTTAAAAACTTATATAAGATCAAATTAATAATTCATTCTATATAGTTTTACAACACTCCAAGATTTCTCCAAGATTTGTCCCTTCTTTTTTCAAGAATCCGGAGATCCAAGATGACGGATGTAGCTATGGAGGATCACGGAGGTGTTCCTCCGATCCTGATCTGCCGGATTCACGAGGAACCAAGCGCCCTCGTCCGTCATTCAGCAATGTAACACGCAGAGGCGCATGATTCATACATGTTCAACTACATAGAGATTCTGAGAGCATGGCGGGGGACCCGGATGATATTACCAAAGTGTATGAGAATGGCGTTACAAGATTCATCCTGTCGAAGGCCTTTAAGGACAGACTTCTTCGACCATGGGAAAACATTGTGGTATTAAAGGTGGTTGGGAGATCGGTTCCATATCATATTCTAAAATCAAGTCTTGCAAAAATATGGCCAGCTTCAGCCACAGTTCCGTTGATCGATCTCGAGAACGGATATTTTGTTGCTAAATTTCAAAAGGAGAAGGACGCATTACATGCAATTTGTGGTGGCCCTTGGATGATTTCCGGCAGTTATTTGCACGTTTAGAAATGGGACGAGAAATTCAATCCGACGACTCACCAAATATCATCTATTGTTGCCTGGGTTAGAATCCCTAGTCTACCTATTTTTTTGTATAGCAGACAGATTCTCTTGGATGTTGGATCTGACATAGGAGAGGTAATTAGTATAGATTTCAAAACTGATGAGGCATCTCGATGCAGATATGCGCGGTTGGCCATTCGAATTGATCTTTCTAATCCCCTCAAAACTAGTGCTATTGTGGATGACTGGACGGTGCAAATTGAATATGAAAATCTTCGCAGCATTTGCTTTCATTGTGGGAGAGTTGGCCACATTCAGGAGAAGTGCCCTCAAATTTCAAATCAGAGTCCGGCGGCTCAAGATATTCCTAGAGGAGAAAGACAACCCAAGCCTACAGGAGGACCTAATTATGGGCCATGGATGATCGTTCAAATATCCGCAAGCGATTTGCAGGTCTTCAAGATTTTCCGGAACAAAACGTGGATCTTCCTCTAAGGGATCCCTCTCCAAGCCCTGACAGAACTCCTAGGCATCATCTTTCTACCAACCGAAAGAGAACCAATCTAACATCTCCGCAATCTTCATGTCCAGTTTCCATCCTTCAAAGGAATGGATCCCCCAAAAGTCTATTCCCAGAACATGTTGAAGCCGACTCTTCATTCCCCTGGAAAGAACAACCTTCGGGAGCTTTAGTCAGACATCTCCCATCCTCGCTTCCACCGGGACGTCATATCGCAGTCAAAGTGGTGGACCCATCTTTAATCTCTATCCTTAGGGGACGAGGCCAAACCCCCACGCAAAGCGGCCGACCACCGGACCAAAATTTGGAAGGGGTGTCTGATCCCATGGATACATTAAGTCCAGTATCCAGTCCCACATAGAGAGCTTGATGCCAAGACATGGAGATGTTGCACATTAAAATGGTTTAGACTCTTTGTCAAATGAAGTTGAAACAGTGTATCAAACATAATTGTTGAGAATAAACGGCTTCGGCCCTCCATTCACACTGGAAAAAAAAATCATTCTATATAAAATAATAATGATATCACATACTCCTATACAATAACATAAATATACTAATAATAATGATAACTAGGCTGGCCTGGTATGCTTAATACGTTCTTTATAGAGCTTGGCATGAGCTAAATATAGGCGCATGGTCTAAGCTACATATATGCCTAACTAGGTTCTTTATAATAACTTAAATATATTTTCAAAATGGTCTAAGCTTAGCCTGTTTATAAAAAAAAGTTTCGCATGGTCTGACGTTAAGTAAGTTAAGTTATAGGCGCATTTCGAATAGTATGGCATATTCCCACCTAGTCACGAACAGTCCAGGGATGGCAATGGGCCGAGTCCAGCCGGACCCACGACCCGAACCGAGGAAAAATCTAGGACCCAAGACCCGACCCAGACCCGAGGTGTTACTCCTTGGACCCGAGCAGAACCGAACCGATTGGACCCGGACCCAGACCCGCGGACCCAAAAGAATTAACGGAAAATAATAAGAAACACTTTGGACCCGACCCGACCCATGACCCGATAATTTTTTTTAAAAATAAAAAAATAAAAACAACAACAAAAATAGCTATGAAACAACACTACAGTAGCAGCAATTGAGCAACAACAAACTTTTAAAAAAAATAACAGCAAATGTTAGCAACAAAATATTAATCACAACACCAAAAGAAGCATAACAGTAGCAGTAAAACAATCCCCCTGCAAAATCATACAATTTGTTCCAACTTCCAATTAACACATACAAATCAAATGATGAAATCCAACATGCAAATATGATGAGCAAAGCAACAAACTTCAGTACATCATTTAAAACATTATAATAAAACATGAAAATAGTGGAATAGATAATAGATAATACACTCGGGTCGGGTCTGCCCTTAGGCCCAAGACCCGACCTAGACCCGAAAATCTAGATTGGACCCGACCCGAAAAGAAGGACCTGAACCGAGCTAAACGGGTTGAGTCCAGGTCGGTTCTCGGGTTCACCGGATCCAATTGCCATCCCTAACGAACACCACTCCCATAGAATATATAGTTATTGACCCATACGGATGCGTATCCGTCATGGAGAAAATAGCCCAAAATCATGTTTTCTTCTGAATGACTAAAAGAACAATGAATCTATTATGTCGCATGCACAACCCAAAAAAAATAAAAAGAGAGAGAAAAAATTGCATGCCCACAAAAGCAATACATGCATGTTTCCACCTAACCCTGTACTTGTCAATATTTAGAGTGATTAGTGAATAGTGATGACGGGTGGGATTAATTTTCCCTATAAATATCAATATACTTGTATGTGTGGATGGGAAGTCAAGTCCATGACTCCCAAATTATGGGTTGAGGGTTTGATTCCCCACCGGCCCTATATCCTTCCCCTTTATTCTTTTATAATTTATTTGGCATGGGCTCACATCACAATTTCCTAGCTTGTATAGATTGTTCTTCAAAAAAAATATTTTTTATGTTTTTTTTTAAAAAAAATATTGACACTCAAGTATCGAAAAATGTATATGAAAGCTCTAACCACACAAATTATAAAAAAAAAAAGAGTGGATAGGGGGTAGGTGGTAGGTGGGGAATCGAACCCTAATCATAAGGTTGTAAATTACTACTCCCTCCGTCCCATTAATTTTGGTGTCTTTTTAACAATGGTCACTTTTCATTTTTAGGAAATTAGATTAATATAAACATGATTAAGAACCCCACAATAATGACAACTGTACTTTCTGCACAAAGTCCAATGCAATTGTTTAACTATTAATATCTTAAAATGTGTATAAGTAAAAATTATATAAAATATATATTCTAAAACTATACGATTAGACGATTCTAACAAGATCACACATGACTATTTCTCTCTTCTTCCATCATTATGATAGTATTGAGTCAAAATTAAATAATAAATAATGTTAAAAGTCAAATGTAATCATTATAAATTGGATGGATGGATTAGCCAAATTTAATCACAACACTTTAACTACTAGACACCACTACCTAAATTCTCGTGCCCAAAAGAAAGTTGCCACAATTATCGGGATGGGGGAGTACATATCATTTGTTTCTATGGGAATGAAATGCTATCTCTCTCTCTAATTATTGTTTTAATTATACTCATTATTACCAATATTATTAGCTTCCTCCATTCTTTTTTAAGCGAGGTGGTTGTTATGTTTATTAAGTAATTTTGATTCGAGTTTTTAATATAGTCAATTGAGATTTTATTGGATTCGTCTAATCGCATAAATTTAGAATATCAAATTTCATAAGTTTTACTTGTATGTAATTTGAGTTATTGAGGATTAAAATGTGTATTGAATTGCATGAGATGTGGATCCGTAACACTTAACAAAGAACGAAGTATTATACTATAATTCCATTTTATGTTCGTCCACTAGCATTGCATAAAATAATACTTCATTTCAAAACAAAATTTATATTTATATTATATTTAATATCCAACATTATTGGCTCACTTTGGTTCACTCCTTGGTTCGAAGGGCAGTGCTTGGCACAGCGAGTGCCTTTTGTTGATATCCATGATTTAAATTTATGTGTCAAGGACGTGATTATAGAGGGTCGATGACAATTGCAAACCCTTTATACTCTGCTTCATATTGACATTAAGCAGCGTATTGAGGAGCTTCCTGCCCCTTTCTTGCATGCCGATACGTCTGATATTCTTGCTTGGCGTGGCTCTACGAAAGGCGTTTATTGTGTTCGAACGGGTTATAACTTCCTGCTCCCTGCTACTGATTCTGGACATGGATGGAAGTGGATGTGGGGCATTCTTCCATTCCGGAAAAAATTGGTGTCTTGTTATGGCTACTTGGTCATGGGGCTCTCCCGTGCAACGAACTCAGATTCAAGCGCCGCCTTGCAACATCACCACTTTGTTCGCTCTGTGGAAGCCAAGAAGATGATTGGCGACATGCTCTATTTTTTTTGTCAATGGGCCGATCAAGTTTGGAGGAGAGTAGGGTTTGATATTGCTCGCACGCTTCAAGGGTTGAACATCATGGACTGTCGACATTGGCTTGAGTGGGCATGGCGCACCTGGGGATTCCATTTTCTCGCATTACTTTGGACTGTTTGGTGCCACCGAAATGAGAGGCTTTTTCGAGGAACTGTGCTCCCAAGAGATAGCATTATATTACGGGCTCACTACCTACAACGCAGCTTGGAGGGAGATGCTGTCTTGCGCAGCAGGGGGCGACAGCCTTTTCCTGTTCGGTGGATTCAGGAGGGAGTCACTGGTTGTGTCTTACACACAGATGGGTGCGTTTTGGCAGCCCAGCGCAGTTCTGGATTTGGTGCCATTATTCGATCTTCGGAGGGGCATTGGAAGGGGGCTTGCGGTGGGAAACTTGGCAACCGTGCCATTCTCGAAGTTGAGCTTCTTGCATTGAGGTATGGGCTGCTATTGGCAGGGCAGCTAGGGGTGGTTCTTGCAGTTTGTTATGTCGACTCCAAGGAAGTGCTCAATATGGTTTTGAAGGGGGTGGATCCCAGACACACGCTTTGGCCTGTGATACGCGAGGTTCGTTCCTTACTTCAACACATGGAGGGTTGCGAGCTTCACCATGTGTACCGGGAGGGAAACAAGGTGGCGGACTGTCTTGCCCGTAAAGCTGTGAGTTCCGAAGATTTTTACACTACGTGGGCTTTTCCACCGGATGAAGTTCGTGCTTTTATGGATCAAGATGCGAGTGGCGCTCCGAGCATTCGCATGCTGTAGCCTTCCCCGGCTTTTGTTTTAGTTTTTGCATTGTTTTCCTTTCCTTTATTTCTTTTTTTCTTCTTTGCTCGCCTTTTAAGGCTGTTTCACCTAAAAAAACATTATTGGCCGTTAAGATTATAGTAGTATAATCTGGCATTTTATTATATTATGTGGATATTGTAAAATTCTAGCAGAATGATCCGAGATTACTACGTAGGAATTTGGTTGGTTGGAAGATGGAAGTCACCCAGGCCGAGGCTTGGGGTAAAAATCCAATTGGCATGGGAGCTTGGAATCCAAAGACTTGAGATGTGGAGTCTGACTGCCATCAAGCAATCCAATTGATTAAGGAAGACGCGGAAACAACAAGCTCATTCGATGATGTGTTCTCCAATTGATTAAGGAAGACGCGGGAATGGGAGTTGAAGTTCAATTGCAACCCAACAGAAGCAAATAAAGTGACTGACAAGTTTATCCAGGGCGGAATTTCATTCCTAAGTGTTGAAAACTTCACTAGCTAGACCCTCTGACCATGTTTTAGATGCATTAAACTTTGACTCGTCGGGATTGTATCAAACTCGATGATACTTAATAAATGATTTAGGCCCTCCTTTACTCCAGAAAGAAAAAAAAATAAAAAAAATAAAATCTAAGATACTTCATATTCTACACGTTAAAACATATAAGGATCTTATTAAATTGGAACTAAATAACAAAACGTCATAGATTTCTTTAACATATGCTAACTCTTTTTTTTTTTTTTTTAATTAGTTGATCGTTGATACAGATATAAGATAGTGTAGTTATGTCACTTCAATTCTATTCAACATTACTTAATAAATAGTGTGTTGGGGCCACAAGAAGTAGTGGGCCGTGAAAAGATATGGGAAAACTAGGGCCCGGTACCCATGTAAAAAATATTATTAGAGTCAAAGCCCCTCCATTTCAAACATTGTGTTTTAGGCCCTATGTAATAACTTGGTAAATCACATACCAAGAACTTGGTAAAGCACATACCAATAACTTGGTAAACACATAAGGTAATCGTGGTAAATCACATACTAAAAACTTGGTAAAGCATGTATGTTATATATGGAATAACTTGGTAAACATCATAAGATATATGTGGTAAAGCGCACACCAATAACCTGGTAAACACCATAAATATTTTTGGTAAAGCACATACCAAGACTTGGTAAATACCATATAGTATATGTGGAATAACTTGGTAAACACCATAAAGTATTTGTGGTAAAGTACATACAAAAAACTTGGTAAATACCATATGGTATTTGTGGTAAACCACGTATCAGTAACTTAGTAAGTACTAATATATGGTAGCTGTGGTAAGACACATACTAATACAGTGGTAAACCACATATTATTAACCTAGTAAATACCATATAGTATCTAGGTAAGGCACATACAATAACCTGGTAACCAAGTCAAACATGTGATGGGATGCAAAGTTTAATAAAATTGGAATGAGGCCTAAGAAAATGGAAAGAATTTTAAAAAGGGTCTGGGCCCAAATTTACCGAAAGATAATTGGGCAATGTAAAATGGGCCAGAAAGAGAGTTTGCAAAGAAAGTAGACTCAAAATGGATTGGGCCGAAAGATAACAAATGGGCGAATGACGAAGCAGGAATCCAGACGAAAGTAGAATCTCAAGGGCGAGAGGTTTCGGCCGAAATGAGATCAAAGCAGCCGATATGAAGAGGGTGAAGGTCGGCTCAAAGGAATGGGCCGGAGAGCGGTTACTGAAGCTCCGACTATAAATAGGGGATGCCATGCACATAATCAAGAGAGACCAATCCAACCCCCAAATTCCTTTATCAAATTTTAATTTTTTGTATCTTTACTGCTTTCTTTACTGCTTTCCTTTACAAAGCTTTCCTAGGCTCTAGTTAGTTTGTAGCGGTTACTTTTCCAAATCCGTCATTGTTCCTTAGCAACCGGTAGTTTGGTTCCAGTTTTTTCGGTGAATTCGCCGTTGTTCCTTAACAACCGGTAGATTCCCCATTGTATCTAGTTTGCCATTATAATTTCAATGAATATTCAGTCAAGTTTGGGCGTAATTAGTCAAGTTTGGGCGCATTATTGTAAATCCGGACCCGTAATCGGTTTGATCCTTTTCCGATAGCCTCCCTTGAGGAGAAAAATGTCCTTGGCTCGACGCTAGCCAAACACAGTGACAAAACCCTCTCTATGAGATTAGACGAATCCAACAAGATATAAATTTATGAAATTATGAGTATGTCCGCAATACACTTAACATGGGACGCCAGTCAATGTCGCAAAGAGGAGCTCAATTTATTACTAACTCTTAATGCCTCAAGCGAGTCACAAAGCACATGAATTTTAGTAATCCCACTGTCCTGAGCTAACTGGAGACCCTGCAAAATAGCAACCACCTCAGCTTGAATACATATAATATATGTAGATATACTACCTCCGTCTCATCATTTTTGTTAAGATGAGTTTTGGCACTATTCACTGTTTAACTTTAATTCGAATTTTTATCATAGTTATGTAAGAAAAACAATAGTCAACTGAGATCTTGTTAGATTCGTCTAATATTGTACTTTTAGACAATAAATTTTTTATAAATTTTCTTTGTACATAATTTAAGTTATTAACCGTTAAAAATATTTATCGGCATGCGTGTCGGAGATCTCTGTAACAAAAATAATGAGACGGATGAAATATTTAATAAAATATAGCAGGTGATAGATGGTTTGGATGGTTGATTGAGTGATGGATCATGTGGTAGATTGTATAGTCGAAATTCATCTCCGACCCGATCATCACCCTATAAAAATTCATATTTTATCGGAATTTCATCCATTTCGCCGGGTTGGGTGGATCGAGTTTATGCAGTGCGGGTGAAATTGTCATTCCTACTCTCGTGCAGGACTGAAGATTAACAAAAATAAATCTATTATAGTACAAGACTGGGGCTATCTACGCATCCCATTTTGCTAAACACACACCATTTATTCAATACACACCACTCTTAAATTAAAAAATTTATATTTTTACTAATACACACCATAAATATTTACTATTATACTCTTATAATTATCTATGAAAAATAAATAATATTCACTCACCACTTTACTAAAATACACACCAAAACATAATTCCCAAAAACCCTACCCCATCTGTTCAAGAAATGTTTTTGAATGCAACTCATCCGTTCAGGAAACGAATGCCGAACATGACACGAGCCAAAAGTTTAATATTGTCATAGGTATGTTCAGGAAAATATTTTCGAACTAACGATGTTTGTTTAGGACTATATTTCGAACATATAAGCTGTTCAGAAAAAACTTTTGAACAGATAGAAGGCAATATTCTGGCAGCGATGCCAGAATTGTTTAGAGCCGAATTAGCGAGGAATATGTATCCGATGGGAACGCAGAATGCACAGATGGCACAAAATCCAATGCCTGCGATGCAAAATCCTCACAATTTTCAACAGCAGGCCTATCGGCCACTTGGAGGGCAGGGACCACGGCCCTTCGTCCATCCGCAACAAAGGTACGATCAGCAGCAGAATCAACCGCCTCAGCCGGTAGTGCAACCGCCTGCTCCAGTGGTACAACAACAATATCTACCACAGCAGCCGAATCCGCCACAACTAGTTGATAGAGAACTTATTGCAGAGATCATTCGTACACAATTTGGAAATCTCATCGGCCAAGAGAATAGGCCGATGTATAGGAAGCCTTACCCCGATTACATCGAAGAGTAGTATCCACTGCCTAGAGGAGTGAAGGTTCCTAATTTTAATACATTCTCAGGAGAGGTCGGCCGATCTACGATAGAACATATTGGCCGATTCACAGCCTAATGCACCAGAATAGCGCAAAATGATTTTTATAAGTTGATATTGTTCAGCTTATCGCTCACCGGTCCAGCATTCGAGTGGTATATTAATTTGCCAGCAGGATCGGTTAACACTTGGGCCGAAATGGAGCGGTTATTTCATGACCGATTCTACAACACCAGTCCTGAAATGTCAGTGGTTGATCTAACATCAACCAAACAGAAGGCGGCGGAATCAGTCACTGAGTTTATAGAGAGATTTTATGCCGTTAAAGCTCAAATGAAAACAATGCTACCGGAGCACGAATCTATCCAAATCCTGAAGCAGAATCTGAAGTTCGCCATCAAGGACAGATTGATGGTCACAACACCCAGGACTGTGGCCGAATTAACGGCCGAGGCTATACGAATGAAAACTTATTTGGCGGAACAAGCAGGTTTAAAATCAAGCCGAAGTCAAAGTGGCAGATCACAGCCTATCCAGTCGGCCGCATCATTTGCAGAATCCCTGGATATATGTGAAGTAGAGGAAGAATATAATATGTATGATATTCCTGCCTTAGCCAAAGTAGCAAGGGCTGAATTGGTAATAAAGAAGCCCATGACCTGTCCTGCTCTTCGGCCAGTCAGAGGCAAGGAGAAAGATGGAGAAGTCAGGGACGAATCTCAGAGGTTTTATTCTTTCGATCTATCTCAGATGGATGAAATATTTGACTATTTCCAGAAGAATGGCTTATTGGAGTTCAAAGGAAATCACCCGCAGCCAACCAAAGAGCAACTGGAGGCCGGGTGGTGTAGATTTCACGGATCGGCTACTCATTCTACAGCGGTTTGCGGACATTTCAGAATGTTGATCCAGAAGCATGTGGATGATGGGAAATTGTAATTCCCGGACAGACTCATGGCAATTGATAAGAATCTGTTTCCTGTCGCTAATATGGTAATGGTGCACCCCGATCAGAACAAGTCTGTACACGATCGTTTGGGGAACCAACCATCGTCCAGTAAAAGCTCTGTGCACGATCGGCTAGGAAGTCAGCCATCGGCCCAGAAGAAGGCAGGAGTGTGGAGACGGTTAGGGTCTCCGCAGAAGGGGAAAGAGAAGATTTCGGACGTTTTTGACCGATTGGGAGACTATGAAGTTAAAGAATGGATTAAGCAATCGGACAAACCTCAGAAGATGGAATTCAAAGATGAGAGTGAAAGGCCAATGTTGAAAATCATAACCAATGGTTGGGATTCAGAAATGACACCGACAGCTGATAAAAGGAACGGAAAGACTGTGATTCAGATCACAGTTCCCGAAGACGCCATGTCCCCGGAGATGAAGAGACTCAGAAGGCCACCAGCGAATACTCAGGTAGGCCGATGGATTCAGAATTCCCCTGATAAAAGGCATTTCGGCCAACGCCGATTTGAGAATTCAGCCTGGAGGGCAGGGGATGAAAAGACCCCAAGAGGGAAAGGATCATATCGTACCTTTAAACGGAGAATGCAGCGGCTTAAAGTAGCCAGAGCAGATGAGGTAGAAGAGTACGAGATGATGCATATGGAGGAAGACTTCCCAGACGATTGTTCTTCATCTGAAGGAAGGATCCTCAATAAAGTATTTTCAGCTCATCTGAAGTCAGTCGAAAGGAAGAAAGAAAAGAATGAACCGAAAGAAGGTCAGGATCGGTTGAAGAATAAAATTGAATTTTGGCTGAAAATAATTCAGCCGAAAGCCGATAGTGACCAGCCGAAATTAAAAGAAAAATGGAAGCCTAGGCCAGTCCGAACTAGGGAATGGAAGCCAAAGACAAGCATCGTCCCGAGTAGTGACACACTTTCAATCGGGCAGTTCAATTCGATTTCGGGTCTAGTGCAAACATGATAGCGACGACCACGACAAGCTGTGAAGAGTCTTGGTCTGATTCGGAACCAGTTGTGGTCTTTTGTCAGAAGGAATGAGAGTATTTTGGTGAAGAAGAGCCTATAGTGGACTTTTGCTTGCTAAACTCGAAACACTTCGGCCTGAAGCCGAAGCTGAGAAACCTGTGGAGGAAGGGTATGGGGCTTTTGTCCCGGAAGCTCAACCAAGTACAATTTTACCCCCGACTACAAAGATGTCTCAGCATGTGAGGCCTTTGTATGTCAAAGGCTGGGTCAACGGGAGACCACTCAAGAGAATGTTTGTCGACGGTGGAGCAACCGTTAACATTATGCCATTATCCACACTGACGAAGATAGGCCGCTCGAAGGACGATTTATTGCCCACGAGGATGAAAGTATTAAGTTTTGTGGGAGCACAAACGGCGGCTGAAGGTTGTATTTTAGTGGATGTAACGGTCGGAACGATCTCGATTCCGACTATGTTCTTTGTAGTGGATGCAGAGGTCCCGTATGCGGCCCTATTAGGCCGATGCTGGATCCATACAGCTAGATGTTTACCATCGACACTTCACCAGAAAATATAGTTCTGGAAAAAGGATGGCACTGTCGAAGAAGTGGATGGTGATCAACCTCCGTTTCTAGTCAGCACAGCCGGCCGAATTGATGTGGTGCTATACGAAGAGCCCATACAACCATTCCTAGCGGTGGTAGGGGAACGATACCCGCAGGTCGTTGAATGCGACTGGACAGACTTGGGGTTCGAGGTCAGGTATCAGGCCGACGTACAGCCGCCGATGAAGAAAGTAAATAATGGATGAAGAAACTAAGGAAATGGTCGAGTTCGAATCGATCGAACTCGGATCTTCAGGGGAGAAAGCAAGTTGGAGTGAACTCATGGATGCTATTCCAAAACGAACACCAGATTTCAAAGCTCAAGACCCCTTGAAAATGGTCAATGTTGGCACAGATGAGCACCCAAGGGAGATCCCGCTGAGTGCAAATTTAGATCAGCAGACGACAAGCCGATTCAGGGAGGTGTTAATTGAGTTCAAAGACTGTTTCGCATGGGACTACACAGAGATGCTAGTATTAGAACGATCAATTGTGGAGCACAGATTACCAATTAAAGAAGGGTTTAGGCCGCATAAACAGCCGGCCAGGAGGGCAGCACCTGAAATAGTCCCGAAAATAAAAGAAGAAATAGAAAAGTTGTTAGTGCCGGATTTGTTAGGCCAGCTAAGTATGTAGAGTGGTTGTCAAATATTGTTCCTGTAATAAAGAAGAATGGGAAATTGAGAGTTTGTATTGATTTCAGAAATCTTAATATAGCCACTGCTAAAGATGAATACATGATGCCTGTTGTCGATTTGTTAATCGATTCGGCCGCAAAGCAGGGGATGTTATCCTTTATGGATGGGTATTCAGGATACAACCAAATCTTTATGGCCGAAGAAGATGTGCACAAAACTGCATTTAGGTGCCCAGAAGCTATTGGGATATAAGAATGGGTAGTAATGCCATTCGGTTTAAAGAATGCAGGAGCCACATATCAAAGGGTCATGAACTATGTCTTTCATGATTTAATAGGAGACTGTGTAGAGGTCTACATCAACGATGTCATGGTCCGATCCAAAGATGTGGAAAGCCATTTGGACGACTTACGAAGAGTATTTGCAAGAATGAGGTTACACGGAGTTAAAATGAATCCAGCCAAGTGTGCTTTTGGAGTGCAAGCAGGGAATTTTCTTGGGTTCTTGGTACACAACAAAGGCATTGAAGTTGATGCAAACAAAACCAAGGCCATCCAGGAAGCTAGGCTTCCACACGATAAGAAGAGTCTGCAAAAATTCCTTGGACAGATCGGTTTCCTAAGACGATTCTTGGCGAATGCGGCCAGAAAATCGAAACCATTAACCGATCTACTAAGATTGAAGAAAGAAGAGGAATTCAAATGGGCAATCGATCAACAGGGAGCCTTCAAACAACTGAAACAGGCTTTGATAAATCCACCATTTTTGGTTCCTCCAATTTTGGGCCGACCATTAAAGCTATATATAGCAGCGGCCGAAGAGTCTATTGGAGCATTACTGACTCAAGAAGACGACGAAGGAAGAGATCGGGCGATTTATTACCTAAGCCGAATCCTTAGGGATGCAGAACTAAGATACTCGCCGATTCATAAACTGTGTTTAAGTCTTTATCATGCATGCCAGAAGCTAGAATATATCCAACCAAGGCAAGTGATAGTGGTGGCTTCAGTTGATATAGTCAAAATCTTGATGAATGATACGATCAGCAGTCGAAGGATGGCCAAATGGGCCATGAAATTAAACGCATATGATTTGAAATATCAACCACTCAGGGCTATGAAAGGACAAATTGTGGCCGATTTTCTGGCCGATCATGCGATACCTTCAATGTCCGACGATATTAAAGAACAAGTTCGACCGAAAGAGATAGACGAAATAGGGATAGTATATCTACATCCGTGGGTGATGATGTTTGATGGTTCCAAGGCCGCCTCAGGAGTTGGGGCAGGGTTCACGCTATATACGCCGGAGGGCAAAATATCCAAATACTTCGTACAATTTCCGAATTCCTATACCAACAACCAAGCGGAATACAAAGCGTTGATTTCGGGGTTACAACAACTGATAGAAGAAGGAGTAAAAGCTATTATAATCAAAGGAGATTCGCAAGTGGTTATTCAGCAGCTGCTAGGAGATTTTTTGGTAAAAATTCTCAGTTGTTCAGATTGTACGAAGAAGCAATTGGTTTATTGGAAGAATTCGATGAGGTATATATTGAATACATTCCTAGGTAAAAGAACGGATTAGCCAACGAATTGGCTCAACACGCAGCCAGATATCGGCTAATGCCGATAGCAGGGAACGTCGAAATACATTTAGCCGAAACGGAAAAGGCCGAATGGATAAAAGAGATAGCACGGACATTAGAAGATCCATCCAAAGCTAATCCAGCCGAAAAATATAAGGCAATGGACTACATAATAATAGGAGGATTACTCTTTAAGCGAGCCATCGATGGAGTGCTACTCAGGTGTGTCGGAGAAGAAGATGCTAAAAGAGTAATGGGAGAAGTGCATGAAGGAATATGCGGCGCACATTGGGCAGGAAAGTCGATGAAATGGAGCATCATTCGGCTAGGATATCATTGGCCGAATATGGGAACAGATTGTGAGAAGTATGTCAAAGGGTGCAGTGAGTGTCAGAAGCATGGGCCGATTCAGAAGTTACCGGCCGAAGAGTTACATATAATGATTAAGCCATGGCCATTTCGAGGATGGGCTATGGACATCATCGGAAAGATTCATCCCTCTTCTTCAAAAAGGCATGAGTTTGTGCTAGTGGCAACGGATTATTTCACGAAATGGGCCGAAGCTCAGGCATATGTTAGCATTTCTTAAGAAGAGGTTATTGAGTTTATTAAGAGACAATTGATCTACAGATTCGGAATCCCACAAACGATTCTAACGGATAGAGGAACAATATTTGTGGGAGAAAAAGTCTAAGCCTTTGCAGACGAATACGGAATAAAAATCGTGCATTCGTCACCATATTATCCACAGGGAAATGGGCAGGCAGAGGCCACAAACAAGCAACTAATAGGAATTATAAAGAAGATGATCGAAGATCAGCCAAGGAAGTGGCATGAGAAGTTGTCTGAGGCTTTATGGGCTTATCGGAATGCCAAGACTTCAGCCACTGGATTCACGCCATTTCGGCTGACATATGGGATGGACGCAGTACTTCCAGCCGAAATAACAGTGCCGACTTTGAGAACAAGTCACGCAGATTTGATGTCGGTTGAAGTTGAACAGTACGATCGCTCAATGAAAGATGAGTTATTGGATGTCAATTCCGATTGGGTGCAAGCATTTGAAAATTTGCAGAGAAATAGAGACATTGTGGCCGATTGGTATAACAAGCGAAGTTGGCGATTTAGTGTGGAAAGTCATATGGCCACCCAAACAGAAGGATGGCCGATTAGGAAAGTGGAGCCCCAATTGGGAGGGGCCATTTATTGTTCAGACAAAATTACCAAACGGAGCATAGATATTGGTAGACGAAAATGGAGAACAAATGTCAAATCCAGTTAATGCAAGATAGATGAAGAAATATTATGCTTCAGTTTGGGGTTAAACATCAAGCAAACATAAAGTAAAGATTTTATTGCATGGACGAACATTACAAAGAGGAGCTACTTCGGCCAAAAGCGGCGTCGATAGTCCGAAATTGTAATATACAAGGGAAACGTCCTAGTCTAATAAGGCGGGAAAAGGATGAAAGCCAGTGGGACTGGGAATGGAGGACACCCAACATTCATTCCCAAGTCCAAATTCTTCCCGCCGGCGAGATCAGAGATGGCTGTGCTAATAAGGCCAGCTCCCCAACCAAAAAGAAAAAAGAAAAGATAAGTTTCTGCTCCAGCAAGGACATCCCTCTGAGCATGCACGAAAGGAGAGAAGTCCGTGGGGTATGCCCTTCAGAGCAAAAAGGATGATACGGTCCCATAGAAAGGCGTGATCATCATTCGACCGCCCAGGACTTTGGGACCGGTGTTAGTAAGGGTACGACAAGTCATATCAATATTAAGAGACAGGGCGAAGCCTGAACATGACCGTCGAAACATATGTTAGGAGAAGTGTTGAGAAATCCTCTTTTGCATGAGGATGGCGATAAAAGGATTAGCTGGACTCGTACTGCACAAAGGAAGGATTTTCGTGTCATAAATAAGTATTCAAATGAAGAGTCAGTATGCCAAGGGGGCCAGGGAGAAAAAGGAATGAAACGCATCAAGGGAATTATAACAAGCATTGCAAGGTGTTGTGATGGCAAAGGGAAGGATGCTGGTATTTATAGAGTACCAAGGAAATGTCATTTATAGCAAGGGAAGAAACGTAAAGGGAAAAGCATTAATGATAGACAAGACGTTTCAGGAGTTACAATAAAGCTGCAGAGAATATTGCTCTGCCAAAAAAGAAATCCCGGAGGTTACGGAGAAAGATGCAGTAATTCACTAAAGAAAAAGAGAAAGTCGAGAGTACACAAAATGATACATTAAATTCCAGCCGAAAAGGGAAAATCAAAAAGAGCCATAACAACCATATTCGAGTAACGACAACAATAGAGAAATCTCAATCTCCACTCAAATCATAAGCAATATCGTCGTCGAAACTGCGAGGGAAAACAACGGCCGAATTTCGAGCAGTCGCAGAGTCCAAGGCCGATTGAAATTCCTGAAATGATCGAGCTGCAGCTTCGGCCGAAACCGGAGGGTCATCAGGCTGAGATGAGAGAAGATGTTCAGAAGCATCTTGAAAAATTCCAGGCTGAACATCTAAAAAAAGGAATAGAAGGACAAAGTTTATCAAAACAGAAGAAGGACATAATCGCCACATATTATCTTGGTCAAAAGAATATATTAAATATTACCAGGATCCTTCGGAATATTCCTTACAGAAGAATCAACGGCAGGGTTATCAGAGGCCGTGGAAGTATCAGGTGCAGAGTGAAGTTGGGCCGCAGTAGATCGGATTTTATCAACCACAGCTTGAGTGTCCGACCACAAACCACGGAAAATACCGATAACTTCGTCACTAAAGGAAGTCCTCAGGGAAAGATAACCCATTTCTTGTTGGAGACTAGCAAGCTTATCTCTTGGAGCCTGGGAAGATTTATGAAGCTGCTTGACAAGGCATTGCAGATGAGCCGACTCATTGTCCACCTCAGCCAGGGCATTCTTCACGCCTTGTGCCTTACGCTGGAGTCGGCTAATCTCCAGATTGATGGTGGAGAGATCGTCCGAATACTTGAGTTTAATATTGCCGTTGGCCGAGAATTTATCCATATACGCCTGATAATCGGAAGCATGCTTATCGAACTCCAACTTGTGAAGGGTAAGAGAAGCCTGTTCATCTTCAAGTCTTTTACGAGTGGCCAGGATATTGGGAAGTTCTAAGTCCATCCGTAAAAGGTAAGTGAACATCGCCTGGTGAACGTCTGCCAAGCCCGAGGAAAGAAGTTCTTCAGAGAAGGACTGCTTAATATGGGAGAGAAGCAGGAGAATAGGCTTAGTTTGAACTGAAAGGGCATCAAACTGACAGGTAATCAGACGTTCCAATTTGTCCAAACAAGCCCTGAAAGAATTAGGAAATTTCGACGAGGGAAGAGAAAATGAGGGGGAAAAGAAATCGTCTAAAATACTCCTATCTGGAAAAGGAGAAGAATGAGTAACATCAAGGGCTATCCCTTCTTGTCAGACACAGGCAAGGGAGGGGTCAGGAAGAGAAAAAGTAGAGGAAGAAGGAAAAGCAGCCACCAAGGAAACAGTCGGATCAGGGATAGTTAAACTGACATCATCAGCCCCAAAGGTATTAGGGATCGAGCTTGGCCTTACACCAGCTAATGAAGCAGGAAGCATATCAGACATAATAACCGAAGTCTCACCAATAGGATCAAGGGCTGAATGAGAAATAGTGGAACGACGTGGCATGTCATTCGGGCCAGGCGAATGATCAGGTGATACAGAAGGGCTAGATAAACCTGCAGATGGGTGAGCCTAAGAGGAAAAGAAATAAGTATCAGTAAAACAACAGTGAATAACTTAAAGTAATAGGGGGGAGGGGACCACAAAAAACCTGATCAGTTGACGCAACCGATCCAGTGAGAGGCGAACGAGTCGACCGTCTTCGAGCTTTGGAGGCAGGTTCGCCTTTCGACTTTCCCGAGCTCGGGGCAGTACGCTTTCGCTTCGAAGAAGCAGCAGGAACGGACGAAGTATGCGAGCGAGGAGGAAGAGAAGAGACATCGTCTAAAGCTCCTGCGAGATATAAAAAAAAAAAAAAAGAAATGGAGGAAAAGCCTGAGAAAGATACACAGTATATGAAGTAAGGAATCGAAAAGACTTACTGAGCAAAGGAAGTAAAGGATCATCCTCTTTAGAAGAACAGGAGTAATCGGGGGCTGATCCCATAACGGAAAACATCATAATGCCTGGGAAACCACGAGAAATGAGGAGGGTCTGCAAGTCAGTTCCGAAATTAGCACAAGAAAGGACTTTTTCCCATCAGTCATCGAAACGCTTTGTCGACAAACCAGGGCGGATGTCGAAAGAACGAACTTCAAAATTACAAATTCTGAGAGCCCATGTTCGGCAAAGACGACGGCTCTCCTCTGGACCAAATCCTTTAAAGGATTTAATATACCGGTTTGGGTCTCCACGAAGAGGAAGGACCACATCCTGAGCAAAACCGAACTGTCGGCTGACCAGATGAGGATTATAAACTTCAGAGAGGATAGAATGATCAAGAGGAACGAACAATGAACAGTTGAAGATGTGGCGAGGAACGATGCAAGCATTCCAGACTTGAGCCAACGGCTTCGAGAGAGATGCACCGAAAGGGGGAACACCGATAGCCGAAACCCAACTGTTAGAAGAACCAGAGTAAAGACAGCAAGAAAAAGAGTCAAGGGGGGATCTGTTCATAAAGTAGTAGATCCATTGTTCGATACGCATGTCGGGAAAATGGATCCCAAGAAGGTCATTGCCCGAAGGAGGAGTGGTATCAAAGGATTGGGGCTCAAAACCAGAAATATCTCTAAAATGACAGGCAAGCCAATGATGAAGAAACCAAAGAGGGCCGTGAGACCTGTTGAGATGACCATCAGCCCATCCATGCACCTGGGACGAAATGCCAGAATACAAATGGACTAAAAAGTAATCAGCAAGAGGCAAATGGGTATTATCCATAAGCGACTTTGATAAAGGGTAAGTCTCAAGGATAACATTCTTGGCGGGCGCACAACAGAAAAATCGGCTTAGGAAATGCATCATAAAGGCCACGGGTTTCGACTTGAGAAATTCAGGCTTATTACCACAATATCGAGTAATCCATAGAGCGAAGGTAAGCCCCGAAGAATAGCCAGTGGATTTCGTCGAAGGTTTTTCAGAACTAGTAACACCCAAAAAGTGTTTTCCAAGAGAGGGCAAGTCCAAAAGAAGCTTAACATCTTCAATAGTCGGAGTCATCATGCCCCAGGGAAAGCAAAAACAGTTGATAGAAGAATTCCAGAAATAGAGGAGGGCTTGAATGTGCCGATATTCAGAAGGAAATGGTTGAACACTCAACTTAATCAGATGATTGATACCGGTGGACAACCAAATCGGTTCGCAGCAAGGACGTACCCGTTCATACCAAGCAATATATTCAGAAGTCACGATGGGCCAAGTACTAAGGGGACTGAAAAGTTTAGCGGAGAAATAATCCGAAAACAAGGGGATCGTCTTCGAATCACCGAAAAAAGAAGAAACAGAGGCAGCGGCCTCGACGGAAGTCGCCAGAGGCCCAAGAGTAGTATAGCCTTCATCAGTAAGATGAAGGGAAGTTTCATCGGCGAAAGAGTCTTCAATATTCTTGATTTTAAGAGAAGAAGGTGAGAGAATTGATTGCGCCATTGAGAAGGGAGGAAAAGGATTACGGAGAGAATATGGAAATATACAAAAGTGAGAGAAAAAAAAAAAGAGGGGCAATGATTAAAAGATAATGGAATACGAAGAGGCGTGGCCGGATCCCAACGGGGAGTTGGCGCACGAAAATGAGAAAGTGGGAGAGTTAGGTTTACTTGGGCTCTTTCTAAAAGACGAAAATTCGCCCAAGTAAGGAGGGCATCTGTTGGGACCACAAGAAGTAGTGGGCCGCGAAAAGATAATTGGGCCATGTAAAATGGGCCAGAAAGAGAGTTTGCAAAGAAAGTAGACTCAAAATGGATTGGGCCGAAAGATAACAAATGGGCGAATGACGAAGCAGGAATCCAGACGAAAGTAGAATCTCAAGGGCGAGAGGTTTCGGCCGAAATGAGATCAAAGCAGCCGATATGAAGAGGGTGAAGGTCGGCTCAAAGGAATGGGCCGGAGAGCGGTTACTGAAGCTCCGGCTATAAATAGGGGATGCCATGCACATAATCAAGAGAGACCAATCCAACCCCCAAATTCCTTTATCAAATTTTAATTCTTTGTATCTTTACTGCTTTCCTTTACAAAGCTTTCCTAGGCTCTAGTTAGTTTGTAGCGGTTACTTTTCCAAATCCGCCATTGTTCCTTAGCAACCGGTAGTTTGGTTCCAGTTTTTCCGGTGAATTCGCCGTTGTTCCTTAGATTCCCCATTGTATCTAGTTTGCCATTATAATTTCAGTGAATATTCAGTCAAGTTTGGGCGTAATTAGTCAAGTTTGGGCGCATTATTGTAAATCCGGACCCGTAATCGGTTTGATCCTTTTCCGATAGCCTCCCTTGAGGAGAAAAAGGTTGGCTCGACGCTAGCCAAACACAGTGACAAAACCCTCTCTATGAGATTAGACGAATCCAACAAGATATAAAATTATGAAATTATGAGTATGTCCGCAATACACTTAACATGGGAGGCCAGTCAATGTCGCAAAGAGGAGCTCAATTTAATACTAACTCTTAATGCCTCAAGCGAGTCACAAAGCACATGAATTTTAGTAATCCCACTGTCCTGAGCTAACTGGAGACCCTGCAAAATAGCAACCACCTCAGCTTGAATACATATAATATATGTAGATATACTACCTCCGTCTCATCATTTTTGTTAAGATGAGTTTTTGGCACTATTCACTGTTTAACTTTGATTCGAATTTTTATCATAGTTATGTAAGAAAAACAATAGTCAACTGAGATCTTGTTAGATTCGTCTAATATTGTACTTTTAGACAATAAATTTTTTATAAATTTTCTTTGTACATAATTTAAGTTATTAACCGTTAAAATATTTATCGGCATGCGTGTCGGAGATCTCTGTAACAAAAATAATGAGACGGATGAAATATTTAATAAAATATAGCAGGCGATAGATGGTTTGGATGGTGGATTTAGTGATGGATCATGTGGTAGATTGTATAGTCGAAATTCATCTCCGACCCGATCATCACCCTATAAAAATTCATATTTTATCGGAATTTCATCCATTTCGCCGGGTTGGGTGGATCGAGTTTATGCAGTGCGGGTGAAATTGTCATTCCTACTCTCGTGCAGGACTGAAGATTAACAAAAATAAATCTATTATAGTACAAGACTAGGGCTATCTACGCATCCCATTTTGCTAAACACACACCATTTATTCAATACACACCACTCTTAAATTAAAAAATTTATATTTTTACTAATACACACCATAAACATTTACTATTATACTCTTATAATTATCTATGAAAAATAAACAATATTCACTCACCACTTTACTAAAATACACACCAAAACATAATTCCCAAAAACCCTACCCCATCTGTTCAAGAAATGTTTTCGAATGCAACTCATCCGTTCAGGAAACGAATGCCGAACATGACACGAGCCAAAAGTTTAATATTGTCATAGGTATGTTCAGGAAAATATTTTCGAACTAACGATGTTTGTTTAGGACTATATTTCGAACATATAAGCTGTTCAGAAAAAACTTTTGAACGTAACATATTTGTTCAGAATTATTTTTCGAACAAAACCCATATGTTCAGGAAATCGGACCTAAACGGTTCGCGCAAATTCCAAAAGAAAATTTTGGTTTCCAAAGTGCTTACCATGACTTCCGAGGTGACTTCTCATATAACATTTCGCATATATCCGCTTGTAGAATGTTTTAATGTGTTTTTCCACTAATTTGGCTTGAATTTGAGTGATATTTAGTGTAAGAAAATTTTTAGAGTTTGAACGAAGAAGAGAATGAAGGAACAATGGAAAGAATGTGATGGAAGAATTTCAATGTGGGATGAGATTTAGTGTTTTAAATATAATGTGTATCTAGCATTTTTGTGGTGTGAGTTGTGAGTTTAGAAATATGGCTTTCCAGGGTGTGTATTTTGTACAGGGTGTGTCTTTTAAATATAGTGTGTATTTTGTATTTTTTTTATTTTATTTTTTATTGATATATGGGGTATTTTAAGAAGGCAAAAATAAAAGGGTGTGTGTTTAGCAAAAATAAAGTGTGTAGATAGTGGCGGCCATAGTACAATCTTTTTAATTTGGAAAAAGGCCAAATATATCTTTTTTGTTTAAAAAAAAACCAAATCTATCCTTTTTCTATTTTATTACCGAATTTATCTTCTACATATGCTAATTATATCCGGAAATATCCTAAATTTACTAATCGTGGAATGTCTGCTGACGTGGCAATAAATTAACTTAAACCCTACACGCTGGATCGAATTTGAAGTGTGTCTCAATTAGGGCTGGGGAAAAATACCGAATATACTGCATACCGCACATACCGTATCGAAAAAATACCGAAAATATCGAAATTTTCGATATACCCTAATTTTCGGTATGGTGTCATACCGTACCGTAAGATTTCGGTTCGGTAACAGTATAAATTTTTTGATAACGCGGTATATCGCTACCGTACCGAACTTTGGTATATACCACGGTATCGGTATATACCGCGATACCGTTATATACCGTAATATCGGTATGTTGGTATATAGCGAAAGTTCGGTATGCCGGTATATACCGCAATACCGGTATGTCGGTATGTAGTGAATGTTCGGTATGTCGGTATATACTGCGATACGGTATGTCGGTATGTACTGAATGTTCGGTATAGCGGTATATACCGAACTTACCGGAATGTCGGTATGGAAATATTTCATACCGAAACTTTCGGTATACCGAAGATCGGTATACCGAAATGTTCGGTACGGCAACGGTATGAAATTTTTCATACCGTAAAGTTCGGTAAGGTATACGGTACGGAGAATTTTTTTCGGTATGATACCGTACCGAAAATTACGGTATACCGAAAATTTCGATATTTCTTTTTTCGATACGGTATGTGCGGTATGCGGTATACTCGGTATTTTTCCCCAGCCCTAATTGAGAGACACTTCAAATCTCATCCAGTGTGTAGGGTTTAAGTTAATTTATTGCCACGTTAGCAGCCATTCCACGATTAGTGAATTTAGGATATTTCCGGATATAATTAGCATATATAGAGGATAAATTCGATAATAAAATAAAAAAGGATAAATTTGGCTTTTTTAAAAACAAAACGGATATATTTGGCTTTTTTTCCTTTTTAATTTACTAAATAGGTTGGCACGATTTTTAGCCTAACAGCCTTTTAAAGTCGCATTTACGCTCAACGTTGTTCGGTCTCGGACGCAATGGACAATTGCGGAAAGAGGCTCCGCCTTGATGTCGTCGCGGCCGCCGCCGCACTGACAGATGCCCGTGGCGGCACTCCGCCGCAAGAGGGCTTTCCGATCCCTGCCTCCTTGATCCTCGATGAGATTCTCCCCAGATTGGAGCTCGATTCGATCTGTTCTATGGCTTGCGTGTGTCGTTCCCTTCGTTCGACGGTGTCTCTAGCTCTTTCCGCTCTCCCCTCTCTCGATCTTTCTGTAAGCTATCGTCCAGTTGGAAATCTGATTGCGTAATTGCTTACGCGTTTGAATAAAAAAAAAAATCGGTCGATTCTCGATCGTTTCTGAAATCACTGAATTATCATTTGTAGTTTGAGAATTGGTTGTCTCTTTCTATTCCCCGTACATTGCTTTATGTGTATATGTCATTTTTATTTTTAAATGTTTTGGTTAGTTGAAATTATTTGTGTTCTATTTTAATTGGGTTGAAAAATTGAAAATCTCCTTTTATTTTTTCACCGAGAAACGTTTGTGGTGTTAGGCATTTTCAGTCAGTGGGGAGCTGCTTGCTCACATTGTTCCCAGAATGGGAGGCGTTAATAGTGTTACCATTGATTGTATGCACTTGGAGGATTGCTCGCTTGCGAATATTCTCGGTCCGAACATGCACGAATTGAATTTGCTTAAGTGTGCATTGGTATCTTATGATGTTCTCCCTTCTATTGGAGAAAAATGTCCCAACTTGAGGTATGGTTTTCCGAGTCTTTACGATGATTCTTGAATTGAAGCTTACATGGATTGCTAGGTTTAATTTTGTGTATTTCTTTTCATTGTCAATTGTATAAATGCAAGTATCTCAAAAGAGCTAACAGGCTAGATTGAAGCTTAGTCGCGGTACTCCAATTGTATTGTGTTCAATTACAGGCTATGAGATTGATTTTTCTGATTTAGAACTAGATTGCTGTACAAGTTGGGTCCTAAACGATCAGGCCTTATATGACCACAGTTTCTAGGTTTACTCCACTTATTGTTGGTCTGTGTTGTTCATGTATCTCCCTGTTTCTGCATCAGGAAACTTACCCTGGAATTGGCAGGGCAGAACTCTCCTCACATTTTCAGGGTCAAACTCCTAAAAATGCTGGAAAGAATTCCCTATTTGGAGGTAAAACATTTTGTCCTCATGTATTGATGATAGATTATTGTTGTGTATTTTTGTTTATTTTAAATAGATATCATGGGCTCAATTTGCATTTGCTAATTCAACTAAGCATTTTCGTTTTGCAGTATCTATCTATAAAAATTCGGGGAACAGAAAGTGATGCATTTGATTTGGGTTGCCTCAACCTTTTTCTCCCCAAAACTCTGACCTTTCTGAAGTTGCGGCTGGTGAATGAAAAAGATGTTGTTCTTTTTATTAAAGAACTTCGAGATGATACAAAGATTCAAGGGAATTTGGTCAAATGCAGCATCCCATCACATTTTCAATTGAAAGGCTTTAGATTGCAAACTTTGTCACTTGTCTTAAATGTTATATCTGATAGACTTATAGAAACAATCACAAGCTCACTTCGGCTTTTGGTTGAACTTGATCTTGAAGATAGAGCATGCTCAGAACCGAAACTGCCTCACGACCTGACCAACAGGGGTCTGCAGTTTCTAAGCTATTGCGAGCATCTGACATCCCTTTCTATTGTAAGAAGTAGGATGAATTATCCAGTGTCGTTTAAAAGGGTAAATGATATGGACATAATGCTTCTTGCTGAGAGTTGTGGCAATCTAGAATCTATCAAGCTTGGTGGGTTTTCCAAAGTTACTTCCGCAGGATATTCATCTTTGTTGTGCTCATGCCGTAATTTGAAGAAGTTTGAAGTTCGCAATGCACCTTTGTTGACAGACCTGGCCTTTCATGACATCATTGGGATTTTGTGCCCCCTTGTTGAGTTGAAATTGTCGTCTTGTAACCTCATAACGAGCGAAGCTGTAGCTCAACTAGCATTCTCTGATACTTTGCAAGTACTTGATACAAATGGTTGCAGAAGCATAGCAGACTCCTGTCTCGAATACATATCCCACATTCATACACTGACCACACTAAATCTAGGAGGAGCTGATATTACAGACAATGGTCTTGGTGTTCTAAGTAGAGCCAACCTACCAATCTCAAGCCTGTGTCTGAGAGGATGTACTCGAGTAACAGACTGGGGAATTATTTCCCTCTTTAATGGTGGAGACAGAATTAAGAAGACATTATCATCCTTGGATGTTGGCCACATGCCAGGAATATCAGATAGAGCCATTGGTGCAGTTGTTTCAAGTGCTGAATCCATTACTGAACTGTGCATCAGATATTGCTTTCATGTGACTGATGTATCATTTAAAATATTAGCTTCGGGGAGGTCTGATGGGCGTCTTTCCCTTCAAAAGCTTGATATTTGTCACTGCACTCAATTCTCTGGTGGACTGATAGAGCTGCTTCAGAAGCCATTTTTCCGTGGCTTGAGATGGCTTGGGGTTGGGGGCACCTCTTCGGTGAAGAGGGATGATTTTTCTATAATCTGCAGAATGCGCCCATGGCTCACCATTTGTTTTGAAGGCTGTGAAATAGGGTGTCATGATGGATGGCAATTTCATAAAGACAGTGATGGTAATTGAAGATGGAGACAGTTGTATCACCACCCTATGATTGCAAATATATGGGTGTCGGGCAAAGTATAGCCATATGAGATTCCATCCTGAGCTATATTGATGAAGGGAGCAATGTAACCATCGTCATTTGAAGCTTTGTAACAGACAGATTCTTTGATGAAATTGATTGAATCTTCATGCAAAACTATGGTAGTTATGCCTGATTTTGGTTTAATGTTGGTGCTAAATTGAAGCAATCACCGGATGCTGAATCGGGAAATTTGATCCTTGTGCCTTTTCTTATTCAGTTGGTTTTGATTGTGTATGAAGAATGGTGCTGGCTGCATCTTGAACTTTGATAGCTTCCTAGTTTAAGTACACCTGTTGTTGGTAACGGTTGGATGTACAATGGTGCTGCATCCCACATGGTGCTTTTTAAGTTTTAGGACAACCCAATGTGGGGTTTTTGGCACTACCCAGATGAGTGCTTCAACTTTCATTTGTTGTTAGTATCAAGTTACGGTTCAAACATTTGAGTGAGCATATATGTTCAACGGGTTTGGATAATGTTCGAGAAAAGTAGCTCCATGCTCAAGAACTCTATTAGGGCGTGTTTGAATGGTGAGATTTGAAGGGGAAAGTGAGCAGTGACAGTGAGGCATGCAATGAAGAGAAGAGTTTTACTACTCAGGTTTGGAAGTTCAAAATAAAACAAGAAAGACAAAAAGAATGGAAATGCCTATGGCACTGTGCTGTTCTTTCTGCTAATAATTTGGTGGAAAGGAGTGAAAGTTGGGTAAAGTTTTTCTCTCCTCACGTTTTTTCTTGCAAGAGGACTAGCTTTATTTCATAGAGTACATATTTTGGCATCCTTCCACATTCATATCTATTTTGAAGGGCATGATAAGTATTTTGAACTTCAGAAGTTTACAAGTTTGTTTCTGTACCTCATTCACACAATTTTACACAATGAGTGTGTCTATAATTTATATTCCTTTATTATTTAAAAAAAAAAAAAGTTGCTGGACGGGGCTTTGAATCAAGGGAGGGCAAAAATGAACAATGTTCTAAATAAAAGAAGCTCGACCACGCCTTCTAGCATGCCTGTCGTAAGCAGTGTTGAATGCTGCCCAAAGAATGTTAAAAACCTTTTCATAAACTGGGAATAATGGAGATGTTATATTACACAGCATAAATGGAGCAAACTATGGCTTTGTTGGGATGCCAAAGCTATAAATAAATAATACTCCAACCAATTCAAAATAGGAGTATATGCCATTTAAAAAGGTAAAATATAATTTCAAAACAAACATTGTACGCTTATCAATGCAAAATCACATTAAATAAGATGTGTAGTATTTCACAACTCTACCCCTATTAATTTATTATATCTTCAATTCTTATTTTGAAACTCTCCATAATACTGTTTTTTACACTTCCACTTTACAGTTTAATACACATTTTAAACTATTAATAACTCAAGTTCAATAACGATATTTAAACAGTACACGATGAGACGAGTTAATAGTGGCACATACCATACATAAACAATAAAACGAGACGGAGGTAGTATAAGTATAAATTACTTAGAGCAAATTTCGAGCATGTTCGCGAGCAGACTTGAACATATGCTCGCGAGCTTAAATAATCTATTCGAGTGAGCTTGAACTTGTATAAAATTTCCAATCTCGTTGAGCTTCAGACTCGATTCGGCTCGGCTTGGCACGTCTACAGCCGTATACAGTCCAATATTCAAAACAATAACTACTATTCTAGTGACAAATATGAATAAGAATGCCATTACACTAAACACTTGGCAGTAACAATAACAAACCAGGAAAATCGTACTCACAGGATTTAGACAACGGCCACCAAAACAACAAAGCCAAGCATTCATCTCTTGCACATCTGACTTCTTCACATACTCCGAGTGAACATAGTAGTATCCTGAGAAGAAGGTGCTGAGGTAAACTCAGTATTGACTGACGAGTTGTCGTAATTCGAAGATGTATGAAGAATCTCCTGCCCTTTTCTTGGAGCCCCTCTATTTGTGAGTTCCATTATATCCGAGATCAAGCCTGGCCTGGTTATTGCCTGCTTGTCGACATTTTTCTCACCAGTAAGCATTTTTACCACATCTGACATAGAGGGCCGAAGCTGGGGCGAGTCCTGGGTGCATATTAGACCGACCTTCAAGAATCTGCATGCCTGCTCAGCATCAAAGTTTCCATTTAGTGACGAATCTACTAGCATCACCAATTCATTTTTCTCGTGCAGTTTCCATGTCTGAAATGATAAAGAGGTTTATGAGTGTTTTAGAAATAAATTTATGCATTACTACAAGCAACACAGTTTTGTAGTTTGCTAGGTAAGGTAATCTACTGGTTACCCTTTCAAGAATAAATTGTTCTTCTCTTGGTAATAATGTATTTGTGTTGCATCTTCCGCTGACGATTTCAATGAGGAGAACACCAAAGCTGTATATATCTGCTTTGCGTGTCACCTGGCCTCTTATGGCATATTCGGGTGCCAAATACCCTCTGGTGAAACACAGGGCAAAAGAACGCATATCAGGTTAAATGCTTGTAGTCATAAGCAGCTGCTGTTAATAGTCAATTGTTAATTCTGTCCCACCACAGTTTCAGAACTTACATGGTTCCTGCCACACGTGTACTGACATGAGTCATGTTGCCAGGAATGAGCTTCGCAAGACCAAAGTCTGAAATTTTGGGGTTTAAATCTTCATCAAGAAGTATATTGCTTGCTTTTATGTCTCTGTGGATAATCCGTGGACGAACTTCCTCATGAAGGTAGGCAAGTCCCCTTGCAACCCCAACACAGATTTTGACTCGTGTTCTCCAGTTAAAGTGGATGCTGTCGTCACTACCTGCAAATGATTATACAAATCATCAGTTCATTTTCATTCAAAAGTAAATCTACAGAAGGGTTATTGAGTAGTCAATAGATCTAGAATATAAACAAGGAGGTAATGAGCACAGCACTATATGTAACACAGATTTTGGCTAAAAATGGAATGATGTATACCAAGAAGCGTATGTGTGAGGCTGTTATTCTCAAGGTAGTTGTATACAAGGATTCTATGATTGCCTTCTACACAGCAACCATAGAGCTTCACTAAATTTTCATGCACTATATCTGAAATCACTTTAATCTCAGTCAGGAATTCTCTCACTCCTTGACTTGACTCAGAAGAGAGAACCTTTATGGCTGCCATCTGCCCATTCTTGAGTCTTCCCTACAGGCCAGGTCAAGAATCGTTATCTGGACTTCACGTCTTTTCTCCGAAAGTGAATGTTTTAATCATGCAATAGAAACAAAACTCAAGAAATAAACGTGAATTTACCTTGAACACAGAGCCAAATCCACCCTCCCCAATTTTATTTGCAGTATTAAAATCATTAGTAGCGACCCTCAGTTCCTTGTACGTGTAGAGTGTGACATTGAGGCCTGAAAGTTCAGGGCCTAATTCGCCTATATGCAGGAAAATAAGAAGGAAAAGATATTCTTAGTTACAAGAAAAAATCACCAAGCAGCAGCTACAGGCAGAATCTATACAACAACATATTTTTCTGGCCAGAAATTGTGTCTTGCAATTATATAGAAGCTCTAAAATTTACCATCCTGTAGCTCACTGAGACGGGTGGCTGAATCCAATCTTCTTCCACAACACAAATAAGAAAAACAGGTCATAACTGTAGGCCTTTCCTGAAATCTCCCAGTTTAACTATCAACAGATCGTATTGATAGGGCCAGATCATACAATCTATCAAAACTAAAAACAAGATCATGATTAGACATTACAATCAATGAGGTCATAAACAGAAGACGTATAGGTCATTGCACATAAAGGGACATTTATTAGCTTTTAAAACATGATATTTATCTATAGAAAAAAATCTGATATAATCATATGGTGCACTCAACGCTCATTTCTTGTCTCATTGCAAGAATCCAACCAAATCTTAATTATGATGTACGGATACAATGAGGCTGAGCATAAGTATTCTAAATGACAAATTTGTACCATGGTGACAAACAAGAACTCTGAAAATAGCTGCAAAATGTCCTGCAAAATCTTTTCATCAACTTAGCACCTACTAACTTCATCACTTAATTTTATAGATCAAGTATTTCTTCATTAATTTGGTTAAATAACCATAAATATACTAACTTAATTGATTGAGTGAGTTTATAGACTCATAATTCAGCTTCAGTATCTCAATCAACCGATGCTAAATGCAACTAATTATGAACATATATCAACATCAATTTCAACAACACAAGAGAATTCTTCTGTTCATGAAGGATTCAAACCGAAATGCAAGGTCAATAAGATTACAATTTTTCAAATCTACATACAGACGTATCCCTCACGTCTCATATTTGGAACAGAGAAGAAAGACTTGTCTTTTCGAATCAAAGCAGGTCGATAAATAACAATTGCCTAATCGAGGAAGGAATTAACGACAATAACAACAAAGAGATAACAAAATGAGATGCCCAGAACAAATTATTGCAACCAATGAAAATTCATTGAAAATCGAACAGTCAAATTAAACGACCAAACAAACAATGATACTGCAAGTCGCAAGCGACTTACTGATTAGGCATATCCAACCTACAAATCCAGAACCGAGAAACACAGAATTGGAGAAAACAGAGTATTCAAAGTGCACAAATCAGGCTCTGCGGCAGACTTACAAGTCTTGGGGAAGTCAATACAAATATCTTCAGCTGGTAATTTCGGTAGCAAGCTTTTAGTGTAGGATTCCTTATTTCCGAAATCCGTAATTTGGTTTGACGTCGTCGATGTGAAACAGACAGGAAGAAACAGGGAAAATGAGGAGAAATCAAATCAAATGACAAAAAAAAAAAAAAAAAAGTTAGGGTTCATTGATTCATGAGCAGGTAGAGGGCAAGTAGGAATGAAGAATTGACGACGAAATCAATCAGACAAGTAGAAGGCGCGTAAAAGTCAAGACCGGGCAATCAATTCACTGTCTTGATTTGGCACTTTTGGCTCCATCCTTCTTCAACTACGAATTCTCACTTGACCGCGTCGGTTACTTTATTTTTACTTCTCCGTACTGCTGCTGCATGTCTCTTTTCTCTAACCGTTTTAACTCTTTCTTTGATACTATAAGTATATTTTTAGAGGTTCTTAGTTAGCTCATTGTTGTTTGTCGTTGCTTGGAAAATGTGGACTGGTTAATTCTTTTCCATAATATGCTAATTGTGTATCTATTGTGTTTATTTAGGATTCATTGTGTTTATATATAATCGGGTAGGGGTGATTAACGAGTAGAGCTATTCGAACATGAAACGGGACTCGACTCGGAAAAAACTCGACTCATACTCGAAAAACTGAGTCGAGTCGAGTAGTTGAGTAGGGCACTCGAGTATCGAGCTTGAGTTCGAGCCCATGTATATTACACTCGAACTCGAGTCAAGTACTTGAGTCGAGTCGAGTATCGAGTACTTGACTCATTTTCTCTTTTTCTTTCTTTTTTTTTTTAAATTTTAAAAGGAAAAATTCAAAAAAAAGATAAAACTCGATAAGCTCGAGTACTCGACTTGAGCTCGAGCTCAAGAACGAGAAATATATATAAGTATATAAATAGTCGAGCTCGAGTAGCTCGACTACTCGACTCGATTGAAAAGAATATATATACTCGAGCTACTCGAACTCAAGTCGAGCTCGAGCTCGAGCTTGACTACTCGACTCGAGCTCGAGTAGCCATATTTCCCCATCAAGTCAAGTTCAAGAAATTTACTACTCAGGCTCGACTCGACTCGATATCACCCCTGTAATCGGGTATTAATTAATTAATTTTTATTTTAACTGTAAATTTTTTAGCACATTTAAGAGTACAAAATAGATTTATCCAATACATTCCACATATAATTATTATGCACACCATCGAATCTTAAAAAGCGATATCCTTCAATGCCCCAGATTCTCAAGAGATTAGTCTTGGGCTCAATGTGACCTGAAGCAGACAAAATTGACAAAAGTGATTTATGGGATTAGATATGGTGCTTGTGGTTTTGCTTGGATCACGATGGGGGTTCTTGTCCTTGTGAATTCCCCTGGCTATAAGTTGTGTCTGAGTTTAAAAATAGTATGTTGGATGGTTGTGTCGGTTTTGGTGGAGAACATTGCTCCCTCATAAACCGTGTATTTGGTATTTCGGCTTTGGAATAAGTCTTTTTCCTCAAAAAAAATGTGACCTGGGAATACCTGGTACAGACAAAAAAAATCTTAAAAAGTGATTCACCACAAACTCTCCACACTTTCTTATTATATATATTGATATTAATTATTTTTTTTGCCAAACAAGCCTTGCAATGTTAAGAATATATTGATATTAATATTAATGATTGGTTATAAAGATATTTTATAGTAGCTGAATGAACCAACGAATAACCATAATAGGTACAAATATCATATAGTAATAATATACTGTACGTAGTATGGTACAAGTACAACTAAATACGGAGTACTAATTACTAGTACAAATTTTTAAATATGAAACTTTTTTTTCGTCCATTTCTTATACTCCTACTTTCTCTACTTTCTCATCTCAACCCACTTATCCCAATTTCTTTTTTTGAATGTGTTATCACAAAAAATATCATATCCGGGAAAATTGGGATTTAAGTAATTTAATATGGGCAATTTAGTTGGCCTGAAAAATTAAATTACTTGATTAATTGAATAAAAATATTTTAATGGCAAATAAAAAATATATATATAATAAATATATAGGTTACTTGGCAATGCAACACAATTATCCTACAGTCATCTCGGGTCGCCCGGACACCCAGAGGTATAGACTGGGGATAAGCTACATGCCAGGACCCCATGGGGGGGGTCTCTGGTCGACCAAGAAGGGTGTCTTGGTCGACCACAAGATATTCCATGGAGATGGGAACTCCTCTTCGTTGTTTAAGTACTCTGAATGGGCCTAGAATGGCTAAAAGGGGGTTATACGACCCACCGGAAGCCTGGACAGGGAGAGGAACATGCCCACACTCGATGGGAGGGTCCATGGTCGACCAAGGGGATGTAGTGGTCGACCAAGAGGAGTCCCATGGGAAAAGTCCTCATTTTTTAGTGTATAAGTGCTCCGAATGGACCCGAAACAGCCAGAAAGGGGTTATACGGCCTACCGGAAGCCTGGACAGGAGGAGGGACATGCCCATACCCCATGGAAGGGTCCATGGTCGACCAAGGAGTTGGAATGGTCGACCAAGAGAAGTTCCAGGGGGAAGGTCCTCCTTTTCAGTGTTTAAGTGCTCCGAACGGGCCCGGGATGGCCAGAAAGGGGTTATACGACCTACCGGAAGCCTGGACAAGGGGAGGAACATGCCCACACCCCATGGAAGGGTCCATGGTCGACCAAGGGGCTGTAGTGGTCGACCAAGAGGAGTCTCATGGGGAAAGGTCCTTCTGTTTAGTGTTTAAGTGCTCCGAATGGGCCCAAAACAGCCAGAAAGGGGTTATACGACCTACCGGAAGCCTGGACACGGGGAGGAACATGCCCACACCCCATGGAAGGGTCCATGGTCGACCAAGGGGCTGTAGTGGTCGACCAAGAGGAGTCTCATGGGGAAAGGTCCTTCTGTTTAGTGTTTAAGTGCTCCGAATGGGCCCGAAACAGCCAGAAAGGGTTTATACGGCCTACCGGAAGCCTGGACAGGAGGAGGGACATGCCCATACCCCATGAAAGGGTCCATGGTCGACCAAGGAGTTGGAGTGGTCGACCAAGAGAAGTTACAGGGGGAAGGTCCTCCTTTTCAGTGTTTAAGTGCTCCGAACGGGCCCGGGATGGCCAGAAAGGGGTTATACGACCTACCGGAAGCCTGGATAAGGGGAGGAACATGCCCACACCCCATGGAAGGGTCCATGGTCGACCAAGGGGCTGTAGTGGTCGACCAAGAGGAGTCTCATGGGGAAAGGTCCTTCTGTTTAGTGTTTAAGTGCTCCGAATGGGCCCGAAACAGCCAGAAAGGGGTTATACGACCTACCGGAAGCCTGGACAAGGAGAGGAACATGCCCACACCCCCATGGAAGGGTCCATGGTCGACCAAGGGGCTGTATTGGTCGACCAAGAGGAGTGTCATGGGGAAAGGTCCTTCTGTTTAGTGTTTAAGTGCTCCAAATGGGCCCGAAACAGCCAGAAAGGGGTTATACGGCCTACCGGAAGCCTGGACAGGAGGAGGGACATGCCCATACCCCATGAAAGGGTCCATGGTCGACCAAGGAGTTGGAGTGGTCTACCAAGAGAAGTTCCAGGGGGAAGGTCCTCCTTTTCAGTGTTTAAGTGCTCCGAACGGGCCCGGGATGGCCAGAAAGGGGTTATACGACCTACCGGAAGCCTGGATAAGGGGAGGAACATGCCCACACCCCATGGGAGAGTCCATGGTCGACCAAGGGGCTGTAGTGGTCGACCAAGAGGAGTCCCATAGGAAAGGTCCTCCTTTTTTAGTGTTTAAGTGCTCCGAACGGGCCCGAGATGGCCAGAAAGGTGTTATATGACCTACAAGAAGCCTGAACAGGGGGAGGAACATTCCCACACCCCATGGAGGGGTCCATGGTCGACCAAGGGGATGTAGTGGTCGACCAAGGGAATATGACTTGACCATCCCCTTGATATGCCCAAAGGATGCGCAACCGCCCAATATGCAAGACGAGCTATAACGAACCAAAGGCCAGCTCAGACTTAGTTTCGAGCCTTGGAATGACACAAGACTAATCAAGCCACAAAGGAGACACCAGGCAAGCCAGAAAGTTGTGGAAGAGGAGCAGTTATTTCCCACAGATGTGCTAGGGGAAGCCGTTACACAAAGAGTCTATAAATACAACCTTATTGCAGAAGGAAAGGAATGAACACACAACTCAAACTCCTCAGGAGCTTTTATCTTTTCCATAGTTCGTAGTTTTAGTTTGTAGCCTAGTCTTAGTTTCTGTAGTTTCTCTCGTAGTTGTACTACTTAGTTCTTGTAATTTGCAGTGGGCAAGAAATCAATTCTTGTTCATTGTTTTTCTATATTGAAAGGCGCAATCTTACGGTAGAATTTATTCAGATTCAGCCGTCTTAGCCTGCAAAGGCTTACTATTTATTGTTCATCGCATCCTAGCGATAACAATTTGGCGACCACAGTGGGAGACGATTGAAACGTCTACCATAGATCAATTATCAAATTTGGAAAGTTTGGATAGCTTGGTGTTAAGATCACGAGTGATATCCCGGATAAATATGTCCACGCCAAGAACATCCACTAGCACTACTACTGGCGGAATCCCGCCACCTCCTGTGCCGCCCACGACAGGGCATAATACTGCCAGTGCAAATGTTGTACCAATGGACTTAATACCAAATCTGATAAATCAATTTACAGAACTATTGGACAACCGTTTGGCAGCTATGCGGAATGAGTTATCTGCCCAAGCCTCACCTCAGGGATTTTTTGCTCAAGGGCCGTTTGCGGCCAACATGGGCAACTTCCCACCCAGAACAACAAATGGCCTACCCTTAGGGCAAGGCCAGATGCTCACTCCACTCCCGGTTTTGCCAACTTTTGGCATGGGAGAGGTGTAATCACAGAACTATGATAGGCCGGAAGCCAGTAACAACAGGGGCAAGCGGCCGGCGGCGACGTATCCCAACAATATCCCATTGGGAGGACAACCTGCTTTTGTCCCTACCAATGTGGAGAATTATCCAGTGGATACATCTCCAATCCGACCAATGGGAGAGCTAGGTGGAAATCAAGAACCATGGAGGCCACCTATGGCTAATCCGTCAGGTCCCAACAACCATTACGCACCTCCCATGGTACATACTCCCCAAAACCTAGGGATGCCTGTTGATGGCTACAATCCCAACCCTAATATGCCAGCCCCTCCACAAGGCCCTGCCATCGATCCTGATATTTTAGCAGATATGTTACGAGATCAATTTGGCTTCACTGTAAGGCCGACCGGTCGGATGGCGTATCCAAAGCCTTACCCAGAGGCTATAACGCGTGACTACCCACTTCCTCGAGGATTCAGGGTCCCTGACTTCTCGACATTTTCTGGTGAAGATGATGCATCCACTATAGAGCACATAGGGCGATTTAGTGCCCAGCTTGGGGAAAATGCCCGTAATCCGTATTATAAAATGCAATTGTTTTCCTTATCCTTAACCAAAACCGCATTTTCGTGGTTTGCTAACCTCCCTCCGGGACACTTTAGGACGTGGGAGGACATGGAGGCAGCATTCCACACACGTTTCTTCAATGCCGTACCAACAGTGTCAGTTACTGACATAGTGGATGCTAAACAACTGCCTAAGGAGTCCGTAATTGCATTCATAGAACGTGTGAGACGGTTAAAGTCTCGCTGCTCAACCGCTTTGAGTGATGCTGAATTGACCAAGATAGTGGTCAGAAATATGGCTTCCACGTATAGGGCACAACTAACTGCCCACGATATCCCAGACCTCTCCGCATTGGCTTCCAAAGCCATTCGCCTCGAAACTCTATTTAAGGACGAAGGATCTGTGGCTAATCCCAAGAAATATCGTCCTATAACTAGCGTAGAGGCAAACGAGTACAAATACTCAGATATGGAGATTGATAGTGAGGTTGCATGTATGGAGGTTCTCAACGGTGGAGAAGTTGCTGAGCAGGCGGTGGCGGAGTTAGTGAAAGGGAAACCGTTCCCTTGCCCTAAGTTGCAACCTAACGCCGCCAGAAGGATTGTAGCTAGTGGTAAAATGCCCCAAAAAACGGGGGCTGATGAAGAACCACTTTTCGATGTTAGCAAGGCAGACGAGATCTTTGATGTCCTCTTGAAAGAAGGGCAATTGAGACTACCGAAAGGCCAACAATTGGCCACCGCCGAAGAAGTTAAGGGTCGGAGTTATTGCAAAATGCATAATTCCTTTACCCACACGACATCCCAGTGTCGTCACTTCAAACTAGAAATCAACAAGGCCTTGCGTACTGGTCGGTTGAAGTTTTTTCAGATGGGAGTGGACGAAGAACCTTTTCCTCCAATCACCACAGCGATGGTGCAAGCAGGACCATTTGAAGCTGCCAGGCCTGAACAAGGGCCATCAGGCACTAAACAAGCTCACCCACAACAGGGTGAGAGTCATACACATCCTTCAGGGTACACCAGACGGTTTCCACCACTAAATAATGTGGTAGGGAGAAACCCCAGTGGTGATGAGCGAAATGTTCGGCAATACCATGGGCCATCTAGGTGGCACGATCGTGGTCGCTCCGATGAAAGAGGCAGGGAAAGATACGGTTGGTCACATAGATATACCAGGAGCCGGACTCCACCTACCCTCCATCCACATCGTGGACCAATTGCACAGACGTGGACATACCCTGATGGAACCTACGAGGTTCAAATCATTAATGGAGCAATGGTTTGGAAAAAGCCCACACGAAGGCCACCTATGGCCTACGACAATACATGGATAAACAATGCCCCTCCTCCTCCAGTGGATGTAGATCCCAGGTTCCCAGGAATGACGCGGACACAGATACGCAGGGCCAAAAGGCAGTATGCGGCAACCCATAGGGGTAGCAGTAGTTCGACGATAAGTGCTCCTATACTCCCTACAAAGACCCCTTTGTCAATGTGGGGCCTAAATGGCCCATGTCGCAAGGAGAGAGATGCAGACGGAAAGGAAATTTCTGCCAACCATGGCAAATCTACTTTGTTAGATAACTCTGATAAGGCGGGTGTCCTAGCCGAACCTCAAACGGTTGATGCTACTGCCTCTAATCCTTCGGATGAACTTAAAGAAGGGGCATGGGTGACAGAAGGCCTCCAGTGTGCATATTGCCAAAGGGTGAACAAAGTCCCATACGATTTGGAGGACGACCTCGCCCAAACACAATTTGGGGATTTTACTCCAGAGGAATTAGATGCCTTAATGGTCGATGAGGGGCAGACTGGAAATACTGTCACGCAGGAAGACCACGAGTCGCCCAAAAAAACAGAAATGCGACGAATCCGCACCAAATGCATTGATGCAGGAAAATGAGGTATCTAAAGATGATACAGTCGTGGCAATGACCATTAACATGGCACATGTTAATGTACCAGAACTGGAGGTTGAACAGGACAATGCCAGTGTCAAGTCTTTAGAAGAACCTGTGTGGGCTTACATCCATGCCGCATATGATGATGAAGAGCCAGAGGTAATGTGTGAGGACGTTCCTCCCATAATCTTTGAACCACTACCCATAGATGCTCCACGACATCTCAAGCCATTGTACGTCCAAGCCCACATCAACGGGAGAAGGTTCAACAGGGTGTTCGTGGACAATGGGGCGGTTTACAACGTCATACCACTTACCACGCTCAAGAAGATCGGGAAGACCAAAGAGGACCTAGTGGAAGCTGATTTAGAGTTGGCAGGGTTCAATGGGCACACTACCAAACCATTGGGCATGCTGACTGCACAAATTGGCGTCGGGCCTAAGGTCGTATCAACTGTTCTGTTCGTAGTGGATACCCCCACCACGTATTCGGCACTACTTGGTCGTGACTGGATTCACACTGCTAAGTGCGTCCCCTCCACCCTACACCAAAAACTCTTGTTCTGGGAGGGCTTAGAAGTGATCACCGTCAATGCTCATCAGAATCCATTTCAGGGATACATCGGCAACAGCACAAGCGATGCCGTACTCTATGAATCTGCTATACCACCAATTAGCATGAGTGGTATCGTCAGTGCATGCCCCATGCCTAACTGCAAGTTAACAAGGCAGGGGTATGTTTTCTATTAGTTAGTGTGATCTGTAAGTGGCTCGATAGCCAGAAATATTAATTTCTGCGAAAATAATTGTATATGTCGAGTCTGATTAATGAAGTTATTATTTCCGATTCATTGCCAGTTATTTCTTTAAATTCATGCCAAGAAGGGACTGAATCTAAAAACTATGTGTATGAATGGCCAGAGTTATTAGAGAAACCTGAGCCAACAGTGTATGCGCAGGACCCATTGGTTGAGTTTAATATTGGCAATGAGGAGAAACAACGACCAATAATGGTCAGTGGTTTACTGACAAGAGACCAACAAGATGAATTGGCACAATTAGTGGCAAAACATCAGGATTGCCTTGCTTGGGATTATACTGATATGCCAGGGCTGGATAGGAAACTAATAGAACATCGTCTCCCTATTAAGCCCAATTATCGACCGGTAAAACAAGCTCCTAGACGTTTTAACCCCGAATTGATGCCTAAGATTACTGAAGAAATTAAAAAGTTGTTGGATGCCAAATTCATCCGGCCTTGTAGATATGCCGAGTGGCTGTCTAATATCGTCCCTGTTACCAAGAAGAATGGTAAAATGAGAGTCTGTATAGACTTTAGGGACTTGAACTTGGCCACACCCAAGGACGAGTATACCATGCCCATTGCTGACATGTTGATTGATGCAGCAGCTGGCCATAAAATCCTATCCTTAATGGACGGCTATGCTGGATATAATCAGATTAACCTGGCTGAAGAGGACATTGCCAAGACGACATTCAGATGTCCTGGAGCTATAGGAATATATGAGTGGGTGGTAATGCCTTTCGGTTTGAAAAATGCCGGAGCAACCTACCAAAGGGCAATGAACACCATATTCCATGATTTAATTGGCAAAACTTTGGAAGTATATATTGATGATGTAATCATCAAATCATCAGAGTTTAGCCAACATCTAGTAGACCTAGAGGAATCATTTGTCAGAATGAGGAAATATAACCTTAAAATGAACCCTACGAAATGTGCCTTTGGGGTGGCGGCTGGCAATTTCTTGGGTTTTCTCATTCATCAACGAGGGATAGAGGTTGATGCAAATAAAGCTAAGGCTATCATCAACATTCCTCCACCCCGAACAATTAAAGAATTACAAAGTTTATTGGGAAAGGTTAATTACCTTAGAAGGTTCATAGCCAACGCTGCTGGTAAAATGAAACCTCTAACAAAATTGCTTAAAGGAAAAACAGGACCTAACATTGAATGGGGTCCTGAGCAAGATGAAGCCCTAGAAGTGATCAAGACATCACTCATCAACCCTCCTGTTCTTGTACCGCCTTGGCCAGACAAAAGACTAAAACTTTATTTGGCTTCATCGGATGTAGCCATTGGCTGTTTATTGGCACAAGATTGGGATGATGGAAAAGAAAGAGCCATATATTATCTGAGAAAAACATTAGCAGGGCCCGAGTTGAATTATCATTTTGTGGAGAAACTATGTTTCTCCTTGGTGTATGCTTGCACAAAACTCGAACACTATATCCTGCCTAGGGACACTGACGTAGTGACTAAGCACAACATTATTAAATTTTTACTTAAGAGACCTCGAATGAAAGGTCGATTATTGGATTGGGCGGTGAAATTAACCCCATTTTCCTTAAATCACGTTCCTATCACAGCCATAAAGGGACAAGTGGTGGCAGAATTCTTGGCCGACCATTCCGTCGACCTCAATGAGGAATGGGATTTGGAAATTGAATGTGTAGGCACAGCACCATGGGTCTTATACTTCGATGGCTCTGCAACTAATACTCGAGCAGGGGCTGGAGTTAGTATTTATGGTCCCAATCGACAAAAGATTAAAGTCTATATAGAATTGGGACCAATGACTAATAATTCAGCAGAATACGAAGCCCTCATTTTAGGGTTGGAAACATTGATTATGAGGAAGGCCCAAGCCGTGATTATTAAGGGAGATTCGCAATTAGTTATCAACCAAGTGCTCGGGGCCTATGGTTGTAAGAATTCCACCCTGATGGGATATCAAAACCGGGTTCATGACTTACTAGCTAAAATAGCAGACGTTACGTTCGAACAAATCTCACGTGACGAAAATGAAGAAGCCAATCGCTTGGCCCAGCTCGCCTCAAAGTATCGCCCTAAAGGGGAGATCAATGAACTAACAACCCCCATGCTTAGGGGTGAGGAGCCCCACGAAGGGAATGGGACATCTCGCGTAGAGGGGAGCCTAAGGGAGGTAGATAGTCCCATACCTGATGAGTTAGGTAGTATGGCACCCGGGGGGGCAACCCTCATTCCGCCACCAAATAACGATACTGTGGCACCCGGGGGGGCAACTCTACTTCCTCCACTAAGCAATGACACTATGGCACTGCCGCCATCTGACTGGAGATCAGAGATTATTGCTTATTTTAAAAATCCTCAGACTGACGATAAGAAACTTAAGGCTAAGGCTTTAAGGTTTATCCTTATTGGGGAAGATCTATATAAGCGAACAGTTGAAGATGTTCTCTTGTTATGTTTAGGGCCAACAGAAGCAAAGAAAGTTATGGCAGCGGTCCACGAGGGCATTTGCGGGGCTCATAGGGCAGGCCTGAACATGTGATGGACTATCCATAGGTATGGATACTATTGGCCCACCATATACGAGGATTGTATTAAATACGCCCAAGGATGTGAAGCATGCCAGAGGCATGCCAACCTCAGACACGTCCCTGTGTGTGACTTGAATTATATGATCAAGCCATGGCCCTTTAAATCTTGGGCCATGGACGTCATAGGGATGATCCATCCGCCCTCAAGCAAAGGGCATAAGTTCATTATCGTAGCGGCAGATTATTTTACTAAGTGGGTGGAGGCTATTCCTTTGAAATCAGTAGCTCAGAAGGATGTTATTGATTTCATCGACTCACATATTATTCATCGGTATGGGATACCTCACAGTATCACCACAGATAGGGGGACAGTGTTTGTTGGGGAGCAATTCACTGATTACTTAGCTTCATTTAAGATCAAGCTTTACCACTCATCCCCCTACTATCCTCAAGCAAATGGCCAGGCCGAATCGGCCAATAAAATTTTAATTAGTATTATCAAGAAAATGATTGAGGACAAGCCTAGGAAATGGCATGAGAATTTGTCCACGGCGTTATGGGCCTGGTGAAATACCAAAAGTACTGCCACAGGATTCACTCCATATAGGCTAACTTATGGCCAAGATGCAGTGCTGCCCATGGAAATCACGGTGCCCAATAGTCGTACAATGAATGTGGGGACAATTCCGAGTGATGTCCATGAGACTATGCTTATGAGGGAATTAGAACAAACTAGCTCTGACCGATTAAAGGCAATTGATAATATGGAAAGAGAAGCCCAACGAAGGGCTCGGTATTACAATAAATGGGTTAGAGCCAATCCATTTCATGTTGGTGATTTAGTTTGGAAAACTGTTTTGCCATTACAAAAGAAAAACGACGATCTTGGGAAATGGTCTCCCAATTGGGAAGGACCTTACATCATCCAAACTGATCTTGGAAATGGAGCATTTGCACTTATTAACAAGGATGTAAAACAAAAGCATGAGAGCATAAATGCTCGTTATTTGAAAAAATATTTCCCATCGTATTGGGAAGTGAATACAGAATGAAGGCGATAAATGGAACCGACGAACAACCCTGGGAATAGGATGTTCGTCGGTCAGAGCCTGAAGCTGCGGGAGCAAGTCCTCCCAGTTTGTCTGGAATTCCTTAACCTCGCTTTGGTATGTGTGACGTTGTTGGGTGAGATCCTCGAGCACTTCACTGAGGGTGCTTTGAAAGTCCAAGAAAGGTCGAAGAAGAACGCCCAAATCATCGTTCTCATCAAGATAGCCTATGATGTCTTCTAATTGACGTTTCTGTCGTTGGAGCAGATGCTCAGCTTCGTGGCATCTGTCGACGTCCTCCACTGCCCGAGTATAGTCTAGCTGAAGCCGTTCCAAGTAGTCCAGGCATCGATTCAGAGTTCGCTTCCCTCGGATGGAAAATGACAAACTGGTAACCATATCAGAAAGAAGGTTTTCTAGGTCATCTGCGTTATCTCCGTGATTGCCCACAAGGAATGGTTGGAGTTGCCCCAACCAATTATCAGGGTAACTGCTTGTGGCATCGTAGACATGACCGTAAAAGTAGTGGCGAAGTATTGAGTGTGGGAGATGTTGAAGTGGAATGATACCGCTAGAGGAAATAAGTCGCCCTTTATTGGGAAGATATAACAAGAAGTGCCGAAATTCCTTCAAAACCTAACTATCTGGCCGACTAAAATATGGTCAAGCGTGAAGTTAGGAACGAAATATTAGTTTGCAAGTAGAAGTGTATGTGGCTTATGAAATTGTAAATTTGATTAAGCCAAGATTTGTTTTATTAATAAAATTGTTTATTTCTGTGTGAAGAATTCTTCAAAGCTAAAAATAGCTACATACGTGTTCCTTAAATGGAACATCATAATAAATAATAAATCAAAACGAATACGGAGCATTATTGCCAAAAGCCGAGTTACGGCTGCTGAAAGAAAAAACAAAAAATCATAAAAAAGGCCTAATGATGTGACCCAGGTCCCATCTTCATTGTTGGCTCCTCCTCAAGTAAGTCGTCCAGTCGGCGCAGCAATTTTTCCCAAATAGTATGATATTCTAGCTTGTTCGCCTCGCCCTTTTCTATGGAAGTGGTGATCTTCTTGAGGTCTTTTTCAATTGATGAGGCTAGAAGAGTAGCATAAGGGTCAAGGTCGAGACCCAGTTCATTATCCTTCCAATCAATGATCTGAACAAAACGATTCAGAGCAGCAGCAGATTTCTTCAACTCTTCCTCGGCCTCTCTATAATGGGCCACTGCCGCTTCGAGGAATGGATAATCCTCGCACACCCTAGTTAAGAAATCGATTGCTCTTTCCAGGGTTCTCTTCCCTTTCAATGAAAACTTCAAGGTAACATCAATGTCCATGAGTAGGACTTCCAGACGCCGCGCATCGTCACCTTGAGGATGTAGGTTCACTAGAAGGGGCTGCAGAACTTCTTCCCAGTTGTCAATTCTAATTCTACCTGACATGATGAAATGGTAGAGTAGAGAGATGCTTGAAAGTGTTTGAAGTGCCTTGTGTTGAGACTTTATATAGGGTGGAGAGAGTGAGTTCGTTAGAATTTGTTTAACGAATATGGGGTTTATGGTAGGAACCATAAGAGAAGTATCTGGCCATGTGGTTTGCCAAAAATTTGACAAATAAAATAAATCTCTTGTGCGCAAGATGAGAAGAAAGGGGCAGCCAACAAGAAAAAAAAGATGCAGAAATCTGGCTAAAGCAAAAAACTGGGGATTTTATAGAACAATAAGATTTCCTGGCCAGAGCCTGCTAGGGCTTAAATATTTTTATTCAATATTTAGATATGCCTGAATATTTGATTCAAACATTTAAAATTTATTTAAATGCTTGAATCAGGGGGGGCAAATTTTTATCACAAAAAATATCATATCCGGGAAAATTGGGATTTAAGTAATTTAATATGGGCAATTTAGTTGGCCTGAAAAATTAAATTACTTGATTAATTGAATAAAAATATTTTAATGGCAAATAAAAAATATATATATATAATAAATATATAGGTTACTTGGCAATGCAACACAATTATCCTACAGTCATCTCGGGTCGCCCGGACACCCAGAGGTATAGACTGGGGATAAGCTACATGCCAGGATCCCATGGGGGGGTCTCTGGTCGACCAAGAAGGGTGTCTTGGTCGACCACAAGATATTCCATGGAGATGGGAACTCCTCTTCGTTGTTTAAGTACTCTGAATGGGCCTAGAATGGCTAAAAGGGGGTTATACGACCCACCGGAAGCCTGGACAGGGAGAGGAACATGCCCACACTCGATGGGAGGGTCCATGGTCGACCAAGGGGATGTAGTGGTCGACCAAGAGGAGTCCCATGGGAAAAGTCCTCCTTTTTTAGTGTATAAGTGCTCCGAATGGACCCGAAACAGCCAGAAAGGGGTTATACGGCCTACCGGAAGCCTGGACAGGAGGAGGGACATGCCCATACCCCATGGAAGGGTCCATGGTCGACCAAGGAGTTGGAGTGGTCGACCAAGAGAAGTTCCAGGGGGAAGGTCCTCCTTTTCAGTGTTTAAGTGCTCCGAACGGGCCCGGGATGGCCAGAAAGGGGTTATACGACCTACCAGAAGCCTGGACAAGGGGAGGAACATGCCCACACCCCATGGAAGGGTCCATGGTCGACCAAGGGGCTGTAGTGGTCGACCAAGAGGAGTCTCATGGGGAAAGGTCCTTCTGTTTAGTGTTTAAGTGCTCCGAATGGGCCCAAAACAGCCAGAAAGGGGTTATACGACCTACCGGAAGCCTGGACACGGGGAGGAACATGCCCACACCCCATGGAAGGGTCCATCGTCGACCAAGGGGCTGTAGTGGTCGACCAAGAGGAGTCTCATGGGGAAAGGTCCTTCTGTTTAGTGTTTAAGTGCTCCGAATGGGCCCGAAACAGCCAGAAAGGGGTTATACGGCCTACCGGAAGCCTGGACAGGAGGAGGGACATGCCCATACCCCATGAAAGGGTCCATGGTCGACCAAGGAGTTGGAGTGGTCGACCAAGAGAAGTTCCAGGGGGAAGGTCCTCCTTTTCAGTGTTTAAGTGCTCCGAACAGGCCCGGGATGGCCAGAAAGGGGTTATACGACCTACCGGAAGCCTGGATAAGGGGAGGAACATGCCCACACCCCATGGAAGGGTCCATGGTCGACCAAGGGGCTGTAGTGGTCGACCAAGAGGAGTCTCATGGGGAAAGGTCCTTCTGTTTAGTGTTTAAGTGCTCCGAATGGGCCCGAAACAGCCAGAAAGGGGTTATACGACCTACCGGAAGCCTGGACAAGGGGAGGAACATGCCCACACCCCATGGAAGGGTCCATGGTCGACCAAGGGGCTGTAGTGGTCGACCAAGAGGAGTCTCATGGGGAAAGGTCCTTCTGTTTAGTGTTTAAGTGCTCCAAATGGGCCCGAAACAGCCAGAAAGGGGTTATACGGCCTACCGGAAGCCTGGACAGGAGGAGGGACATGCCCATACCCCATGAAAGGGTCCATGGTCGACCAAGGAGTTGGAGTGGTCGACCAAGAGAAGTTCCAGGGGGAAGGTCCTCCTTTTCAGTGTTTAAGTGCTCCGAACGGGCCCGGGATGGCCAGAAAGGGGTTATACGACCTACCGGAAGCCTGGATAAGGGGAGGAACATGCCCACACCCCATGGGAGAGTCCATGGTCGACCAAGGGGCTGTAGTGGTCGACCAAGAGGAGTCCCATAGGAAAGGTCCTCCTTTTTTAGTGTTTAAGTGCTCCGAACGGGCCCGAGATGGCCAGAAAGGTGTTATACGACCTACAAGAAGCCTGAACAGGGGGAGGAACATTCCCACACCCCATGGAGGGGTCCATGGTCGACCTAGGGGATGTAGTGGTCGACCAAGGGAATATGACTTGACCATCCCCTTGATATGCCCAAAGGATGCGCAACCGCCCAGTATGCAAGACGAGCTATAACGAACCAAAGGCCAGCTCAGACTTAGTTTCGAGCCTTGGAATGACACAAGACTAATCAAGCCACAAAGGAGACACCAGGCAAGCCAGAAAGTTGTGGAAGAGGAGCAGTTATTTCCCACAGATGTGCTAGGGGAAGCCGTTACACAAAGAGTCTATAAATACAACCTTATTGCAGAAGGAAAGGAATGAACACACAACTCAAACTCCTCAGGAGCTTTTATCTTTTCCATAGTTCGTAGTTTTAGTTTGTAGCCTAGTCTTAGTTTCTGTAGTTTCTCTCGTAGTTGTAGTACTTAGTTCTTGTAATTTGCAGTGGGCAAGAAATCAATTCTTGTTCATTGTTTTTCTATATTGAAAGGCGCAATCTTACGGTAGAATTTATTCAGATTCAGCCGTCTTAGCCTGCAAAGGCTTACTATTTATTGTTCATCGCATCCCAGCGATAACAGAATGGTATCAGTCCACTTGTCTAATCTCATTTGCAGACAAGCTACAAATAATCCAATTGATCACTTCGATTTGGACCACATTATCTAAAATTTAAGTATTTTTCAAAATATAAATAATCAGTTAATCATGTTTATACTTTATACTAATCTATAATTTGCGTCTTGTAGGAATGATAATGCTATTTTTTAGCAACTTCAGTTTGGTGCTGCAAAGAAATTGCGTACGTATCCATAGATGGATTTTACCATACCATTCCCAAAATTAAGGTCAAAATATATTTAACCAAAATCTTTCTGCCGTTATGGTAATTTTATAACTTAAAAACACAAAACCAAACAATTATGATTCTCTGATTATTGCGATTTTAAACATAATAACTTCATCCAAACACTTAAGTTTTAAACTGCACGTTTTGTTACAACAATTATATGATTATCCACTTACTAAATGTTTCAGTACTTTTCAAAACAGACATCCAAACATCCTCAAATATTCAACCTAATTAAATTATTAGAATTAGTAATTTATTTTTTTCTAAGTATATTTAATAAAAATAAGAAATAGATTAATTAAACCATTGCAAAAATTAAAATTAAATTTGATTGATTTATTACGTATTTAAATTATGTCGATATAGCCTCGTCTCCACTATGTACCATATGTGGTATCGAAATTGAAGATTGGACCCACTGTTTCTTCAGATGCAATTGGACGATCTCGGTTTGGCGATCACTGTGTATTGAGGTCCCTTCGGTCCTATCAGATATTCTGCGGTAGGATATTTGGCGATGACTACAAGGTATGTACAAACATTTTGGTAACACCTTCATTGCTGCCTTGTGGTGCATTTGGCGCGAACGGAATGCTAGAATTTTTTCGGGCAAAGTGACTTCGGTCCAAAGCCTTGTCCGTACCATCATTCATCTTGCTTCCTTCTTTGAGAGTTCCCTGCCACAACCGAGGATAGACTGCAGGTACCCAGGTTGGTCTGTTGGAATATGGGGCATTGAAATGGTATTTACGTGCACACTGATGGCTCCTATTTGGCTGGTAAAAAAAGGGCTGGTTTCGGGGCTCTGATTAGAGACCAATCGGGTGAGTGGCTAGGTGGTGTCTCTAGACATTTGGGGGACGCACCTGTGCTTATGGAGAAATATGTGGCATCTTGTATGGCCTGTTGTGGGCTTGGGAAAAAGGCTACACTGATGTGTTAGTTTGCTGTGACTCTCAGGCAGCTCTTAAGTTGCTGCAGGCGCCCCCGGGACAATTTCATCTTCTTGGGCCTCATTGGCATCGGATTGAGGAAGTTCGCAGGGATTTCCATCGTTGCTACTTTGAACATCGCCTTAGAGAAGGCAATGCTGTTGCCGACTCTTTAGCCAAGATGGATGCTGAGGATGATCGGTTCTTCATGTCCTGGGCCTTTCCTCCGGACCCTGTGACTCCATTACTTGCTGCTGATGCGGCGGGATTTGGTTTCCCACAAGTAGTCCCTATTCTCTGTTGCTTGCTTTTCGTTTTGCTTTTTCCATTTTCTTTCTCTAGCCTTTCCTTGGCTGTACCACAAAAAAAAAAAAAAATATATTTGTCGACCCATTACACTAATTTGTCATACCACGTATTAAAGTGAATGATCTAAAAAGGTCTAGTTTAGATATATAATCTGCATATGTAAAATATGAAATATATGTTCTACCATCGCAAAAATTTCAGAATACATGTCCACCCGATTCTTGAGAGATTAATCTTGGGTCCAATGAGACCTGAAGATACCTTAGAATACATCAGATTATAATAAGTAATATTTTAAAAATCAAATATATCACAAAATCTCAACATACAACGTAACCTCTAAAATAATTTACATTCAATATATGTTCACTATTAAAATTCAACACCTAAACTTGACTGAGAAAGTCTAAAAGGGAGAGTATAAAAAACCCATTCACATATAATTAGGTTCTTTTTTCTCGCACCCGTCTTTAATTTGATGTATTTAGTGGTTTATCTCTGGTTTCAATTACGGGACTGAATGTATACTTAAATGATCAAACAATAGGAAAAAAAAAAAAAAAAAAAAAAACCGAAAACCCTATTTCTTTTTAACCTCAACAGCCAATATAAAAAACAGCATGACTATTGATTACGAAAGTGATATTTATATTATTTACTAGTATATTTTAGCACAATACTTGCAATAATTTAATTGGGTCAACATAGTATTTTCTATTGTGTAGTATTAATTTAAAAAACAAAATTTACATGGTGCTTTTATTTTAGTAGTTTACTTGCCAATTATGGGCCAACTAACTAGCTAATGTGAGGTGGTAACAGCGGAAAGACAGATCATAGGAACAAGCAACGCAATTTGGTTTAGATCTGAATCAGTAGATGCTGAATTTCTGAATAAGTGTTTTGTGTGTGCTAAATAAGTACTATCTCCGTTCCTTTTAAATGCACATTTTGACTTTTGGCACTGTTCATTGAGTAACTTTGATTCGACTTTTTAACACAATTATAGTATTAGATAAAATATAGTCAGTAAGATCTTCTTGGATTCATCTAATCGTATAGATTTTTTATAATATTAAATGTTCATAATTTTTACTTGTATGCAATTTGAGTTATGAAGCATTAGAAATGTGTATTGGATTGAGTGAAATGTGGGTCGGTCGCATTTAAAAAGGAACGGAGGAAGTACTCTGCATGTGTTGAGAGTTTTTATACAAAAACAAATACCATTAAGTACTCATCACACAATTCATTAATACCCAGCATATATAACTCAACGGATCAACACCCCGGCATGAGGCAGCACCCTACCTAAACCCGAAAATAATGTCCGTATCACTTGCACAGATTGAGGACAAAATTCAAAGCCCCTAACAAATAGCTATACACAAATAAAATTAAGATTTAACCCCCAACAAAATCAACAAAGCAATATGCGAAGTTGAATGCCAAAATGTTAACGTGTGTCGTAACAATGAGAAATGTGGAGAACGTTGAAACTTGAAATGTTAAGGTGTGTGTAACCAATGAGAAATAAATTCAAAACAATTCACCGTACAAGAGAATGGCGCGAGTGAGAGAACATATCATCAGCTTGACACAAGCTAGCAAGTAAAGCTGTAAAATAAATAAACAGTTCGCGAACAAAGCTCGGTTTGATTTTTGTTTATTTGTTAACTGTTCGTTTATAAAGCTGTTGACACAAAAAATATTCGAGTCCATGGCACAATCCACATCACCCAAAATAAAGCAGAGTGGCGGTTCCGGAAGTATTCAATAGCAGTTGACTGCCATGGTGGGGAGTTCTGCAGCCTCCTTCGAAGATCGCTTATAAATACCAGAGGATGGCTTCTAATTGGGACACCTCAAATCAACTCTCAAAGAGCCGCACTTTATTTTCTTCATTTTTTCGCTTTCCTTTACAGCTTTCTGCATTTCAATTATTTATCGCTTTCTGCAATTAAATTCTTTACTGCTTTCGTTCAATTCATGTAATCTTTCAGTTCTTTCAATCTGTAATTCTTTCCGTTCAATCAATTCCAAATCTCCCAAATATTTTTACGGTTAACAAATTGGCACGCCCAGTGGGACTCGAAATTGAAGCCATATCCGCTTCGAAAAAGTGTATGCATCTCAGATCTGGAAAAATTGTTAGTGATCTGACAAAGAAATTTGAAGAAATGTCGATACAAGAGAAGACTCCAGTGCAAACACTGTCTGAGGACGCCGCTGAGACGGCGAGTACTTCTCAACCACAATAGGGGATTATGCAGACCCCCACATTGACGGAGCAAATGCAGCTTTCGATGACAGAACCGATGGCCGAGTTCATGTCTTTACTCACGAGGCACCTAATGGATATATTATGGCCTGCTATGGCTGATCAAATTGATAGAGTGTGCAATTCCTTGCGCGCTGAGCCAGAAGTAACCGTCTCTGCAAACGGCACAATTGTGCCGCCAAATATCTAATGTCCAGGGCCGTCAGGCGGCCAACAACGGACTTGGGGAATCACACCTGGCTAGCCGCCACTCCCTGAGACTGGAGGTCTGGCTAGTCCGTTCGTCTTCCCATATCAGGATGCATATGCCTTCAGTCCAGCGGCACCTACCATGCCGAACCTTGGCTATGCGGCACCTCCAGTGTCGATCTATTCGTCACCAGGATGCCTGATGGCGTCCAGTGAGGCTGTACGGTGGCCTCTGGTGGCCTTAGCACGCTGCCACGACAAGCGGTACCTCATGTGCCGAACGTTCCAACTACGCCCTATGTCGCTAACTACCCGCCAGTACCGGCACCACAGCCCTGGGGGCAGATGCCACAGCCAGGGGGCCAAACGCCACAGCCCTGGGGGCAGACGCCACAGCCAGGGAGGCAGGCGCCACAGCCTTGGGGGCAGACGCCACAGCCATGTGGAGTGGTTGCGACTCCTGCCACACCAGCTGCTATTGCTCCTGCTACACCTCCAGCCTCCATGCCTCCTACGCAGGCACCGGCAGTGTCACCCGAGTTGCTTGCAGACATGATGCAACAACACTTTGGCATCCAACTAAGGCCGATGGAGAGGCCTACGTACAGAAACCCTTACCCTGATTGGGTAGATGTAACACCCCGGTTTTGATAACCCAGGCCGGAATGCCACCGCCACACCTCCCAAGCAAAACACGACTTCATTCAAGCTCACTTGAGAGATGCAAGGCTAAAGGTATTTCAAAAATGATTTAAAAACAAGTCTGGAAGTACTTAGATTAAAAATAGGAGTAATAATCATCCACGCACAATAATAATTAAGTTTGCAGCGGAATTTAAATCAAGGGCCGACATGGCCAAAACACGGGTTAACAGGCCCGTATGCAAGTCATATGAAACGATAAATTAAATGTACAAAAATGATCCCCCAATGCATGATCATGCTTCGTACTCTGTAATAGAAAAATATAAAACAACGTTTATCAGTATAAAAGAATACTGAGTAAGACAATCCCTAACGTAGCAATAAAGGGGTTTTAAAATTTTAATTAAAAAAAAAAATACATTTTTAAGCATGCATATTTAAAACATGAATTTGACTAATTTATAGACAATAATTTAGTTCACATATTCTCATAGCTAAATTAAATTTAAAAATGATAATTTGAGGCATAGGCATAATTTTAAAACATGACAAAATAAATAATTTAATAGCATGAGTAAAGACATAAGTTAAAAGAAAGATAAAGTCTTTTAATCTTTCCCCGTTAACTAAGAAGAGGACGCCACAATCAAGTTTCTCAAGTATCACGTTTCTCAAGTATCCAATTTCAGAATCGCCGAAGCAATCCGCTTATCGCGCCATACACAGTACCATTCCGGAGCCTCGATAATCCATACGGATACACACGAGAGTGTAGATGAGTTTTCATTGGCCGTTTTGGCAATATTTCATATCATCCTTTCAGGCACGAGTTTCAAGTTAGAGGAGCAACCTGCAGAGCATTCACCCCCTACTTCACATGGAGATCTAGCTCAGCCTAGATTGACGAGTTTTTGAAAAATATTTTTATTATTTAGACATAGCTCGCAAATCATGTGTTCTTCAAAAGTTGAGTTTTTCAACATATCAACCAAAGTCGTTGCCACAGTTTACGCCATTTCAGTTTAAAAATTCAATTTAAAAGCAATCAACTTGAAATTCGTACAGCACCTCAAAAACATGCCAACGAACAATTTTTGTGTTTTAAGTTTCTCGAAATTAGGTAAGGAAACAAGTGAAATTTTACAATCTTTTCAAAAAGCAATTTCTGCCACAGTTTCAGAAAACAGTGCACTGATTTTTAAACAGGTTTTCGACATAGCAAACGAACTCCAAAATTTATGAAAATTCACAGGCACTTACATGATACAAAAATAAACAGATTTTATTAGAGGCATTTTGTCCGAAAACATTATGGATTAAATCAGATTAGCTCATTAAGTTCGGATAGAAAATCTGTCGGAATTTTGTTTAAAAAACGCAGACTGTTTAGATCGATTTTGAAGACTCAAACGTTAACGAAAATTCATGAACTTTTAACCACACATTCCTGAGGCAATTGTCTACAACTTTCATTTTTACACCAAAGATTAGTTTTGAAAGAATCCATAAGACAAATGCCAACAAATTCAAACACTCAAATCTGTCAACTTTTCGGTTTCGTTCAAAAATCACAGAAAATACCAGACGGGTTTTGGGGCAACAAATCTTGATAAAAATACGTGAAAATTTGACACAATCTAGATTAATATGTTAGGAACAAACCTCTAGTTCGGAGCTTTCCGTTTTGGATTCTCGAAATAGGGGTTTTCGTTAGATTTCAGGAAACGCATAGAGGTGTATCTTTTAAGTCCGATTTTTATATTTTGATTAAATCTAGTGATACGAACGATCCTAAGCCACCAATATTGATATGTAAGGCATTATCTTACAGTAGGTGAGTTCTTGGATGTCACAAGGTCGTCCGGAATCTACTGATGGCTACGAACGGATCTCCTCAACATGATTTCTTCCTCCTTTGGCCACGAATCGGAATCGAAAGTAAAAATCTATAGTTAGATCGAAGTTTTGGATTCGAAAAGGTGTAGGAAATCTAAACAGACACTCACCAACAATCTGAAATCTTGAAGCCTTGCTCCACACGCCTCCTTGCTCGGATTTCGTCGTTGGAATTTCAAGAACACAAGAGACTTTGGGGTTTTCGGTTTTGGGAGAGCTTGGGAGAGAGTTTGGAAGACAATGGTGAATGGAATCTGATGAGAATGGCCAAAGATCAGCCTCAATTCGTCCATATACTCCTTCCATCGTCTGGGATCGAGTTACCAAAGTCGGGGGTCGAAAATAAGGTAAGAAATCACTTAAAATTACAAGATGATCGCAGCCTGTCGAGGCACGCGGCCGCAGGGCGGGATCTTCCCAGACCGCGCGAAGACCGCGTGAGCCCCGGCTGGGCTGCGGTCCGGGCCGGCCATGCGATCCGTCGGACCTTTTCTCCTCTCTTTCGGGCTTCTATCCTCCTACGTTCTCGGGGTCGATTTTTCGGGTCATTCCCGGATTATGGTTCCTATCTTAAATTTATTTCATCTCAAATCGATTTCATATTCGAATTCTTGAGTCCGTCGCATTTGGATTCGCCGGCTTTTGAATTCGTCGTCTTTTGACTCTCGTGCAATGATTTATTTATTTAAATCATTTCCGACTTCACGGGTTCTTGGAATTAAAATTCTCTTACTCTTCGAATTTAATTCCATTTCTTTTTATAAAAATTACGGGTATTACAGTCTACCCTCCTTAAGAATCAACTTCGTCCTCGAAGTTGCGCTTTAGCTTCTCGCGAGCTCGGAACTAAGGTCCTTTCTTTATTGTGATATTGTGTTATTGTATGTTATTGTTTGATTGCGTGATTGTGTTATTGTGTGTTATTGTTTGATTGTGTGATTGTGTTATTGTGTGTTATTGTTTAACTGAACCCATAATTGAAATTTCCAAGTTGCCTACGTACCCTGCGAAGGGATCAAGTCATTACGTGGTTCAAAATAATTTAAATTTGTTTATTTGGGTTACATTATATTCGGGTCGTTACATCATCCCCTCCTTTAAGCTTACAGTTATGTCCCCATAATTGTGGTTGCATCTTCTTGGAATAGGGACGGGTAACGTTCCTTCATGTCTGATTCTAACTCCCATGTTGCTGTTTCACTTTCATGGTTCGACCAAAAAACCTTGACCATTCTCACGGTCTTGTTCATTGTCACTCTCTCCTTAACATCGAGTATTTGCACCGGGATCTCCTCGTATGTCAAGTCATCGTCCAATTCAATCCCTTCCGGTTGAATTACATGTTTCGGGTCGGGCACGTATTTCTTCAATTGTGAGACATGGAACACATTGTGCACTCGAGCTAGTGGCGGCGGTAAGGTTAGTCGATATGCTAGATTTCCGACTCTGTCTAGAATCTCATAAGGTCCTATGTATCGAAGACTTAACTTTCCTCACTTGCCAAAGCGCATCACCCCTTTTATCGGTGATATCTTCAGCATGACCTTATATCCAACTCAAAATTCTAGGTCTTGCCGTCTCACGTCGGCATAACTTTTCTGTCGGTTTTGTGCCGCTTTCATCTTTCCTTGTATTACCTTGAATTGTTGGGCCATATCCTCAACGAGTTGTGGTCCTACTACCACAGTCTTATCACTCTCTTCCCAACTTAGCGGACTTCGGCACTTACGTCCATACAGTGCTTCGAACGGTGCCATACAGATGCTAGCATGGTAGCTATTGTTGCAGGAAAATTCAATTAATGGTAAATAATTTTCCCAATTTCCTTTATATTCTAGGACATACGCCCTCAGCATGTCCTCTAACGTTTGGATCGTTCTCTCGGTCTGTCCATTCGTCATCGAGTGGAATGCAGTGCTCATCTTAATTTGTGTACCGAGAGCTTCTTGCAACTTGGTCCAAAAGTGAGAGACAAATCAACTGTCTCTATCGGAGATGATGTCATGTGGTACTCCATGTCGCCGTACCACATTGTCAATGTACGCTCTTTTTAATTGGTCCATAGTCCGAGTGTCCTTCATTGGAATAAATATGGCCATCTTTGTTAGCCTATCGACAATCACCCATATCTTATTCATCCCTTTAGGTGATCGCGGTAATCTCGAAATGCAATCCATCGAGATACTATCCCATTTCAAACTCGGGATTTTCAATGGTTGCATCAATCCTAAGGGTTTCTGACATATAGCTTTGACCCTTTGGTATGTGAGGCATCTTGCCACAAACTCTGCTACCTCTCTTTTCATATTCGGCTACCAATAATTCTTCTTCAAGTCCTTATAAAGCTTGTCACCTCCGGGGTGAACCGAATATGGTGTGTCAAGTCCTTACGCACCACCTTCCTTTGAAACGAATGCTTCCATCCTCATGGATAGAAAATCCTATTGCCTCTCCGTTGGCAATGCTCTCCTTAATTTTTTCCAACTTCTCGTCACCCGGTTGGGCGAGTTTGATCTCATCAAATATGGTCGATCCTACTACCATAGCGTTGACCATTTCGTTTACGGTGCCTGAATGTACCAGTTCTTGACTCAATCTCGCCAAGTCCATATACAGTGCCGAGAGATTAAATTTTCTTGTAAGAGTATGGTGTAATGCTTGTAAAATAATTTATTAATTAAAAGAATGGTATTAATAGGTTTAGTAGAGCGAAACGGTGTTAGTGGAAGTTGTTGGAGTTTTTTTTTTTTTCGGACAGGAGCTTCCTGTTCAGTTTTTTTTTGGATGTAGGGTCTAGGGTTCAGGGTTCAGGGTTTAGGGTTTTCTTGGTTTAATTGCTATCTATTTATTGCTTATATATATATTATTTATTTATTTATTTATTCCAACAAATACCTTGTTTCTTTGTTTGATTGAGCCTTGCAAGGTATTTGGAAAATAATTTTATAAAATGCAGAGAATAATTTAATATACTTGTGTAATTTGTAATATAAATGCTTGAATTTTTATTGCTCAATAGAAAATTTTATTTGGATACAAGCCATAGGACTAGTAGTAATAATGCATCAATATATCTATATATCCTTAAGTCTAGAGAGAATAAGTAGGCGCATCCTCAATAGGGTCGTCCTCATCGCTCGATATGTCGATTGGGCCTTAGCCCAGTGGTCCATGGAAAACTGGGCTTGGTGGCCAATCGGGTTCAGCAGCATCGGGTGTGGGCTCGGGATTATGAGGAAATATGTCATCGGCTAAGTTAGTCAGCTCCCATCCCAAGTGTTCAACTTGTGTCTCTAGTTCGTCGTTCTTTTCTTGGAGCTCGGTCACTTGGGCTTGGAGTTTAGTGACTTGGGCCTTGAGTTGGGTTATGTCATGATGGTCAGCTTCCCTAAGGTGTCCCAGATGGGCCATGTTAGCTTCAAGTTGTCCGACTCGCGTTTTGAAATAATTTATATATTGAGATTCGAGATAAGCGTTGGTCAATTTCATCATAAGGTTCACCATATTCGCGTTTGGTTCGGCCATCTAGTGTCAACAAGATAGGTTAGAGTTAGAATATGTTTCGAGCAAGGTTATGATATGCAAGAATTTAAATCTACATGCAATATGCATATGCCATCCCCCCAATAAAATTTAATTTATGCATGCATTTATTTATCCATGTGTTTTAAAATAAATTTATTTTCATGGGCCACTCTATTGGGCCAAAAGTAATAATTTCTTGGGCTCAAAAATTTTGGGCTTTAAAATAATACTTATAAATAAAATAATTTGGGCTCCAAAAGTGAGAGTTTTAAAAATAATGGTTTAAAATAATACTAGTTTTAAAAATAATAGGTTTAAAAATAATAATAGTTATAAAATATTTCGGGCTTTGATATCAACTCGTAACACCCCGGTTTTGATAACCCAGGCCGGGATGCCACCGCCACACCTCTCAAGCAAGACACGACTTCATTCGAGCTCACTTAAGAGATGCAAGGCTAAAGGTAATTCAAAAACGATTTAAAAATAAGTTCGGAAGTACTTAGATTAAAAATAGAGTAATAATCATCCATGCACAATAATAATTAAGTTTGCAGCGGAATTTAAATAAAGGACCAACATGGCCAAAACACGGGTTAACAGACCCGTATGCAAGTCATATGAAACGATAAAGTAAATGTCCAAAATGATCCCCCAATGCATGATCATGCTTCGTACTCTATAATAGAAAAATATAAAACAACGTTTTTCAGTATAAAAGAATACTGAGTAAGACAATCCCTAACGTAGCAATAAAGGGGTTTTAAAATTTTAATAAAAAAAAGAAAGAAAAATACATTTTTAAGCATGCAGATTTAAAACATGAATTTGACTAATTCATAGACAATAATTTAGTTCACATATTCTCATAGCTAAATTAAATTTAAAAATGATAATTTGAGACATAGGCATAATTTTAAATACGGGTGAAAACGGGACGGATACGGGGCGGATAGTACTCATCCCGTATCCTATCCCATATTTTTTTGTCGAATATGGAATCAGATACGAATAGGCCGGATACAAATACGAATTCGAATATTTTGGGAAACGGATATGAGACGGATTCGGATTTTCACTCGGATAATCTTATAATTACTAAAATTAAATTTTTATAATTTTTTAGTGAAATCGGAATATACTACTATGTAAGCTAAACTAAATTTTTAAATTTTCTAAGATCATTAGTTATTTCGTTCAAAACATCTAAATAACATCTAAATTTTTATAATTTTCCCATATTGAGTGCTATGCATAATTAATCTGTTTTCTGTATTGTAAGTGCTTTAGGTATCTGGTTCTAATAGCTGATGCATATCAATTTGCCTAGTTCTAGTACATTAAACTTTGAACCCTCTTAGCTCATTTTGTTGTTGAAATCTATGATTTGGCAGAACTATAGAGACTTTATCTTTATTATCTTGACTGGCAAGTTAATGTGTTAATTGATCTCATTGCTCAAGGGACGAGCAATATTTAAGTGTGAGGATGTTGATGCACCCTGTGAAACCACATTTAAATGAGCTTAAATTGTGTTAAAATGAACCTAAATTGCATGCATGTGACCCTGTTTTACTACTTTTTAGCTTATATTTAATGTGATTTGTAAATATTAATAAGACCGGTTAAATTGAGCTTATCCGAGTCCCATTTACCTTGTTTTATGCTTAATAATAGGACTTTGGCAATTCTAATACATTGCAATGATGTTTCAGGCATTAAAATGATGAAAGAAGATGTTCGGAGGACAAAGGATGTCAAATTCGGAATTTTCAACACTGGAAAAGCTCCAGAATGCGCCACATAGGCATGGCGGCGCCTAAAATCATGCTCAGGCGCCACATCAGGCGCCGCATCAACACTTAGGAAAATTTCGGATTGGAAAAAGCTTCAGGATGCGCCGCACCTTCTTGGTGGCGCATAAAATGCCCTCCAGGCGCCACTTTTTGCGCCGCGGGCTGAATTTTAGGAAATTGTCAGAATGCACCGCACCTTCTTGGCGGCGCCGAAAAGCACCTTGGAGCGCCATTTTTTGCACCGCAGAAGAAAATTTGGAAAATGTCAGGATGCGCCAGCTCTCTTTGGTGGCGCCGAAAACCTCTTCCGAGCGCCACTTTTTGCGCCATAGTCGCGGTTGGGCAGTTTTCTAACCTCCCGAGCTCGGTTTTAAACACCGTTTTTCGTCATTTCTTCATACACAGACTCAGAATTTTCGACAGAAACTCTCTGGAAATATTTGCTAATGAGAGAAGAAGGCCAGAAATACATAATCATGCTGGAGGAATGCATCAGGAACGCTGTTCTGGGCGTGTTCTTCCTAATCTAGGTGTTGCCTTTCTTTTTCTTGCTTTGTAATGAATTGAATTTGCCTCTAAATGTAATCTGCTATTATGTTTCGAATTTGTAGACGGATTTCTGTATTGTTCGTGTTAAGAGTGATCTAGAACGGGAGTTCAGAATCACTTTTGAAGTATGAATTTATGTTTTATGGAAGCAATATAATTTATCAATGTTTCATGTGTTAAATTTGGAGTAATCTGCAAAGATGTTAGAATCTGTATTAAGATTGGTAATCTGCTACATAAATTTGATCGATAAAATTATCTGGGCAGCAATCTGATGTTTTGTATTTTTATCTGCTAGGTTTAAATTGATCGATCAATCTGCAGTTTCTATTTTTAGTAATCTGGAAATAATCCTAATCTGTCTACATCTTAAAATTAGTAATTTAATCCATTTTACCATGTTTAATTGTTATTTTACCATAATTGTTAGATTATTTACACTGTTCTGCATAACTAAATGTTAGAATCCAATTCTGTGACTTCTGCTTTGCTAAATCGGGAGATAAAAAGGAGAATTAATATTTTAGTACCGGAATTGGGAATAAATTACATTATAAATGGATTCTGGCTTGTGCACAATGATTTGGGAAATGAAAAGTGCCTTTTAATTGCTATAGGAAAATTTGTATGCTTGGAAAAGACTCAAATTTAGGCCTAGAATAATGAATGCAGAATGTTAGATAATTTAATCAGCTTCCATGAAATCCGTTTGAGCATAATTTGATTATTAGTAGATTACAATATTTTTAATCTTTATAAAATAATTAATTTTAAGAAATTGATCTTTTTAGACATTGGAAAATGCTAAATCAATATGCAATTTCTATTTTATATAAAGATGGCAATATTTAAAATATTACAAGCATCTCCCATTTATATTTTTATTAATTAAAATTTTAACTAGCTTTATTTTAAAATTTAATGTCACTATTTTTAATTTAATCACCATTAGAATTAATCAAAATCTTTTAAATATATAAAATATAATTAATGAACTTAAAAACAATTAAAATCTTCTCTGGAATGAAATAATATTCTGAAATTCCCTGTGGTTCGACCCGGTATTCACCGGTTTTTATTACTACCATCCGCTTGTGGTAAAATATGAGTAGTGAAAATCACCCATCAAGTTTTTGGTGCCGTTGCCGGGGAATTTGTTGTGAACTTTTAATTGTTTTTAGTTTATTAATTAAAATTTATTAAGTTAAATATTAATTTAACTGTTACTTATTTTATTTTATTTTTGTTTAATATTTGCAGTGCGAAACAAAAAGGCAGAAATAGCTTATGATCCTGAAATTGAGCGTACTCTTAGAGCTATTAGATTAGGGAAACGTAGGAGACCTGCTCAGTTGGAAATTTTAATTAATTCATCATCTGATGAAGAAAACTATTCTCCAACGACTAGTGTTTCAACAATTCAAACTAATCAATTAGTTGCTCAGTTGTAACACCCCGGTTTTTGGTCACCCAGGTCGGGATGTCACCGCCACATCTCCCTAGTAAGACACGGTTTCTCCGAGCTTACTAAAGAGATGCAAGGCTAGGTATTGCAGTATTTAAAACATTTAAAGCATTCAAAATAGCCCATACAATATAATTCGAAAATAATAATAGCATAGCGCAGCGGAAATATTTAGTTTAGTACAGTATCGCAGCGGAAAATATAAAAAGGTCCGACATGGCCAAAACACGGGTTAAACAGGCCCGTTCATAATATAGTCTAAGTACGAAATTTAAAAGCAAAATAACAATTCCCAAAATCCCATGCATGATTCGTGCTCACACATGCTCATTCCACATATTCTGTAAAGAAAGGAATAAAAATGGTTTTGGTCAGCAAAATTGCTGAGTAAGTTAACACATGCATGATCGTAGGGTTTAAAAGCCATAAATTTAGTAATTTAACAAAAAGCATGATAATAACATAATATTTAATTTCATCTAATCCATATCCAATAGCATAATTTATCTCAGGCTCTATTTAATAACACATATCACATGGTTTAATCATAAAAGCCATAATTTAAATAAAGCATTTAAATAATTCAATTGGACAACAACATAGTTTAATCTAATTTAATTTAATTTAGAATCCCCATTACATTCCCGATTTGGTATTTCAAAGTTTCACGATAAAATCGCGATGTCAACAAGTTTAGCCGGTAGCCCGGCGGCCGCAACCGTATCAGCCATACCCAGTACCACTCCGGAGCCTCGGGAAACCCATACGGATATTCACGAGAGTGTAGGCTCTAAGTTTCGCCGTTTAGGCAATCCATATCTCAAATTTAGCGCGCGGGGTCACCATCGTCCATTACGGCACGAAGTGAATCGTTAGGGGGCACCCTGCAGAGCACTCACCCCTAATTTTAATTTATCAAGTTTGTAAGGGGATTTAATTTTTTTAAAATCTGCCTTCCATCGTATTAATTTAGAAATAATATCTCAATTCGTTTCAACCCTAAAGGTTAATTCCATGTTTCAACAAGATTTCAAGATTTCGTTTCGGTAAATCACAGTTTACTCCAAAATTCTTCTAAAATCAGATTTAATTTCAAAAATTCCAAAATTTCATATCTGACTCGGAAACATCAAGATCTACAACTTTCGTGTTTTAACTTTTTCAATCCGAGATACCTAAGTAGGTCAAAATCGCCAATTTTCGCATAAGAAGAAATCTGTCCGAGTTTAATGCACCACAGTTTAAAGATTTCAAATTCTACCATATCAATTCAACTCCAAATTTAATGAAATTTGACAGAGATCATCTTAAGACATTTATCTACAACTTTCATGTTCGGCCAAAGATCTAAAACAGCCTAGATCCTATGTCAAAAACGTGATCAACATCATTCCTAAGTTCTGTCCAAGATTTCAAGATCTAGAATCCAACAGTTCGGTTTCAACGGGTTTTCACATATCAAATCAACTCCAAAAATTCTCAAATTTTTACAGTAGCTAGGTCTAAGTCTTAGGAACGTTTTTCGTGTTTTAAGTTTTTCCGTTTGATTCGTTTTAAGGGTCGGAAAAATTCACTAAATCTGTTGCGTCGGTAGAAAAACAAAAGTGAACAGATTTATGGTTCTTGTTGAATCTTTTAGGTTTCGAATGTTTTAAAATCTCCCAAAACCATGTAAGGTTAACTTACAGTGTCTATGAACGTCGGGGATGTCTAGTTCGGAGGCGTGGCTTCCAGATCACCGTTTCTCCTCTCCGTTCGTCGGGTTCTACGATCTAGATTCGATACGGGGTGTAGAAAGAAAAGAACCGAAGTTAGAATCCGTTTTCGGATTGAAACGTGAAAAGATTTATTGGACTAGAGCTTACCACAACGTTTGGAGACCTTGGATTTTCGTCCAAGCTGCTGCCTCCGTTTGGTGCTTTCCGTCGACTCCGAATTTAGGGTTTCGAACGTATAGAAGATTGTAGGGTTTTGTAAACTTGTCTGGGGCTCCCAAGGGGCTTATTTATAGAATTCTTAATCCCTAGGGCGTCCACAACCGACCTAAAAGTCTGGAGTCGAGAGATGTTCAACCGAAAGTCGAAAAATCCGCGTTCGGGCGAGAGATTCACGCAACAAACGAATCTGTGGGGTGGCGCGGTCGTGGCGCGCTAAAGCCACTTCACCGCGCGGCCACCGCGCCGACTTCGCCTGGACTTCGGTCCGGGCGGGTCGTGCGATCCGTCGTGCTTTTCCGCCTCTCTTTCGGGTTTCTATCCCTCTATGCTCCCGAATTCCGATTTCCGGGGTATATTCGGGTTCATACTTTCTTTCTAATTTTATTCTCAGTCTAATTGGATGTTTTGGACTCGAATACTCGAGTTCATTAGTGTCGGGTTTTGGTGTACCATTTATCCATCCTTATATTGAATTAAATTCCTTTAATTCCTTTCTAAGTAAAAATCTCATTTCTCATTTCCTTATCTTTATTTGTTTCTTTTATTTGCTGGATTTGTTTATTTATTTATAGTATTTATTTTATTTATTATTTATTTATTTAATTATTGTTTTATTTTATGTTGGAAAATTCTCGGGTATTACAGTCTACCCTCCTTAAGAATCAACTTCGTCCTCGAAGTTGTGTTTCGGCTTTTCTCGTCTCGTGCTAAGGTCTTGTGTTTGTTTTATTATGTTGTGACTGAACTTAGAATTAAAACTTCTAAGATGCCTACGTACCCGGTAAAGGGATCAAGCCATAACGTAGTTCAAAAGTTTACAAAAATGCACGAAAAATTAGGGGGTATGACATCCTCTCCCCCTTAAGATTGCAGTTATGTCCCCATAACTGTGTCGGAATCGGTTTGGAATAGTGTGGGGTATCATTCCCTCATATCGGATTCTACTTCCCAAGTTGCCGTCTCACTTTCGTGGTTTGACCAAAGAACCTTGATCATTTTGATGGTTTTGTTCCTCGTTACTCGTTCCTTAGTATCGAGAATACGCACTGGGACTTCCTCGTAAGTCAAGTCTTCGTCGAGCTCAATTATCTCCGGTTGAAGTACATGTGTCGGGTCCGGCACATACTTCTTTAGTTGCGAGACATGGAAGACATTATGAACTCGATCTAAGTGTGGCGGTAAAGCCAATCGGTAGGCTAGAGTTCCGACTCGTTCTAGAATTTCGTAAGGTCCTATGTATCGAGGACTTAACTTCCCTCGTTTGCCAAAGCGCATCACCCCCTTCATGGGTGATATCTTTAGCATGACCCTATCTCCCACTTGAAATTCTAGGTCTCGTCGTCTCACGTCGGCATAACTCTTTTGACGGTCTTGAGCGGCTTTCATCTTCCCTTGGATCACTTTGATTTGTTGAGCCATGTCTTCGATAAGTTGTGGTCCCACTACCACGGACTTATCGTTTTCTTCCCAGCTCAAAGGGCTTCGGCACCTTCGTCCATACAATGCCTCGAAAGGTGCCATGCCGATACTAGCATGGTAACTATTATTATAGGAAAACTCAATCAAGGGTAAATGAGATTCCCAATTTCATTTGAATTCCAACACGCATGCTCTCAGCATGTCTTCTAGTGTTTGGATTGTTCTCTCGGTTTGTCCATCCATCATCGGGTGGAATGCGGTGCTCATTTTGATTTGAGTACCGAGAGCTTTTTGTAACTCCGTCCAGAAATGAGAGACAAATCTACTGTCTCTGTCGGAAATGATATCATGTGGTACTCCATGTCGTCGTACCACATTATCAATGTAGGCTCGGGCCAATTGGTCCATAGTCCACGTGTCTTTCATTGGGATAAATATGGCTGTCTTCGTTAGCTATCCACAATCACCCAAATCTTGTTCATGCCTTTAGGTGATCGGGGTAATCCCGAGACAAAGTCCATTGAGATGCTATCCCACTTCCAACTTGGAATCTCTAGTGGTTGCATCAATCCTAAGGGTTTATGTCGCACTGCCTTAACCTTTTGGTAGGTGAGACATCTCGCTACGAAGTTCGCCACTTCCTTCTTCATTCCCGGCCACCAATAGATCTTCTTCAGATCTTTGTATAGTTTGTCACCTCCGGGATGTACGGAATATGGCGTGTTGTGCCCTTCCTCCATCAACCTTTGCTTTAACTCGGCACATTTAAAAGGCACACACCATCTACCTTTAAAACGGATGCTTCCATCCTCGTGGACAGCAAATCCTATTGCCTTTCCTTCGGCAATATACCCTTTTATCTTCTCGAGTTTCGGGTCGCCCGGTTGAGCGAGTCGAATCTCGTCTAATATTGGAGTCTCTACGACCAAGGCATTGATCGTTTCTCTCACTGTGCCAGGATGCACAAGTTCTAACTCCAATCTTGCCAATTCCATGTACAATGCCGGTGGAATTACCAACGAGTTTGTCACGTGTTGGGTTTTCCGACTTAGGGCATCGGCTACCACATTCGCCTTCCCCTCGTGGTACGCTATCTCTAAATCATAGTCCTTAATGAGTTCCAACCACCTTCGCTGTCTCAAATTCAACTCCTTCTGAGTGAATATATATTTCAAGCTCTTGTGGTCGGTGAACATTCGACACTTCCGCCCATAAAGATAATGTCTCCATATCTTTAGAGCGAAAACGACCGCTGCCAACTCCAGGTCATGTGTCGGATAATTTTCCTCGTGAGGTTTTAGTTGGCGTGATGCATAGGCTACGACTCTCGAGTCTTGCATCAAGACACAACCTAAACCTTCCTTCGAAGCGTCGCTATATACTTCGAAGTCACCATTCTCTGATGGTAGCGTTAATACGGGTGTGGTTGTGAGTCGTTTCTTCAGCTCTTGAAATGATGTCTCACATGCTTCGGTCCACTCGTATTTTGCTCCTCTCTTAAGTAGCTGGGTCAAAGGACGTCAATCCTTGAAAAGTCCTTCACAAATCGTCTATAATACCCGGCTAATCCAAGGAAACTTCTTATTTCCGTTGGACTTTTCGGAGTTGCCCATTCAGTTACGGCAGAAACTTTTGCCGGATCCACTGATACTCCATCAGCGGATACTATGTGTCCGAGGAATGCCACTTCTTTCAGCCAGAAGTCACATTTCGACAGCTTGCCGTATAGCTGATTTCTTCGCAAGATCTCCAACACTTGATGTAAGTGTTTTGCATGCTCTTCCTCGCTCTTCGAGTAGATCAGGATGTCGTCGATGAACACTACGACACACTGGTCTAACAATTCTCGGAACACGTTGTTCATGAGATTCATGAACATGGCCGGAGCATTTGTTAACCCGAAGGATAACACTGTGAACTCGTAATGGCCATATCGCGTTCGAAATGCCGTCTTCGGAATGTCCTTCTCGGCGATCCTCAATTGATGATACCCAGATCGCAAATCGATCTTCGAGAATACTGAAGCTCCCTTCAGTTGATCAAACAGATCCTCTATTCTCGGAAGGGGGTATTTATTCTTAATGGTCACTTGGTTTAGTCCTCGGTAATCTATGCAAAGACGTAGTCCTCCGTCTTTCTTCTTGACAAACAAAACCGGTGCTCCCCAAGGGGATGTACTCGGTCTTATGTAACCTTTTCCCAATAGCTCCTCGAGTTGTTCCTTTAACTCCTTCATTCCAGTGGTGCCATCCGGTACGGAGCTTTTGAGACAGGCTCTGTCCCCGGAATGAGATCTATCGTGAATTCAAGATCTCTCTCAGGTGGCATGCCCGGAACGTCTTCAGGGAACACGTCCGGGTATTCTCTTACCACTGGTATGCTATCAACCTTGTCCTCTTCCGCCTCAAGGTTGTGCACATAGCACGCATATAGTTCATACCCCTTACGCATCAAGTTACTTAGTTTAAGTGCACTAACGATTTTGTTACTTTTCTTAGGGGGCTGAGAGTAAAAGATAACTCTCTTTCCCCTACTTTTTGACAAGGTGATCTTTTGCTTTTGGCATTCGATCACCGCTTTATACTGGGATAGCCAATCCATCCCCAGTATGATGTCAAAGTCTCTTAAGTTAAATTCTACCAAGTTCGCGAAGAATTCTATGTTCTTTATCACTATAGGAATTCCGTTATATCGTTTAGAGCAAGACACTACTTCTCCAGAAGGCAATTGAATTCCTAAGCTAATTCTCTCGCACTTAGGTAGTTCTAACTCAGGCACTATCCTTGATGCAATAATTGAGCAACTAGCTCCAGAATCAAATAGAATTCTAAGGGGCGTATTCAACACATAAAATGTACCTGCCATCACCTCTCCTTGCGCAGGCACGTCCGCTTGGTTTACCACATTAAGCCTCCCCACAGGGCGTCCCTGATTGCCCTGCTGATTCACATTCGGCTGTTGATTTTGTTGCTGGTTTTGATTCTGTGGGGGCGGAGGTCGTTGGTTCTGGTTCTGGTTTTGCGACCTATTTTGAGGGGGTCTGTACCCTTGGTTATTGCCGTTTCGCCCGTTTTGGTTTTGAGGCTGTTCTTGCCCCGCGACCAAATCGTCCCTCTTTGTTATGTTCTCGAGCCTAGTTCGACAATCCCGTCGAACGTGACCCATTCGACCGCATCGGTAACAGGCGCCTTGTTGCGGGCATCCCCTTGCCAGATGTGGTCGTCCACATCGCGGGCAAGGCGGTACCGGATCTTCTTGATTGAACCTCCTCCCAGTGTTGGTTTGTTGGGGCCTATTCGACCCTCTGCGCTGCTCGTTCCTTCCAGTGTTGTTCTCGTTTCGTGAATCTCGACTTCTCTTGTCTTGAGGACCCCTGCTGGACTCCCCACTCACCCTTCTTTTCAGCTGCTGCACGCGTGCTACCGCTACAGCGCGATCGTATACGGCTTGCAAATCGGGGTAGTGTACCCCCGCGATCACCTCGCGCACAGACAGGTTTAGTCCCATCTCGAACTTCTGTGCCTTCTCCGCATCAGTGGGCACTAGCCTTGGTGCGAACCTCACCAGCTCCTTGAAGCGGGTGTAGTATTCCTGCACCGTTTGGCTTCCTTGCTTTAACGACAGGAATTCTTCGTACATGGCAGCTTTGGTACTCAAGGGATAGAATCGATCCCTGAGTAGTTCCATCATCTCCATCCACGAGTAAGGCTCGTCATCTTCAGTCAGTTTGGCTTGCGTTGCTTGCCACCAGTCATCAGCTTCGCCTCCCAAGTAGTATGAAGCGACATGTACCCTCTCCCCTTCCGGACATTTGACCGCTCCTAGCAGCTTGTCAAAAGTCCGGATCCATTCCTCCAGTTTAGCTGGATCCTCCTCACCAGCATAGTGGGGCGGCTGGTAGGGATTCACCATCGCCAGGTAGTTAGGGCGAGCTTGGGGCGGAGGTACCGCCGCAGCTTGACCCTGGTTGACTTGCGCGTTTCCGAGCGCAATCAACACTTCCTCTATCGTCCTAAGACGATCGCCCACATTGTTCGGTGCGGGGGCGTCCTGCGCACCTTGGGTTTGTTCCATTTCAGGTTGAATCGGTTCAGTGACGTTTGGTAGTGTCTCAGTAGGAGTTTCAGTGGTGGTTTGGGGAGCGGTTTGAGTCCTTCCTCTTCCTCTGGGTGCCATTCTGGTACAAGTAGGATAGTTTAGGACTGATGAATTTAGCATATAGTCTAAGCAATTTCTATGAATGTATATGTGTGTAGTAATTTAGCACGTGGTGCTCTGTTCGAATTAAGAAGCATCGTATGCTTCGGGGTTTTATTTTATTTTGTTTCGTTTTGTTTTGATTTAAAGAAAATAAATCGGGCATTTTATTTCCTCAAAAGAAATTTTAGTACAAAAGTAGAAATATTTTTCTAGCAAAACAATGTCTAACAATAGAATCTCTAGTGCCTCATGACGTCTCCCGGTGGGGTAGCAGGATCTTCCTCCGGATCTTCCTCCTCCGAACTCGGCGGTAGTAGGTCGTCAAAGATAGTGTTTAAGTCTTGCCCGTGGGCATCGATGTATTCCTTTAGTATTAAGTTTTGTGTAGTGAGGGTTTGGACTTGGCGTTCGAGTTGGTTTATGCGGTGATGATCCGCCTCTCTCAAGTTGCCCATGTGATGTAAATTGGCCTCCAAATGAGCCATACGGTACTTCATTTGCTCTAGGGTTTGGTGGGAATCGAGATGTACACTCATCATCCTGACCATCAACTGCATCATGTCTTGACTAGCCATCTAGCGCAAGCAAGAAATCTAAGTTAATATTCGCCAAGATTCTAAGTTCAATTCGCCAAGATTCTAGGTTCGAGTTTCCAAGATTCTAAGTTCAAGTTTCGCCAAGATGCTAAGTTCAAGTTTCGCCAAGATTCTAAGTTCAAGTTTCCAAGATTCTAAGTTCATAGCAGAGATGCAACATGCTTATGCAAATGATATTTCCCCCCCAATAATAATTTAATGCACCATATATATATACTTTTCCATGGGTTTTAAACTAAAAATTTTTCTCCATGGAAATAATAATTTAAGATTTAAAATGATAGTCAAAATATTGATAGTAGTTTAAAAATAATAATGGTTTAAAAATAATAGTTTAAAAATAGCCGGGCTCTGATACCAACTTGTAACACCCCGGTTTTTGGTCACCCAGGTCGGGATGTCACCGCCACATCTCCCTAGTAAGACACGGTTTCTCCGAGCTTACTAAAGAGATGCAAGGCTAGGTATTGCAGTATTTAAAACATTTAAAGCATTCAAAATAGCCCATACAATATAATTCGAAAATAATAATAGCATAGCGCAGCGGAAATATTTAGTTTAGTACAGTATCGCAGCGGAAAATATAAAAAGGGCCGACATGGCCAAAACACGGGTTAAACAGGCCCGTTCATAATATAGTCTAAGTACGAAATTTAAAAGCAAAATAACATTCCCAAAATCCCATGCATGATTCGTGCTCACACATGCTCATTCCACATATTCCGTAAAGAAAGGAATAAAAATGGTTTTGGTCAGCAAAATTGCTGAGTAAGTTAACACATGCATGATCGTAGGGTTTAAAAGCCATAAATTTAGTAATTTAACAAAAGCATGATAATAACATAATATTTAATTTCATCTAATCCATATCCAATAGCATAATTTATCTCAGGCTCTATTTAATAACACATATCACATAGTTTAATCATAAAAGCCATAATTTAAATAAAGCATTTAAATAATTCAATTGGACAACAACATAGTTTAATCTAATTTAATTTAATTTAGAATCCCCATTACATTCCCGATTTGGTATTTCAAAGTTTCACGATAAAATCGCGATGTCAACAAGTTTAGCCGGTAGCCCGGCGGCCGCAACCGTATCAGCCATACCCAGTACCACTCCGGAGCCTCGGGAAACCCATACGGATATTCACGAGAGTGTAGGCTCTAAGTTTCGCCGTTTAGGCAATCCATATCTCAAATTTAGCGCGCGGGGTCACCATCGTCCATTACGGCACGAAGTGAATCGTTAGGGGGCACCCTGCAGAGCACTCACCCCTAATTTTAATTTATCAAGTTTGTAAGGGGATTTAATTTTTTTAAAATTTGCCTTCCATCGTATTAATTTAGAAATAATATCTCAATTCGTTTCAACCCTAAAGGTTAATTCCATGTTTCAACAAGATTTCAAGATTTCGTTTCGGTAAATCACAGTTTACTCCAAAATTCGTCTAAAATCAGATTTAATTCCAAAAATTCCAACATTTCATATCTGACTCGGAAACATCAAGATCTACAACTTTCGTGTTTTAACTTTTCCAATCCGAGATACCTAAGTAGGTCAAAATCGCCAATTTTCGCATAAGAAGAAATCTGTCCGAGTTTAATGCACCACAGTTTAAAGATTTCAAATTCTACCATATCAATTCAACTCCAAATTTAATGAAATTTGACAGAGATTATCTTAAGACATTTATCTACAACTTTCATGTTCGGCCAAAGATCTAAAACAGCCTAGATCCTATGTCAAAAACGTGATCAAGATCATTCCTAAGTTCTGTCCAAGATTTCAAGATCTAGAATCCAACAGTTCGGTTTCAACGGGTTTTCACATATCAAATCAACTCCAAAAATTCTCAAATTTTTACAGTAGCTAGGTCTAAGTCTTAGGAACGTTTATCGTGTTTTAAGTTTTTCCGTTTGAGTTCGTTTTAAGGGTCGGAAAAATTCACTAAATCTGTTGCGTCGGTAGAAAAACAAAAGTGGACAGATTTATGGTTCTTGTTGAATCTTTTAGGTTTCGAATGTTTTAAAATCTCCCAAAACCATGTAAGGTTAACTTACAGTGTCTATGAACGTCGGGGATGTCTAGTTCGGAGGCGTGGCTTCCAGATCACCGTTTCTCCTCTCCGTTCGTCGGGTTCTACGATCTAGATTCGATACGGGGTGTAGAAAGAAAAGAACCGAAGTTAGAATCCGTTTTCGGATTGAAACGTGAAAAGATTTATTGGACTAGAGCTTACCACAACGTTTGGAGACCTTGTATTTTCGTCCAAGCTGCTGCCTCCGTTTGGTGCTTTCCGTCGACTCCGAATTTAGGGTTTCGAACGTATAGAAGATTGTAGGGTTTTGTAAACTTGTCTGGGGCTCCCAAGGGGCTTATTTATAGAATTCTTAATCCCTAGGGCGTCCACAACCGACCTAAAAGTCTGGAGTCGAGAGATGTTCAACCGAAAGTCGAAAAATCCGCGTTCGGGCGAGAGATTCACGCAACAAACGAATCTGTGGGGTGGCGCGGTCGTGGCGCGCTAAAGCCACTTCACCGCGCGGCCACCGCGCCGACTTCGCCTGGACTTCGGTCCGGGCGGGTCGTGCGATCTGTCGTGCTTTTCCGCCTCTCTTTCGGGTTTCTATCCCTCTATGCTCCCGAATTCCGATTTTCGGGGTATATTCGGGTTCATACTTTCTTTCTAATTTTATTCTCAGTCTAATTGGATGTTTTGGACTCGAATACTCGAGTTCATTAATGTCGGGTTTTGGTGTACCATTTATCCATCCTTATATTGAATTAAATTCCTTTAATTCCTTTCTAAGTAAAAATCTCATTTCTCATTTCCTTATCTTTATTTGTTTCTTTTATTTGCTGGATTTGTTTATTTATTTATAGTATTTATTTTATTTATTATTTATTTATTTAATTATTGTTTTATTTTATGTTGGGAAATTCTCGGGTATTACATCAGTTCAATAGGCTAAACATGGCAGCAAACAACAATGATAATCATGGTAATAATGGAGGTAATGGTGGTGATTTGGAGCACGATGATCAAGCTGAAATGACCATTGAAAAACACTTACAAGGAACTAGTGGGAATCTGCTTAATAGAACTCCAAGGCCAGATGTAGATGCTTTAAGCTTTACCCTTCAGCCTGCACTAATCACAATGGTTCAAGCTAATCAATATAATGGAGCACCTACTAATGATGCTGTAGAACACATAAGAAACTTTCTGGACTATTGTGACACAATGAAAATAAATGGTGTTACCAGTGATGAAATTAAGTTGAGATTGTTCTCATTTTCACTCAGAGATAAAGCTAAAACTTGGTATAATTCACTTCAATTAAGGGATGTTACTACTTGGGATAAAATGTTAGAAGCCTTCTTAGAACAGTTCTTCCCACCATCCAAAGTTTTAGAATTGCAAGAAAAAATTAAAGAATTTGTGCAAGATGAGGGTGAAACTCTACTTGAAGTATGGGATAGATACAACACTTTATTGGCGAGATGTCCGAATCATGGCTTTGAAGATTGGCAGCAGATGCACTTCTTTTACAATGGGTTAATTGATCATTGGAGGAATTTGTTGGATGCAGCAGCTGGAAATTCTTTTCTATCTGTAGGACCTTCTAGAGCTAAGGAAATCATAGAGAAAAAGATTTCTAACATGAAAAAATTTCCTAGTAAGAAAAATGATAGAAACAAAACAAAAGGAGGAATCTATGAGGTAGAAAAGGCAGTTGCTATAGATTCTATGTTAGATGCTTTGATGAGGGAGGTTTCTACGCTTAAGAAAGGTCAAGCTAAAGTTGTGAGATGCGGTATTTGTCATGGACCTCACGAGTCATCAGCCTGTCACCTGCTCGATCAAGGACTTCAAGAGACTATGCAGTGTGAAGGGACTGGGGAGCAAGTGGAAGATGTGAACTACATGGGAAATAGGCAGCAAAACTACAACCAAAACCGTCCTCAAAACCAAAACTTCTATCCAAACCAAAATTCTCAATTTCAACAAAACACCTAACCACAAAACAACCGTCAACCTTACCCTCAAAACCAAAATCAGAATTACCCAAATCAAAATAAAAATCAAAATTTTCAAAACCAGAATCAGAACCAAAACTTTAATCAGAACAGAAATCAAAATCAACCTTTTTACCCTAACCAACAGTCTAGGAACTTTCAACCTCAACAACAGCTGCAACAAAACAAAGGAGGTGATGAGGTCAATTTAAAAGAGTTAATGAACACAATCGTGTCTCAACAATAAACAATTCAGCAAATGCAAGCCTCAATGAGAAATTTAGAAGTTCAAGTTGGTCAAATTGCTAGGGATACCTCAAATAGACAGCAAGGAACACTACCAAGCATGCCTGATCCTAATCCAAAAGAGCAATGTAAAGCAATCACTTTAAGGAATAAAAAGGAACTGCCTAATCCTTACCCTACCTTAGATGATCCAGAGGTTTTAGCTGATACTGTAGATGATCAAAGTGAGGATATAGAGAAAGAAAGCCAGCATAAAAACACTGATGAGCCTAAGGAGAGTAAGAAACTTAGGGATGAACAGGATAAGGGAAAGTCTACTGTCCCACTCAAGCCATACCAGCCAGCTATTCCATATCCACAGCGTCTTAAAAAGGCTAAGGAAGATAAAGATTATGCTAAATTCTTAGAAGTCTTTAAGAATTTAAGAATTGATATTCCTTTTTCTGATGCCATTGCACAAATGCCCGTGTATGCTAAGTTCTTAAAAGAAATTCTATCAAAAAATAGGAGTGTTGATGATGAAGAGAAAGTGACACTGACAGGGGAATGTAGTGCAATCTTACAAAGAAGGCAACCTATTAAACAAAAAGATCCTGGGAGAAATACTATTCCGTGCATTATTGGCACTAAAGAATTTAATAAAGCTCTGTGTGATCTCGGGTCTAGTATTAATCTGATGCCTTTACATGTCTTTAGAGAACTAGGGGTAGGAGTTGTAAAGCCTACTAGGATGCAGCTACAGCTTGCTGACAGGTCAATTAGGACTCCTTTAGGCATTGTAGAAGACGTTCCTGTTCAAGTAGAGAGCTTCATCTTCCCTGTCGACTTTGTTGTTCTTGATATGGAAAAAGACATTGATATTCCTCTGAGTTTAGGTAGACCATTTCTGCAAACTGGGAGGGCTATGGTTGATATGGATGATGGTAAAATTACACTGAAAGTAGGTAATGAACAAGTGTCGTTTGACATTTCTAAGACAACTAAAACACAACACGCTAGTTCTGACACCTACCCGTGTAATAGAGTTACAGCTATCTATCAGGAGGATGAGGTGATTGAGAGAGAGTTCTTTGCTAGACATGATCCCTACAGGAAATTTGAGCAGTTAGTGGAGAGTTGTGAGGACTTAGCTGAAAGTAAGTGTGAGGGAGGATTACCTGTGCAAGTAGCATGTGCGATAGAAGAGTCTAAGTTAGTCCCGTCTGTTGAAAAGCCACCTACATTGACATTGAAGGAGCTGCCATCACATTTGAGGTGTGTTTTTCTTGGTGAGAATGACACTTTACCTGTTATTGCAAGTAATAAATTAAATGATGATCAATTAAATGCATTAACCCAAGTGTTGAGTAAGCATGTTAGAGCAATAGGTTGGACGATAGCTGACATCAAGGGACTGAGTCCAGCATTGTGTACACACCGGATTTATATGGAGGAGGATGACAAGCCAGTGAGACAGCCCCAAAGGAGACTGAATCCACATCTACAAGAAGCTGTAAGAGCAGAGGTGATTAAACTACTCGATGCAGGTATTATCTATCCTATCTCTGATAGTAAGTGGGTGAGTCCAGTTCAAGTAGTGCCTAAAAAGGGAGATATGGCTGTGATTAGAAATGAAAATGGTGAATTAGTACCTACTAGACCTACTACTGGATGGCGTGTATGCATTGATTATAGGAGATTGAATGATAAGACTAGGAAAGATCATTTTCCATTGCCTTTTATTGATCAAATGCTAGAGCGTTTAGCTGGTCATGAGTTTTATTGCTTCTTAGATGACTATTCTGGTTATAATCAAGTTCCAATTGCACCTGAGGATCAAGATAAAACTACATTTACATGTCCTTATGGTACATTTGCATATAGGATAATGCCATTTGGTTTGTGTAATGCTCCAGCTACATTTCAGAGATGCATGATGTCCATATTTTCTAATTTAATTGAGACATGCATTGAGGTATTTATGGATGATTTTTCTGTATTCGGGTCTGACTTTGAGAAATGTTTAATTAACTTGGAAAAAGTTCTGATTAGATGTGAGGAGTCAAATTTAGTTCTTAATTGGGAAAAATGTCATTTTATGGTTAATGAAGGTATTGTCTTAGGACATAGGATTTCTAAAAATGGCATTGAAATTGATAGGGCTAAAGTAGAAGTAATTGCAAAAATTCCACCTCCTAATAATTTAAAAACTTTGAGAAGTTTTCTGGGACATGCTGGATTCTATCGAAGGTTTATAAAAGATTTTTCTAAAATTGCGTTGCCTCTATTTAAGCTGCTGTGTAAAGATGTCGAGTTTGATTTTACTGACGAGTGTATTGAGGCGTTCAATAGGATCAAGGAAGCATTGGTGACAACACCAATTATTCAGCCACCTGACTGGAGTTTACCATTTGAGATCATGAGCGATGCTAGTGACTTTGCTGTTGGAGCAGTACTGGGTCAACGAAAGGATAAGAAGCTTTATGTTATTTATTATGCTAGTCAGGCTTTAAATTCTGCACAAAGAAATTATGCCACCACTGAAAAAGAACTTTTATCTGTTGTGTATGCATGTGAGAAGTTTAGACCGTATCTGATTGGCTCTAAGACTGTAGTTTACACTGATCATGCTGCTATTAAATATCTATTTGTAAAGAAAGATGCTAAACCACGGTTAATTAGATGGGTATTGTTGTTACAGGAATTTGATTTAGAAATTAAAGATAGAAAAGGAGATGAAAATCCTGTAGCTGATCATTTATCTAGATTGGAGCATGAAAAAGGGGAAGAAAGATTAATTAATGATACATTTCCTGATGAAAATTTGTATTTAATAAATAACACTTCCTCTGATCCGTGGTTTGCTGATTTTGTAAATTATTTAGCATGTGGTGTAATTCCTGATCATTTAAAATGGCATAGCCAAAAGCAAAAATTTAAAACTGATGCTAAATATTTTATTTGGGATGAACCTTATTTGTTTAGACTGTGTTCAGATCAAATCATAAGGAGATGCATCCCTGACGAGGATTTTGAAAAAGTTTAAAGGCTTGCCACGAAGGACTTGGAGGAGGACATGTTGGACCGAATATGACAGCTCATAAGGTACTCGAAGGTGGTTTATATTGGCCTAATATTTATCGTGATGCTAGATCATTTGTGCAAAAATGTGATGTATGTCAAAGAGCTGGTAATATCACTAAGAGAGATGAAATGCCACTAAAAGGAATTATGCCTGTTGAGTTGTTTGATTTGTGGGGAATTGATTTTATGGGTCCATTTCCACCATCTAATGGGAAATTGTATATTCTTGTTGCTGCAGAATATGTATCAAAATGGGTAGAAGCTGAATCATGTGCTTTAAATGATGCTAAACAAGTGATTAAATTTTTGAAAAAGCAATCTTTACTCGTTTTGGTGTGCCTAAAGCAATCATTAGTGATGGTGGATCTCATTTTGTCAATAGGGCTGTTAATAAATTGTTATCTAGATTTCATGTTCATCACAGGATAACAACACCCTATCATCCTCAAGCCAATGGTCAGGTAGAAGTCACTAATCGTGAGATTAAAAAGATTTTGGAAGCCACTGTAGGAAAATCTAGAAAAGATTGGGCTTTTAAGTTAGATGAAGCACTGTGGGCTTATAGGACAGCATTTAAAACACCTATAGGTATGACTCCTTTTAAATTGGTTTATGGTAAAGCTTTTCACTTACCTTTTGAACTTGAGTTTAAATCACTTTGGGCTATGAAAAAGTTGAATTTTGAATTTAAAGAGGCTTAAGAAAAAAGGAAGGTAGATTTTACTGAATTAGAAGAAATTAGACGTCAAGCGTATGATAATGCTCTAATTTATAAGAAAAGAACAAAGCTTTATCTTGATAAAATGCTTAGGCCTAAGGTGTTTGAAGCTGGACAGTTAGTGCTTTTATATAATTCTAGATTTAAGGTGTTTCCTGGTAAATTGAAGACAAAGTGGTCAGGGCCTTTTCGGATTGTTAAAGTGTTGGATAGTGGTGCAGTAGTTTTAAAAGCTGAAGATGAAAGGGAATTCACTGTAAATAGTCAAAGACTTAAACATTATTTTGGAGATGAAGTTAAATTCATCGAACAAATTAATGTTAAGCCTTTGGTTATTTAAATCTGCTTATTGAAGTAATTGCATTGCATTTTTAATTATGTTGAGTTTTTATTAAGTAAAACTATAAAAACCAATAAAAATTATAAATGAAAGAAAAAGACAAAAATATTTTACATTTTATTGTTTATGTACTTTTATCTGCTTTATTGTTCTTGCTTTAATGTAATTTAAATGTTATTTTTTAGTTTAATTATGTTGTTTGAATTTTATGCTATGTTAATTGCATGTATTTGAATAAATTGAGTAGGACATTGCCTATGAATTGGAATAAGTAGCAAAATGCTGAGAAATGGTAGAACTGGGTGTGCTTAGTTATTGAACTTCACATGCGTATTTTGACTCGGTGATGAATTGAGGAGAAGAATCTATATGAACTAATTGGTTTAATTGAGGAGAACTATGACCCGGGAGGATTTAAGGAGGCTATATATGCTAGATCTGACTTGCTAATCTTAAGGAGTGAATTGACTATCATTGTGGTTGAATTGGAGCTGAAATTTGAGTGTCATAGACTCAGATTAAGCGCCACACCTTCATGGTGGCGCATAAAATTGCTCCCGAGCGCCACATAATGCGCCATTTTGGGACTTAGGAATTTTTTCACTCAGTTCAGGCGCCACATCTTCTTTGTGGCGCATAAAATCTCATTTAAGCGCCAATTATTGCGCCACTCGAGGACTTAGAAAAATTCTTGATCCGAAAATGCGCCGCACAGCCTGTGCGGCGCCGAAATTGGCCTTGATGCGCCACAAACGGCGCCGACCCGCGGGTCAACAGTCCTTGACCCGGACCAGAATCGGATTTAACCCCAAAATCTCATTCTTTTCCATTCCATTCGACCGAAGAGACTTCCTCCTTCCTCCCAACACACAACCGAGCGCCACATCTCCCCCCAAGCGACACACTTGCGCCATTCCGGTAAAAATTCTTCCAATTCTTGTTTCTTCCTATCAATTCTCATCTACATTGTCAATTCTCATTCCAAAAACCCCAAATTTTGTTTGTTTAATCAAATTAGGGCTCAAGAACCCTAGTTCTTCCAACTTTGGGGAATCCTCTTCAAAGTGCTCCAATCCTTCAATTTAGGTAAGAATAGCTATCCCAATTCAAATTTTATCATATTCTAGTGCTTTGGAATGCATTAATTGTGGTATTTGTGTAGTTACTCAAATTTTGGGTATTGTTAGAATGTGGGATTAAACTTGTTTTTAATTGTCTAAATCTTAGTTTAAACATGAACAAGTGTTGTAGAACATGAATTTCTTGCATAATATGAAAATTTTTTGATTACATTTAAAAATTTGGGATTTTTGAAAATTAAAATCTGGAAATTGCTTTAAAACTAATTAAAATGGCATTTTTGATTAATTAAATGGATGAAAAATCACTAGAACATGTCATTTTAGTTATATTAAAAATATAAAGTTATTTTTATGTCAAAAATTCCATGTTCTTCATAATATGAGTTAATTGGAGCATATTTTGATAAAAACTCTTTTATTTATAACTTAGTTAATTAAAATAGGTTAATTTATCATATGAATAAATTGGAATGGATTTAAATATTAATTTAAACCATTTTTAATGCACTAGTTTATTATTTTAGGTTATTTTATTTATTAAATCTGGGAATTTAATAAAATGAGGAGTTTTTATTGAAAAAAGCATGCTCTAACATGAATCTTAAACTCTAGAATAAAATGGATGATATGTTTAAACAAAGTTAGGATTCATAACTTTTAAAATACAACATTTTGGTCATTGAGTCATTTAAATCCCACATTCTAGGTTGATGTATATGTTTGCTTTATACTTAACACTTAAGTTAAACCTTTGGTTTAAACTTAAGTGTGAGGATGTGAGGCAATGCATATATATGATACTAACCCAGAGTTTTTGTACAACCAGGTACTGAAATAATGTATAATCCTCCAAATCTCCCTAAGAAATCGGGTTATAGGTATATATACCCATGCCCGAGGGAAGGATGGGGATTTATGATCCACAGTCACCGGATAGCATTCCTACTCCTATTCCTGATGAGCATATTTTTGAACATCGCAGACTCCGTACGAAAAATTTTATACAGATGGATCCACCACAGGGCTCGAGAGGTGCTTCCAAGTCTAAGGGACTTTTTTCTTATTTCAGAAAGAGTAAGTCCAAGAGTGGTGCTTCTTCGAGGCATATTACTGCACCCGCTGATGACCAGCAGGAGGTCAATCAGCCTTACCAGCCCATTCAGCCTTTGATAATGGTCAAAAATGACCATTATTTTCAATCCATTTCCGTGTCTTAAACGGGCATTTGATCGCATTCCGGTCTTACATTAAGTAAGAAAGCAGTCGAATTGGACTAATTTATGCATAATTGTAAAAATAATAAGCTGGTGTGAAAAAGGCATAAATATGTAATTTTATTACATAGTTATGTTAGAAAAATCCAAAAACATGAGAAAAAGAAAAGGAAACAAAAAGATGGGAAAAAGATAGAAAAGCCCACAAAAAGAATATTTTCGGCCCATCTGGCCCAATCCAGCAGGCCCAGGAAGACCTTTGTCGCGGAAGCCCCTTGGCGCGATGCAGTGTTCCGCGACAAAGGCATGTTCCGCGACCAAGTGGCCCAGATGAAGAGGAGACCAGCCAAGCCCCTTGGCGCGATGACCTTTGTCGCGATGGCATGCTCCGCGACAAAGGCATGTTCCGCGACCAAGATGCACAAATAGAGACACAAGACCCAGTCGAGAAGCCTTGCCACATGCAGTGTGTTCCGCGACCAACTTGATGCTCCGAGACAAAGCTGTGATGTGTGTGATGTCTTAAGACACAATGGGCTAGAATCAAGGCCCATGGGCTTAGGGTTACACTTCTATAAATATGAGGTGTCTCCCATGAGCTAAGGGTTGGCCAGTAGAGAGATTGAAATTGTTGTAGAGCTCTTGCAGGCAAGCTTAGGAGTTCTTCCTTAGGTAGAGTAGTTTAGGTTTATTTTCATGTATTATTTAATTTTTGCTCTTAGTTTAGCTTAGTTTAGTGTTTTACTGTTCACAGTTGCTTAGATAGCCATTTTTATACCATGTTTTGGTTTCTAAACTCTTGTTTTAGGGTTTGTAATACCCAAATCATGGGTATTAACAATACCTCTTCAATAATATGGGAAAACATTCATCATTTGTGTCCCAAATCATGAAATGGGTCTCACACCCCATGGATTTATGCTTTCTTTTTCATTTTGGGGTCATTTGACCCCCATTTTGTTATTTTTATGTTTACTGTTGGCATATTATGGATAATGTTGTGTGGATGTGTGATCAAACCCTAGATTAGGACTCCTGCTTTATTTTAATATTCTGCCAATCCTTGTTATTTTTGTTTAAGCATGTTCTTCTTTATTTTGAATGTTTCTTGCTTATTTTTAGCTTAGAATAGCTTTTTGATCTGAAATAGGGTGAGATCACGCTGTTTGCATGCCATTGTTCATTTCTGCTTTTTCTGACTTTTGTCCTGAACCACCTTGGGCGCCAACCGCCTTCTGGCGCGGAACCACGTTCCGCGACAAGATGGCTGTTACGCGACCAAGGTGTTTCAAGACATTTGTCTCCATAATTTAAAACCCTTTGTCGCGGAATACCTTGTCGCGGAGCCACGTTCCGCGACAAAACTGTCCATGCATAGCGACAAAGGAGCCAAACTCTTGCATTTTGTCTTCATGGCTTTTTGTCGCGGAATCATCTTGTCGCGGAGCCACGTTCCGCGACAAAATCCCATTCTGAGACAGAAAAATTATGCCATTTTCCTTGATCTTTGAACACCTTGTCGCGGAACACCTTGTCGCGGAACCACGTTCCGCGACAAAATTTCCATGCATAGCGACAAGGGTTCAAATGCTTTAGGAATTTTATGAAAACACTTTGTCGCGATGTCACTCTTGTCGCGGAACCACGTTCCGCGACAAAATCTTGCATAGCGACAAAGAAGCGTTATGCTGCCAAAAATTCTAAAAACTTGTCGGGATGTCCATGTCGCGGATCTCGGTCCGCGACAAAATTTATGATAACGCGACAAGGGTTCCTCTCCCTCTATTTAATCTCAAACAAACTTCATTCTCTCCCTATTTTATATTGCAACACTCACATCATAGCCCCACGGGTTAGGATGTAACATTCTGGAATTGCAATATAGGGTGTTATGCTGCCCAAATTTTGATTCTCCATTTGCATCACTTAACTGATTGAACCCTTGACTCATTAATGATTAAAGATTGAGATTAGCAATAATCAAACTTCAATAATCATCATGACTAAAGGACCTTTGTTCAATTGCCATTAAAACATTCTTGTATAAACAAAATCTCGATGGCTTAAACAGATAATCTGGACTGTAATTAATTATGGTAGGAAGGATTATTTAAGACCATCAATTGTGGACCCAATCCACAACCTTGCATGAGAAACCAATGTCTCTCATACAAGGGATCTTCTTTTATTTATTATTTATTTTGTCTTCGTGTGTTGTGTGGAACCATTAGTAAAGAATACATCAGACTAATGTTGGCGGGTACTCCCTCATGGATAACTAGCTCGTATTCTGGGTATTAGTTACTAATTGTTATTTTGCATGGTCTGGATGGCTGTCAGTGGAAGCCTTGGCAGTTCGCCCATCCGGGGTTATAATAGCTGCTCGGCTGACTCCCATCCAGATACAGTTTTATTTTTATTATCTTAATTTCCAAACCTGAATCCCCATCCGTACTGGGAGTCAGTTGGCATCAGTCAATGCCAACTGATGATCATTATAGAAGGGAAGCATGTAGGTTTTTATCCGAATTCACAGACAGTGGAGGCCCAACTGGTGTTGACACCACCATTATAGGGTCTAAGCTGTCTAAATTCGCTCCATCCGAGTGATTGGGAAATTGGACAGTAGATGTTTACAGTCCACCTGATTACTCTGCCATTACTTTGGTCCCTTGACCACTTCATTCTGTGTTTCACCTTCTGTTTAGACCCGCATTTATATTTTGGGTCAATTAATTTTACACTTCCATATATCTTTATGCATGATAATATTATATACTATTGTGGTCTGTACTTATTTTGGGATCCTTCCCTTGGACAATAGAAGTCTAGATCTTAAACAGATATTGCTTTATAAATTTCCAACAAAAACCTCTTTATAAAATCCGGATCTGAGTAAGGGATAAATTCTTCAGTTATGACTAATTCATATTCTGTCAATGGTTGTATTTTGGGAAATTAGAAGCAGATTCAGCGATTAGGTCTCGCCTAGACTGAAAGGGTCTGTGTTTTAACTGAGAGTCTAGTACCTGACAGGGAATGATTTTCAAATCCATTATTTTCCAAAATTGCTGGTTGATGGAAATGTAAGATTAAGTGCTACACCGAGATGGGGTCCACTTGGATTCAAATACAGTGTAGTAAATAATCTTAGAGGAACATCATCCAGGCCTTGGTTATTTTCCAAGATAGGGTTGAGTTTTCTTTCAACTGCTATCCTCTTCTGCCAAAGCCTACTTTTGAGTCCTGAGTGAGTGCATCCGGAACGAACTAATTTATTAGTTCGTTTCATTAGTTTGTATCTCATAATCACCCGGAAGGAAGTGAACACACTAGTGGTTCACTGAGAGCCGGGAATTCTTGATCCATACTCTTTCATTCTGATGGGGAGCTGTCTTTTACTACCAGGGTCAGATTTTCAAAACCTCCGAGTGATAGGTTTAAATGCTTTCTTTACCGCTTTCTTTTAACCGCTTTCATTAGAGGTCACTCGGTTGTATTGAGAGTTGTGTAACTGCTACTAGGATTGACAGTTAAGGGATAGTTTAGGGCTGAATTCAAATCTTTGGGTGTGACATGGGAGAATGATAGTGGTACTTGACATTTCAATAAATGATGTGTCGGGTGTTGCTTTTCCACCACAGATGAAGTAACACACCCAGGCCAGGGCAGTTACGAATCTGTGGTATCTTAGAATTTGCGGTCTTAAGAACATGTAAACTCATATTGCAAGTACCTGTCTGTTAAAGGGAAAGCCTTATTGAGAGCATGAGAATTAGCTATCTGATAGAATTATCCCAAACAAAGATCTGCGTATGAAAATGGAAGTTTAATATTGCTGTATCTCACTCTTGTCCAATTTTCATTCTTTTCTTCCTGTCCCTTCTGTCTACATTGTGATTCAGCTTCACGGTTGGCACAATGTAATTTTTCCTGCTTTAATGTTTACTGCATTCCTAGAATAATTCTTATCCGCTTTCTAGAATAGATTTATTTGCTTTGTAGATTAATTTAACTGCTTTCAAGATCTAGTTTAAATTCCCGTCAGTAGATATTAATCATCTTTCAAACCTATTGAGCAATACGAATGGAAAATATAGTAAAACGAAGTGGGCCCTGCTTCTATCGCACATCCTCCAGTGAACGATCCGGTCTTACTATAAATTACTGCAATTTTTGACACCGTGCGCTTTCGGGGGCACAGTTTCTTAACTACGAGCAATAAAAACATGACTACGTATAAATATATCCCTAATCACAACACCGCCATCATAAATTGGTTTCATTAAATAGAACCTAAACCAGGATCATGATTTTTTTGGAAAATACTCATGTAGTGGGAATCTGTCTAAAAGTTTCATGGCAGGAACTCTTATGGCAAGAATTGATGAGAAGTATCATGGCATATCTGCCGGGGATCCTCAGTGTGACAGGCTGAAGGTCAACCTATCCCGGCTGTGCCATGAGATTTGTCAACATTCCATGACAGAGAGGACCACAGCGCCATTTGAAACCAACGCACCATACTTGAGTAATAAAAAGACAGTTAAGCTTAACATATATGTATCCCTAAACCCTTTTCCCGTGAATCATAACTCTTTTCTTGTAATAAATCTAACCTGGTATATTTTAGAAAAAGCTCGTGGGACGGAAATTTGTCAAAAGTTTCATGGCGCCGTTGCCGGGGAGGATGCAGCGCCGTTTTATTTAGAGAATTACATTCCTCATTGCTCCTAGAGTAGCCTATACATATAATTATAAATATTCACCTTCAGAACCACTTCTAACCTGGGGATTGTACAGGTACTGTCATTATTGAAGTCGTTGTTCTATGCAAAGGAGGAAGCATACGCCAGCCGAGATCCCGTTTAATTCAGAGATAGAAAAGACAGCTCGACGTCTTAGGGCGGAGACTAAACGAAGAAGGGAACGGGAACGACATGCATTACTTTCGCCAAGCACCAGCAACGATATTTCCGAAATGGCAAACCCTGACATCCCACCAATCATTCAACCCAATCCCCCACTTCACAACATTGAGGAAGACCCCGAAGACGCTGATCATGATGATTTGGATGATCCCCCTCCCCAGATCATACAAGGAGGTGGGAATCCACCAAACATGGAGCAGCAGCACTTCGAGGCACCCCCTCCCAACCCGAACCAAAACCCACCAAACAACCAAAACCAACCAAATCAGCAAAATTTCCCAAACCAACAGAATCAGCAATACCATAACCCCCATCAGAATCCCCCGAATCCGAATGATTTCAATGATCCGAGGAACTATTTCATGCCTCAGAACTACTACCCACAGCAGTACCAAGGCGGGCCTGAGAACAATCATCAAGCAGCAGCTGCTGCTGATTACATGCAGCCGATTTTAGAGCCATATCTGAACATTCCTGGACAAGCTCCATTCTTGGCCAGGAATTTCGAACTGAAACCGGCCCTAATCAATCTAGTCCAGAGCAACCAGTTTGCCGGAGCAAGTCATGAAGATCCCCATGATCACCTGCAAACCTTCCTAGAATTGTGTGACACGATCAAGAATCGTGATGTACCCGCAAACACTATTCGACTAAGGCTATTCCCCTTCTCTCTGACAAGCGGAGCACGAACATGGTACAAGTCACTGCCCGTAAATCAGAAGTCTACATGGGAAGATGTGATCAGAAACTTCCTAGCAAAATACTTCCCGGAGTCCAAGGTGGATGAATGCCGCTCCAAAATTGCGGAATTCAAGATGAAACCAGACGAGTCCTTGTATGATGCAAAGGAAAGATTCTTCAACCTGCTCAGGAAGTGTCCTCAACATGGCTTCCATGACTGGGAGAGACTGAGAAAGTTCTACAGTGGTCTGACCCCAGCATGGAAATCCATGCTTGATGCTGCTGGTGGTCAATATTTGCTCTACATACCTATGGACCAAGCCTGGGCAAAGATTGAAGCCATGAGTGTCAACCGTTCTGTTCTAACTGATGATGGTAATCTCACTCCCCCTCGTAGTTTATGTGCTGTAGGTATAGTAGAGAAGTCAGACATTGAAAAGCTTCAAGAGCAAGTGGCAGCGTTGTCTGTAAATCAAGGAGTTGGAAGTTCTGCGCAGGGACAGCAAACTGATGTGATCTGTGGACTGTGTCAAGGTGCTCATGCAACTGACACATGCGAGCAAGTCACAGCTGAGAGCTGTAACTATGCAGGAGCTTTTCCAAATAGACACCCGAATTTGTCTTATTCAAACAACAACGCCTTAAACTCACATCTCTTGAACAAGCCACAGCAACAACAGTTCAACCCTCAGCAGAACCAAGGATTCAATCAGAACAGGGGCCAACATTTTCAGAATCTAGGTTTCCAACCTCAGATCCAGCAGAGGCCGCCTCAGAATTTCCAGAACTTTCAGCCCAATCAGAGTTTCCAGCCTCAGTTTGTCCCAAACCAAGGCCAGTGGAATCAGAATCAGCATCAAAATCAGAATCAGAATCAAAAGCCTCCTTCAAGGCTTGAGAATCTGATGACTGATTTCATCACTAGTCAGAAAGAGATCAACAATCAACTGCAGGCCTCCATCAGAAATGTGGAGACCCAAGTTACACAGATGGCTAACGAGATGCAGAAAAGGGACAAAGGAACATTGCCTAGTACTGCGGAAAAGAACCCGCAATGCAAGGCAATAACCTTGAAATCTGGAAGAGTACTAGCTGGACCAAAGGGAGCAGATACTGGAGCGGAATTTGAAGAAGATGATATTGTTGACAATGCTGGTAAGGAAGCTGATAATGGGAATAAAGCGGAAAAAGAGACAGCCGAATTGCAGACTGAAGCTGCGCCTGAAATGGCTGAAACAGATAAGGGTACAGGTGAAGGTACAACTTCCTTCCCTTCATCACCAAAAATTGCTAATAACAAGTACATGCCCAGGATTCCTTATCCTGCGCGGCTTAAAAATAAAGAACATGATCTTAAATTCAAGAAATTTCTGCAACGATTAAAGTCTGTAGAGATAACCATTCCTCTCACAGAAATGATTTCCGAAATGCCCATCTATGCTAAGTTCTTGAAAGAATTGATTTCAGGAAAAAGGCAGGTTGAGCAGGAAGAGGTAATTATTCTCAACAGCACATGTAGTGCCATCGTTCAGAGGAGAATGCCTGAAAAGAAAGAGGACCCCGGATGTTGCACACTTCCAGTACAATTCGGAAAGGCCAAAGTGAGTATGGGGCTTTGTGATTTAGGATCAAGCATCAATGTGATGCCACTAGCTATGGCTGTTCGCCTTAAGCTTGGAGAAATTCAACCGGTCAAGATGAGACTGCAACTTGCAGACAGATCGATCACTCAGCCCGTAGGAATCCTCAAGGATGTTGTGGTCAAAACCGGGCAGGTTCTTTTCCCGGTCGACTTCATCGTCCTCGACATTGAAGAGGATTCTGAAATGCCGCTTATCCTTGGACGCCCATTTCTAGCCACTGGTGGTGCACTGATTGACGCTAAATCCGGAAAAGTCACCTTAAGGGTCGATGGCGAGGAGATCATCTTTGATATGGAGAAATTGCAGAAATTTCCGAATGACAGTTCTTGTTTCTCATTTGAAAATGTAATAGTTAGGGAAGAGCCAGACTCTGAACTTGATTGTGAAATGATGCTGGATGAACTATCAAAGCAGGTACTGAAGCCTGCTGGCGTGGAGCACAAAGGATGCAAAGCCGTTCACTTTGCCGATCCCGAAACAGGGGATTTGGAGGAATTTGACGGCATCGACTTCCATGATGACGCCAACCAAGAGGAGGAAGAGGATCCTGTACTGATGCAGGATCCCGAAGGTAAATCTGTTCTCCCACTACCCAATTCTCGCAAACTACTCCCTTCCGTTGAATGTCCACCAGAGCTTGAACTTAAAACACTACCCGATCATCTCAAGTACGCGTTTCTCGCAGAACATAAAAAGTTACCCGTGATTGTTTCGGCTAAGCTCTCCCAAGAGCAAGAAAACGCTCTGGTGGACGTTCTTAAGAAACATGTACATGCAATAGGTTGGACCATTTCTGATATAAAAGGAATAAGCCCTTCTATTTGCATGCACAGGATTCTAATGGAAGAAGAGTTTAAACCCTCCCGTCAACCTCAGAGGCGATTGAACCCCCTTATGCAGGAAGTGGTGAGGAAAGAAGTTATCAAGCTCTTAGATGCTGGTATAATCTATCCTATCTCTGATAGCAAATGGGTTAGCCCGGTGCAGGTCGTACCCAAACGAGGAGGGATGTGCATAACCAAGAATGAGCAAGGAGAAGAGGTTGCAACCAGGCCAGTGACCGGATGGAGAGTTTGTATCGACTACCGGAAGCTGAACGAGGCCACACGCAAGGACCATTTTCCATTGCCATTCATTGATCAGATGCTTGAGAGGTTGGCAGGGAGAGAGTTTTATTGCTTTTTGGATGGTTATTCTGGTTATAATCAGATTGTTATCTCTAGTGAAGACCATGAGAAAACCACTTTTACTTGCCCGTACGGCACTTTTGCCTATCGACGGATGCCTTTTGGTTTGTGCAATGCACCTGCTACTTTTCAAAGATGCATGATGTCTATTTTCTCTGAATTTATCGAAAAATGCATTGAGGTCTTCATGGATGACTTCTCTGTATATGGAGATACGTTCGAAGATTGTTTGACCAATCTTGCTAAGATTTTAAAGAGGTGTGAGGACACTAACTTGGTTTTAAATTGGGAAAAGTGCCATTTTATGGTCACTGAGGGCATAGTGTTAGGTCATCGCATTTCTCGTGTAGGCATTGAAGTTGATCCAGCCAAAGTTTCCATCATCTCCAATCTCCCTCTTCCTAACTCGATCAAATCAGTTAGGAGCTTCTTAGGGCATGCCGGTTTTTACCGGCGATTCATTAAGGATTTCTCTAAAATTGCCAAGCCGCTCACTAATCTGCTTTGTAAAGAAAATCCTTTCTTAATAAATGAAGCGTGTGTCCAAGCCTTTGACACGCTCAAGAAGATGTTGGTTTCTGCACCGATAGTGCAACCACCCGATTGGTCACTGCCTTTCGAGGTAATGTGCGATGCTAGTGGTCTCGCCGTAGGCGCAGTTCTTGGACAACATAAGGATGGGAGACACTGCGTAATTCATTACGCGAGTCACGCCCTGAATGAAGCCCAAGTTAACTACACCACAACGGAGAAAGAGATGTATGCTGTAGTCTTCGCGTTTGACAAGTTCAGACAGTACCTGATAGGTACAAAGACCATAGTATACACTGATCATACAGCATTGAGATACTTGTTTAGCAAACAAGATGCAAAACCTCGATTAATCAGGTGGGTACTTCTGTTGCAAGAATTCGACATCATAATAAAAGATAGGCGAGGTCGAGATAATGGTGCTGCTGACCACTTATCTCGATTAGATAATGATAAAAAGGAAAAAGCCGTCAATGAAGATTTCCCGGACGAACAGTTGTTCGCGTTGCATCTGCATAATCAAGCTTGCCCATGGTTTTCCGACATCGCTAACTTCTTGGCATGCGGAGTAACCCCACAGTTTTCGAACTATCATCAGAGGAATAAGTTCAAACGAGATGTATTAAGTTACTTCTGGGAAGAACCTTATCTCTTCAAACACTGCCCTGATTTAATAATCAGGCGATGTGTGACCGAGCATGAAGCTTATCAAATTGTCAGAAAATGCCATGAATCAGAATATGGAGGTCACCATGGTCCCGCTCGAATGGCCCACAAGGTCCTCGAATGTGGATTTTATTGGCCTCACATCTATGAGGATTGCAGGACATTTGTTAAGGGCTGTGACAGATGCCAAAGATTAGGAAACATCTCCAAGAGGGATGAGATGCCTCAAAAGGGGATTCTCACACTTGAGATCTTTGATGTATGGGGCATTGACTTCATGGGACCGTTTCCACCATCTGGTGGAAACTACTATATCTTGGTAGCTGTCGATTACGTATCCAAATGGGTCGAGGCTGTCGCATTACCGACCAATGATGGTAGCCAAGTCATCAAGTTCCTCAAGAACAACATTTTCAGTCGATTTGGCGTACCTAGGGTGGTGATATCTGATGGAGGAACACACTTTATTAATAAAGGTTTTGAAACTTTAATGAGTAAAAATGGGATCCTCCATAAGATAGGCACGCCTTACCATCCTCAGACTAGTGGTCAAGTCGAAGTATCCAATCGCGAAATCAAACACATACTCGAAGCCACTGTCGGGATAACCCGTAAGGATTGGGCACGTAAGCTCAATGATGCTCTATGGGCATACCGCACAGCATATAAGACTCCCATCGGGATGTCTCCATATAGGCTGGTCTTCGGAAAAGCCTGTCATTTACCCGTAGAGCTAGAGCATAAAGCTTACTGGGCCGTTAAACGCTTAACTTCGATCCGAAAGTTGCTCAGAGCAAACGTAAGTTGGACCTCAATGAAATTGAGGAAATACGAGCGCAAGCTTATGAAAGCTCTCGAATTTACAAGGAGCGGACCCAGAAGTTGCACGATCGCCGGATCAAACCTAAGTATTTTTATGTTGGTCAACATGTGTTATTGTTCAATACTAGGTTGAAGCTGTTCCCCGGAAAGCTCAAATCTAGATGGGAAGGACCACATGAAGTACTAGAGGTGTTCAAAAATGGAGCTGTCAGGATCCGAACTGATAGGGGCGATATAGTGGTGAATGGACAACGATTAAAAGAGTACCTTGGACAGTTCGATCCGGAGAAAGAAAGCCAAGCAGTGGCAGACCCGGCCTACACTCAATAAGAAACAGCATTTAAAAACACAAAAATTTTAGTTTATATATATATATATATAGTATATATTTACAGTACTTATTTCATGACGAGCAAGTACCCAAAGATCAATTAAACATTTAGAGTACTAAGACTCTAAATGTGAGGATGTTGATATTTGGAGAAAATCTAATGCATTTCATTCATCTATCTTGCAGAAGTTCGGAACCCCCAAAAAAGAGGAGCAGATAAGAGTAACATGGAAAACCAGGTTCTTGGTTGGATTAGTTCCATAAGTCTAAGAAAACGTTTTCGGAATTTGAAGAGATTCAATACCCGAAACAAAATTCACAGATAAATGGAACTAACCCAACCTAATTTTATGCAAGTGGATTGTTTAATTTTCAGCCCAGCATTTTGAATTTACTTGGACTGAATTTATTCAGCCCAAATCAAATAAAATGGACTCAGGCCCACATCACACTCGGGCCCAGTCCAAGAAAATTTGAAAATTCAAAAAAAAAAAAAAAAAAAAAATTCTTTGTCGCGGAAGGTCCTTTGTCGCGATGTCATACATCGCGACCAGGCCCTGTTCCGCGACAAACTCCCTTTTCCTTCTTAACCCTTCTCCGGTGATTGTCGCGATGCACCTTGTCGCGGAGCATGACTCCGCGACCAAGCCCTGCTCCGCGACATGATCTGCGTTGACTTTGTCTCCATACTGAACTTTGTCGCGGTAGCCTTGTCGCGGAGCATGACTCCGCGACCAACCCTCAACTCCGCGACCTCTCTGATGTCGCTATGCCTTGTCGCGGAACCTGGTTCCGCGACAAAGTCTCGGATTCCGCGACAAAAGTTCAAGTATTTATACCCCCCCACCCCCTCCAGTTTCTTTTCACTTTCTCTTGTCATTTCAACTTCCCCCAACTTCTTCATCTTCTTTTCCCCCATTTTTCTCTCATCCGAACGAACACCACGTGTTCTTCGCACTCTTGCACTCCATTTCCAAGGGGAAACTATGGACCGATTTCATGGACTCCTCCCAAACCTTGGACCCGTGCCTAGACCCGAGCCAAGGAGGAGAGGGTAAACCCTGTTTTCGCCATGTTCATAGCACCCATTCGGACCCTTTATTTTGTTTTTTATTTTGTTGTGTTCTTGGTGTGGTGTGGTTAATGTGTGCATTTAACTTTAGATTTTTGGAAGTTTTCAAAGTGCTCTCGGTTATGAGCATCATTTTGAAACGCCTGAAACCCCATTTTGAAACTGGTAATGGATAAGTTTTTGAAGGTTTAAAACGGGAAAGAACAAACTGATGAACATTTGGGTATTGTTTTGAATATCTTGATGTTGTTGGTTTGATTGATCCTGATGTGATGTGCACAGTGTTGAGTTGGTGTAATAAAAGAGGTAAGATCTCTTTGGGCACATTTGTCCCCATGTTAGAAATCTCATGGGAATAAATGTTTGTTTGTTTATGGAAACATAGTACAAACACCCAATAGGAAGCTTCCACTTTTAATAAAAGCAACTTTTAGAAAAAGACAAAAAGAGTCATTTTTGTTTAATGTTTGACTTGAGTCTTTTGTTCCCAATGGAACACTAGTGTGAGTAAGATAGCAGTACTTTTGTCACCCAACTGCTATCCTTTTCAAAAATCCAAAATGGGACCACTCACATCCCACCTTTGTTAAATAAAACAAGTCAACCATTTTTAAAATTAAAAACAGTGTTTGCAAATTTTTGGATGCTTTAACTGTCCAAACAGTCCAAGCTATCCAGAAACAGCAGATCCGTTCCGCCACGTCTCCATTGCACATTCCAATATTCGAGCATTCCATTTCCATCTATCCATCTCATTCCACTTCCAACAAGTGTCTCGGACTTGTTTAATAAAACTGAAAACTTTTGGGCCCAATGGCCCATTAAAAAGATTTTGGGCCCAATGGCCAATTTTATTTTATTTTGGGCTCTTTAGCCCATTTAAAACCAAATATTGTTTGCATGTGCTTTAAATTAAAAATTCAAGTCAGAAATTTAATAATCTCACATCTAGAGCAAAGCTCTAAATGTGAGGATGTTGGTTTCTGAACTTGAATAATTCCCGAAAATTACATAAAAATTGGATTCATCACTTCTTATCTTTTCAGGGGTAATCCTCCCATTCCAGACCCTGCTCCAGAGGGAACTAAGTTGCTGGACTTACCGCTAGAACTCCTTGGTGAAATCCTCTCCCGGATAGGAGAGGATGAAATCAGGGAGGTGTTTGCCGCGCAACGTGTATGCAAGAAGCTCAGGGATGCTGGAAACCTTACTATCGTGTACAAGCGATGCGAGGTTAACACCTCCACTGTGAAGAGATGGCAAGTAAGGATCCGTCGGCAGAAGGAGAGATTCCTGCGAATATGCACAGCGGCAGGAAACTTCAATCTTCAGCTCATCCCAGCACTCAGGGCATTTGCAGAGGGGAATGAGGAGCGCGCTTTTGAACTGCTACGCCCGGGACTTGAGGACAACCATAAGACGTCAATCTTCACCCGCGGATTGATGCTTATGAGTAAGACGGATGAAAGCCAAGTTGAGCAGGGGATCAGAATGATCGACAGGATGGTGACAGATCGATCAGTTTTTCGGTACACTTCCACCAACGTCCTCGCTTGGATAACAGACAACCCAGACAACCCACAACTGTGGGCAGGCCAAGGAGTCAGAGTCTACTGCCCAAGATGGCATGCACCTCTGAGAAACCGCGATTGGTGCCTGCGTTGTGAGCTTTCCAGCTGTGTCCTCTGGCTCCGATACATGCCCTGAAGAAGAAAGGAAGAATCCTAGTTCCACTTTACCTGGCTTTATTTCATTTCCATTCTAGTAGTAGTAATCTGCAAGGGAATCCTCCTTTTGTGTGTGCAGGTTTGTATTAACTGCACGAGAATCCCTTGCCTCGGTTGTATTTATTTGCTTTCCCTAAATTGGAACTCAGCTTTTGAGACCACTGAACAATTCTTTACTGCTTTCCTTTGAAAAGATGTCTGCACAGTCCGAGATGAATAAGTGACTGTCAGGCCAAAAATATGCTGTTGACATACTCAGTATGTCAGCAGTGCCTCTTTACTGCTTTCAATTAAATAACCAGCAAAAATATGCATAAACTTGCTCTAAATTCACAGGTTGAATTTAGGCTTATGATTAAATTTTCAGACTTTCAAATTGGGATAATATAATTGAAGACATGCATGAAATGAATTCCTGAGGTTTTGAGCTATAAAAATTTAATGATGCGATCAGCTTATTGGGTAATAAATCTGCATGTTAGAGATCTCGATTGAATAAGTTGTTAGAACTAAGCTTGGATTAAATTTGAGAATATTGTATGACATGAATCAACCCAACCTTGTGAGATTTGAGCCATGAGTCACTTTTACTCATTCATTTTCTTTGATGTGTGAATCATTTTGATTAAAGGAAACTAGAACTTGCAATTGTGACCGATCCAAGACCATGCCATATTCCCGAAATCGAGCATATGATCGAGGCACCTAGAAAACCCAAAATTTTTGGCCTTCTTTTGAAATCCAAACCCAAAAACATTTTCCCTTTAGGATTAACCAATTTGAGCCTATAAGCCTAATTTTTCTTTGAAGCCCTTTATATTATTCCTAGCCTTACAAAAAGACCAAGAAATTCAAACCCAAGTGTGCAAGGATGAATTCTATCAAGGCATTACAATTTTTGATCATCAATGAAAACCATAAATCGGTACTCTATAAACTGATTCATCAAAAAAAAAAAAAAAAAAGAGAGTTGAATGTCATTCAACACAAATAAATTGCAAATGACAAAGCAAATTAGACATAGTCTAATGTCATGCAATAAGAAAAGCAAAAGAAAGAAGAAAGGAATACTGATGATCATAAATTTTAAATAAATATGCCAAGTTATGATAGAATAAATCTTTGCCACTTCTAGCCCAATAATTTTCCTTTCCTACCTAATGTTACAACCGTACGCCCCGTTATAACCCTCAAATAAGACCTCGTGATCTCGATTTGAAGAAATGAGCCGGTGGCGAGTTGGTCTGATTGCAAGCTTATGGGATAATTTAATTAAATGTGATTTTGAGCGTTTATGATTAAACCCCAATTGAGAGTGAGTGAATTTTTCCGATTCTCTTATATGTGAGGCTTTGTCTTATTACACATGTTCATGTCATCCTCTAATTCTCATCCCTAATCTTTGCATTTTTCAAACATGATATTCATGAAAGGTTGATAATAATGTTTGATTTGTAGGCCCGATGTAGTGAGCGAGTATCATTTCATTAAACACTGCAATCAAGGGAATTCAATACTTGTAATTTTTGATTGTCTTATCCCAATCCAAAAAGGATGTGATTTATGAAGCCACGAAAATGAATTGAATATGTAGAGTCCGTGTTCTTACGAACATTGACTCTGACTGCTCGGGGACGATCAGTATTAAATGTGAGGATGTTGATAATGGCCAAAAATGACCATTATTTTCAATCCATTTCCGTGTCTTAAATGGGCATTTGATCGCATTCCGGTCTTACATTAAGTAAGAAAGCAGTCGAATTGGACTAATTTATGCATAATTGTAAAAATAATAAGCTGGTGTGAAAAAGGCATAAATATGTAATTTTATTACATAGTTATGTTAGAAAAATCCAAAAACATGAGAAAAAGAAAAGGAAACAAAAAGATGGGAAAAAGATAGAAAAGCCCACAAAAAGAATATTTTCGGCCCATCTGGCCCAATCCAGCAGGCCCAGGAAGACCTTTGTCGCGGAAGCCCCTTGGCGCGATGCAGTGTTCCGCGACAAAGGCATGTTCCGCGACCAAGTGGCCCAGATGAAGAGGAGACCAGCCAAGCCCCTTGGCGCGATGACCTTTGTCGCGATGGCATGCTCCGCGACAAAGGCATGTTCCGCGACCAAGATGCACAAATAGAGACACAAGACCCAGTCGAGAAGCCTTGCCACATGCAGTGTGTTCCGCGACCAACTTGATGCTCCGAGACAAAGCTGTGATGTGTGTGATGTCTTAAGACACAATGGGCTAGAATCAAGGCCCATGGGCTTAGGGTTACACTTCTATAAATATGAGGTGTCTCCCATGAGCTAAGGGTTGGCCAGTAGAGAGATTGAAATTGTTATAGAGCTCTTGCAGGCAAGCTTAGGAGTTCTTCCTTAGGTAGAGTAGTTTAGGTTTATTTTCATGTATTATTTAATTTTTGCTCTTAGTTTAGCTTAGTTTAGTGTTTTACTGTTCACAGTTGCTTAGATAGCCATTTTTATACCATGTTTTGGTTTCTAAACTCTTGTTTTAGGGTTTGTAATACCCAAATCATGGGTATTAACAATACCTCTTCAATAATATGGGAAAACATTCATCATTTGTGTCCCAAATCATGAAATGGGTCTCACACCCCATGGATTTATGCTTTCTTTTTCATTTTGGGGTCATTTGACCCCCATTTTGTTATTTTTATGTTTACTGTTGGCATATTATGGATAATGTTGTGTGGATGTGTGATCAAACCCTAGATTAGGACTCCTGCTTTATTTTAATATTCTGCCCATCCTTGTTATTTTTGTTTAAGCATGTTCTTCTTTATTTTGAATGTTTCTTGCTTATTTTTAGCTTAGAATAGCTTTTTGATCTGAAATAGGGTGAGATCACGCTGTTTGCATGCCACTGTTCATTTCTGCTTTTTCTGACTTTTGTCCTGAACCACCTTGGGCGCCAACCGCCTTCTGGCGCGGAACCACGTTCCGCGACAAGATGGCTGTTATGCGACCAAGGTGTTTCAAGACATTTGTCTCCATAATTTAAAACCCTTTGTCGCGGAATACCTTGTCGCGGAGCCACGTTCCGCGACAAAACTGTCCATGCATAGCGACAAAGGAGCCAAACTCTTGCATTTTGTCTTCATGGCTTTTTGTCGCGGAATCATCTTGTCGCGGAGCCACGTTCCGCGACAAAATCCCATTCTGAGACAGAAAAATTATGCCATGTTCCTTGATCTTTGAACACCTTGTCGCGGAACACCTTGTCGCGGAACCACGTTCCGCGACAAAATTTCCATGCATAGCGACAAGGGTTCAAATGCTTTAGGAATTTTATGAAAACACTTTGTCGCGATGTCACTCTTGTCGCGGAACCACGTTCCGCGACAAAATCTTGCATAGCGACAAAGAAGCGTTATGCTGCCAAAAATTCTAAAAACTTGTCGGGATGTCCATGTCGCGGATCTCGGTCCGCGACAAAATTTATGATAACGCGACAAGGGTTCCTCTCCCTCTATTTAATCTCAAACAAACTTCATTCTCTCCCTATTTTATATTGCAACACTCACATCATAGCCCCACGGGTTAGGATGTAACATTCTGGAATTGCAATATAGGGTGTTATGCTGCCCAAATTTTGATTCTCCATTTGCATCACTTAACTGATTGAACCCTTGACTCATTAATGATTAAAGATTGAGATTAGCAATAATCAAACTTCAATAATCATCATGACTAAAGGACCTTTGTTCAATTGCCATTAAAACATTCTTGTATAAACAAAATCTCGATGGCTTAAACAGATAATCTGGACTGTAATTAATTATGGTAGGAAGGATTATTTAAGACCATCAATTGTGGACCCAATCCACAACCTTGCATGAGAAACCAATGTCTCTCATACAAGGGATCTTCTTTTATTTATTATTTATTTTGTCTTCGTGTGTTGTGTGGAACCATTAGTAAAGAATACATCAGACTAATGTTGGCGGGTACTCCCTCATGGATAACTAGCTCGTATTCTGGGTATTAGTTACTAATTGTTATTTTGCATGGTCTGGATGGCTGTCAGTGGAAGCCTTGGCAGTTCGCCCATCCGGGGTTATAATAGCTGCTCGGCTGACTCCCATCCAGATACAGTTTTATTTTTATTATCTTATTTTCCAAACCTGAATCCCCATCCGTACTGGGAGTCAGTTGGCATCAGTCAATGCCAACTGATGATCATTATAGAAGGGAAGCATGTAGGTTTTTATCCGAATTCACAGACAGTGGAGGCCCAACTGGTGTTGACACCACCATTATAGGGTCTAAGCTGTCTAAATTCGCTCCATCCGAGTGATTGGGAAATTGGACAGTAGATGTTTACAGTCCACCCGATTACTCTGCCATTACTTTGGTCCCTTGACCACTTCATTCTGTGTTTCACCTTCTGTTTAGACCCGCATTTATATTTTGGGTCAATTAATTTTACACTTCCATATATCTTTATGCATGATAATATTATATACTATTGTGGTCTGTACTTATTTTGGGATCCTTCCCTTGGACAATAGAAGTCTAGATCTTAAACAGATATTGCTTTATAAATTTCCAACAAAAACCTCTTTATAAAATCCGGATCTGAGTAAGGGATAAATTCTTCAGTTATGACTAATTCATATTCTGTCAATGGTTGTATTTTGGGAAATTAGAAGCAGATTCAGCGATTAGGTCTCGCCTAGACTGAAAGGGTCTGTGTTTTAACTGAGAGTCTAGTACCTGACAGGGAATGATTTTCAAATCCATTATTTTCCAAAATTGCTGGTTGATGGAAATGTAAGATTAAGTGCTACACCGAGATGGGGTCCACTTGGATTCAAATACAGTGTAGTAAATAATCTTAGAGGAACATCATCCAGGCCTTGGTTATTTTCCAAGATAGGGTTGAGTTTTCTTTCAACTGCTATCCTCTTCTGCCAAAGCCTACTTTTGAGTCCTGAGTGAGTGCATCCGGAACGAACTAATTTATTAGTTCGTTTCATTAGTTTGTATCTCATAATCACCCGGAAGGAAGTGAACACACTAGTGGTTCACTGAGAGCCGGGAATTCTTGATCCATACTCCTTCATTCTGATGGGGAGCTGTCTTTTACTACCAGGGTCAGATTTTCAAAACCTCCGAGTGATAGGTTTAAATGCTTTCTTTACCGCTTTCTTTTAACCGCTTTCATTAGAGGTCACTCGGTTGTATTGAGAGTTGTGTAACTGCTACTAGGATTGACAGTTAAGGGATAGTTTAGGGCTGAATTCAAATCTTTGGGTGTGACATGGGAGAATGATAGTGGTACTTGACATTTCAATAAATGATGTGTCGGGTGTTGCTTTTCCACCACAGATGAAGTAACACACCCAGGCCAGGGCAGTTACGAATCTGTGGTATCTTAGAATTTGCGGTCTTAAGAACATGTAAACTCATATTGCAAGTACCTGTCTGTTAAAGGGAAAGCCTTATTGAGAGCATGAGAATTAGCTATCTGATAGAATTATCCCAAACAAAGATCTGCGTATGAAAATGGAAGTTTAATATTGCTGTATCTCACTCTTGTCCAATTTTCATTCTTTTCTTCCTGTCCCTTCTGTCTACATTGTGATTCAGCTTCACGGTTGGCACAATGTAATTTTTCCTGCTTTAATGTTTACTGCATTCCTAGAATAATTCTTATCCGCTTTCTAGAATAGATTTATTTGCTTTGTAGATTAATTTAACTGCTTTCAAGATCTAGTTTAAATTCCCGTCAGTAGATATTAATCATCTTTCAAACCTATTGAGCAATACGAATGGAAAATCTAGTAAAACGACGTGGGCCCTGCTTCTATCGCACATCCTCCAGTGAACGATCCGGTCTTACTATAAATTACTGCAATTTTTGACACCGTGCGCTTTCGGGGGCACAGTTTCTTAACTACGAGCAATAAAAACATGACTACGTATAAATATATCCCTAATCACAACACCGCCATCATAAATTGGTTTCATTAAATAGAACCTAAACCAGGATCATGATTTTTTTGGAAAATACTCATGTAGTGGGAATCTGTCAAAAAGTTTCATGGCAGGAACTCTTATGGCAAGAATTGATGAGAAGTATCATGGCATATCTGCCGGGGATCCTCAGTGTGACAGGCTGAAGGTCAACCTATCCCGGCTGTGCCATGAGATTTGTCAACATTCCATGACAGAGAGGACCACAGCGCCATTTGAAACCAACGCACCATACTTGAGTAATAAAAAGACAGTTAAGCTTAACATATATGTATCCCTAAACCCTTTCCCGTGAATCGTAACTCTTTTCTTGTAATAAATCTAACCTGGTATATTTTAGAAAAAGCTCGTGGGACGGAAATTTGTCAAAAGTTTCAGCAGCCTGAGGGATCTGACCATTCACAGGCCCCCTCTAGAGCCTCTCGGGGGAAGGCACCCGCCACGAGTTTCACTTCCTCTCGACCTAGGAGAGGGAGATCTGCTGCATTAGTTATTCATGAGCCTGTCCCTGAGGCTGTGGGAGGGGAGGAAGATGATGATGAGGTTGATCAGGAGGAGCAAGAGGAGCAGCCGGCAAGGGGAGGACCGAAAAGGCAAGATCCCAGAGCCTATGTCCCTGAGCTGTTGTATATCAAGGAGGGCATATTCGATGCCACTGTATTCAGGAGTGCCAGGGCATATGAGCTGTACAAAAGATTCCACAAAAAGAGGATCATTGCAGATAGGGGTTTTTTAGAGAAAGACTTGCAGCACCCTTTGCTTCGAGATGCTATTAGATCCAGGGGTTGGGAGAGATTTGTGAGATACCCAGCTGGATCATATTCACGGGAGCTGACTAGGCTATTTCTAGCCAATGCTGAGGAGGATGATTCTTGGATTTTTGGGGTCAGAGTGCCCATTACTCCTCAGCACATTAATCAGATTTTTGGAGTAGTAGATGTGCCCTATGGTAGAGACTTCTGGGAGCCGGTAATGAGAGCTGATGACAGGGAAGATTTTAAGAAACTTGTGCTGATGTCTATGTTTGAGGGTCAGGAGGACGTCCTCACATATGATGATGATGGCATGAGTAGGCTACATGGGCCTGATATGGATGCTCCTATGTACCAGCTTCTCATGTTTTACCGATCGAGATTGAGTCATTCGACTCACACCTCTGGACCCACTGCCCTGGATATGTATGTTCCATATTGCATCAAGGTGGGGAGCCCGATCAACATGGGGGAGCTTGTATCGCTTGAGCTGAGACAGACACCGGGGGTGTCTAAGAGGTCAGCTCTTACGTTCCCTAGTTTGATATGGCAACTTTGTGCTCAGGCAGGAGTGAACATGGGGCAGTTTGATAGAGATTGGAGAATGAGGCCCCCGATTCCATTTGGGAAGAAGAACTTCAAGTTGTCTGGCATAAGATGCCAACCTATGATACTTCCCAGAGAGTTGCCTAGGCAGTCACCACCTGCACCATCACAGGGAAGCCAGGAGCATTCTGAGGCTCCTTCACAGTCCACCCGAGGTACACGAGGTGGCAGAGGCAGAGGTAGAGGGCGAGGCAGAGCTCAGCCACAGCAGTCACAGCAGTATCAGGGAGAGCCTGATTGGGCTAGGGCATTACGGATTGACCAGCAGACAATGATGACCAACCAGCAAAATTGGATGAACACCATGGATGAGCGGATGAGGTTGGTAGCTCAGAGGCAACACTTTTTGAGCGATCAGATTGCAAAGAATGCTCGAGCCCAGGCTTACCACGCAGCCCGACTGGAGTTCTTCATGTCCCAGAGCTTAGGACAGAGATATGTTGCTCCTCAGACACCTTCGGAGGACGATGATGATGAGGACTATGTAGGCTCTAGAGATGGTAGCGAGGATGGAGATGATGATGCTGAGGATGCTGATGCTGGAGATGGATCTGAGGAAGTAGGAGACAATGACGATTCTGAGGATGACTCTGACTGATTCGGAGGGATATCGATAGGCTTTGATCTTGATAGGTTTCATGTATCAGTAAGCCAATGTATATCGATGGATTATGTTTTGCTACATTCTAATTATTATTCATGTAGATTGTATTGTCCTAAATTCTATTTCTATTATTTTGCTATTCTATATATGGCATTTACATTGCTTTAGTTATTTTGGTTTTAAGAAGCACTAGATAGTTGTTATTTAGCTTATAAGGTTTTTAGTTGTTTTTAAATTCAATAAAGTAGCTCTTACCAATAACATATTAGATTGAGTTGTTTTGAACTGTTGAAAAGATCAAAGAAGTGTATTTGGACTTGATTGAGGTGTGGAAGAAGTGAGATTGGTATTGTTGAGTGATTTGGAAATGTTGGACATCATGGAGATGAACTTAGGAAAAATACATTCTGCCCGAATTTGGCACAGAATGCGCCACATGTGCAGTGTGGCGCCTTAAAACGCCTTCCAGCGCCACTTTATGCGCCGCAAAACTTAGAAATTTTTCTAAGTTTTTCCAAAATGCACCGCATGTGCTTAGTGGCGCATAAAATCACTCTGGAGCGCCACTTTTGGCGCCGCAAAATAGGAATTTTTCCAAGTTTACTTCAGGATGCGCCGCATCAACTGTGCGGCGCCTAAAACCCCCCTTGAGCGCCACTTTTGGCGCCGCGGATTATTTTTAAATTTTATTTTATTCTAAAAATGCGCCACTTTCACTGTGTGGCGCCTAAATTGGCTTCGGAGTGCCACTTTTTGCGTCACCGACGCGAATTTTTGAAAAATCCGCGAATCCAAAAGATTCAAATCATATCTAATCGATTTTTGGGATCCTAAACAGCATTATACTGACTCCAAATCATATGTTTAGTGTATATTTGGATCTAGATTAAATCAATCACTCCATATCTCAACAAAATCAAGACTTCACCATCTTTAAAAGGAGGGGACCGATCGGTCATCACTCTCACATTACCAAATCTGTCAATTCTCTTCTCTTCCAGTTTAATTAGCTTTCTAGTCTCAATTCCGTCTTCCCAAATTCTACCATCATGAGACCAAAGAGAAAGAACAACCCGAGAAACAATGGTGGAAAGAAACAGAAAGCCACAGAGCCTGCCCCATCACAGCCACATGTTAGTAGAGAACCTGATCCGGAGCCGGCTGCTGTGGGTGCTGAAGATTTGTTTGTGAATGATTTGGTGGCTCCTGATTCATTGGATGGAAACGAAACTTCATTCAATTCTGCTCAACCATCTGAGGATGATCTACAGCAAGAGGAGGATGATGCTGAATCTCCGGAGGAAATTTCACCGGAGGGTCCACGTGGTTCTAAAACCAAGAGGAAGAGTCATAATAGAAAGGATGATACACCTCCTCTAGAAGAACTAACCGGAGACAATTTCAATCCGGCGATCTTTATAAATCAGGAGGCCTATTCTTACTATCAAAGAATGGTGAAAAGATGGATTATCCAAGATAAGGGATTTACTGAAGATGATATGGATCGAGTTCTGGTTCATGATGCTTTGATGAGTCGAGGATGGATGAAGTTTGCTGAGCATCCTACCGGAATTTATTCCTGGGAGCTTACCAGACAGTTCTTATGCAATTCCCGATATGAGCATTTTACTTCATGGATTAGGGGAGTGCCCGTACCATATGGTCCGCCATAATTAATGAGATTTATGGAACTAAGGATGTCTCTTGTCCGGCTACAAAGAAGAAAAATTTCCATGAGCCTATTTATGAGGAGGAAGGAGGACCAGAATTGGAGAAGAGGATCTTAAAGGAGATGTTTGAGAATCAAAAGAAAGTTGCCTACGTAGGGGAGAAGAAAGAGAGAGTTGTTGCCACTTTGATGGATGCACCGCTATATCAGCTCTATTTGCTGTATAAGCATAAGGTTTTTCCTACTTCACACACTTCTCAGCCTGGTGTAGAAGAGTTGTATTTTGTGTACTGTGTGAAGAATGGGTTGCCTATTGATGTTGGTGAGCTGATAACACATGAGCTGGATGGCATTGCATCTGATGCTGCGAGGACTGTACTTGGATTCCCTGCACTTATCTAGACACTTTGTGAGAGAGCTGGAGTGGACATGACGGCCTATGCTCATGATTTGAAACCAAAGCCTCCTATCTCTTTCAAGAATTACTATAATAAGCCTGGAGTAAGATGTGCAGAGCTTGCTTACCCTACTGCACCCTGTGAGGCACCCACTCGTCATCCTGATATACCTAGTACATCCGGTACTAGGGCAGAGCCTGCAGAGATTGCAATTAATAGGATGATCTATGAGATTCATCAGCTTAGAGCGAGATGAAGAGGAAGAAGGATAGTACACGGACACAGTTTGCACAACTTTCTTCCAGACTTGAGTATTTCATGTCTGAAAGTTTAGTGATCGATATGCTCCTCCTACTGATTCGAGCTCTAAAGATAGTGATGATGGTCCTAGGGAAGATGAAGTAGATGATTCGGATAGATCTTTAGAAATCTAGATTTTTTATTAGATAGGATTGCTCCCTTTTTGGTTTAATTTGTAATAGTTAGAATAATTTTGGTACTATTTTGCTTATTTAATTAGCATCTTTATGTAATAGGTGCTAGAACTTGTGGTATTTTGCTTTTGGTAAGTTTATGAAATTTAATATTTTATTTAAATCTGTCCATTTTTATTTAATTCATGAAAAGAGTTAATAAAAATTAAAAATCTGAAATTTAAAATTTAAAATAATAAAAATCTGAATTTAAATAAATTATGGATGGAATTTAATTGTTTTAATTCATAAATTACCATGTGTTCTAACGATTATCTTTTGTATGAACAAATACCATATAAATATATAAAGAAGCAGGATATGCCATGAAGAAGCAAGCATAAGGGGACATCCAAGATGGTGAAAGAATTTCTAAGATCTAAACATTTCAGGTGTGATCTTTTCATGTTATATGTTATCAATTTGCATGAAGTGTGTGGTAAGAGCTTGATTTAATTTTATTTTACTGTTTATTATGCTTTGAATAAAATGGTACGTGCATGATTAATTATTTTTAAATTTAAATGTTTTCCCAGTGGTGCTATTATTTAGAGATTATCACATCATTGCCAATCTGGAGAAAATCTAAATAAGTCTAAATGTTCTGCTTTAATCTGATTTTAAAACTTAATGAGTATTAGGTTTCTTAGTTTAAAGTCCTAGACTTTGTCAAATTGTTATGCAAGTTGTTTGAGTTATTGGTGACAATTCTATTTACCTTGCAGAAAACTATTTGATTAATTAGACTAGTTATTTAAAATGTGGAGAGTTATCATTATTTAGAAATAAATATGCTCGTTCCAAGTCTTTTTAAATGCTTAATTAAAATAAAGTCAGAGTGAAACCCCTATATTCGAGAAAAAAATATATGAAAAAATGGTACTCAAATCTTGCAAACAGAAAAAGAAGAAAAAAATATTGAAGAATGCAAGATCAAAAAAAAATAAGGAGAGAAGGGGATTCAATAAAAATTCATAAACTCTTGACTGGATGACTGGCACATATTCTGTGACATGAGTAGCTTTTGGAATTCAACCGTCTACAACTCAGCCAAAGTGTCTAGAATATAGTGAAACCTAGCCATGGATTGAGCATATTTAAAGACTGGAATAGAAAAGCATATTTACATTATCCACTTTCCCATATTGAGTGCTATGCATAATTAATCTGTTTTCTGTATTGTAAGTGCTTTGGGTATCTAGTTCTAATAGCTGATGCATATCAATTTGCCTAGTTCTAGTACATTAAACTTTGAACCCTCTTAGCTCATTTTGTTGTTGAAATCTATGATTTGGTAGAACTATAGAGACTTTATCTTTATTATCTTGATTGGCAAGTTGATGTGTTAATTGATCTCATTGCTCAAGGGACGAGCAATATTTAAGTGTGAGGATGTTGATGCACCCTGTGAAACCACATTTAAATGAACTTAAATTGTGTTAAAATGAACCTAAATTGCATGCATGTGACCCTGTTTTACTACTTTTTAGCTTATTTTCATGTGATTTGTAAATATTAATAAGACCGGTTAAATTGAGCTTATCCGAGTCCCATTTACCTTGTTTTATGCTTAATAATAAGACTTTGGCAATTCTAATACATTGCAATGATGTTTCAGGCATTAAAATGATGAAAGAAGATGTTCGGAGGACAAAGGATGTCAAATTCGGAATTTTCAACACTGGAAAAGCTCCAGAATGCGCCACATAGGCATGGCGGCGCCTAAAATCATGCTCAGGCGCCGCATCAACACTTAGGAAAATTTTCGGATTGGAAAAAGCTTCAGGATGCGTCGCACCTTCTTGGTGGCGCATAAAATGCCCTCCAGGCGCCACTTTTTGCGCCGCGGGCTGAATTTTAGGAAATTGTCAGAATGCACCGCACCTTCTTGGCGGCGCCGAAAAGCACCTTGGAGCGCCATTTTTTGCGCCGCAGAAGAAAATTTGGAAAATGTCAGGATGCGCCAGCTCTCTTTGGTGGCGCCGAAAACCTCTTCCGAGCGCCACTTTTTGCGCCACAGTCGCGGTTGTACAGTTTTCTAACCTCCCGAGCTCGGTTTTAAACACCGTTTTTCATCATTTCTTCATACACAGACTCAGAATTTTCGACAGAAACTCTCTGGAAATATTTGCTAATGAGAGAAGAAGGCCAGAAACACATAATCATGCCCGGAGGAATGCATCAGGAACGCTGTTCTGGGCGTGTTCTTCCTATTCTAGGTGTTGCCTTTCTTTTTCTTGCTTTGTAATGAATTTAATTTGCCTCTAAATGTAATCTGCTATTATGTTTCGAATTTGTAGACGGATTTCTGTATTGTTCGTGTTAAGAGTGATCTAGAACGGGAGTTCAGAATCACTTTTGAAGTATGAATTTATGTTTTATGGAAGCAATATAATTTATCAATGTTTCATGTGTTAAATTTGGAGTAATCTGCAAAGATGTTAGAATCTGTATTAAGATTGGTAATCTGCTACATAAATTTGATCGATAAAATTATCTGGGCAGCAATCTGATGTTTTGTATTTTAATCTGCTAGGTTTAAATTGATCGATCAATCTGCAGTTTCTATTTTTAGTAATCTGGAAATAATCCTAATCTGTCTACATCTTAAAATTAGTAATTTAATCCATTTTACCATGTTTAATTGTTATTTTACCATAATTGTTAGATTATTTACACTGTTCTGCATAATTAAATGTTAGAATCCAATTCTGTGACTTCTGCTTTGCTAAATCGGGAGATAAAAAGTAGAATTAATATTTTAGTACCGGAATTGGGACTAAATTACATTATAAATGGATTCTGGCATGTGCACAATGATTTGGGAAATGAAAAGTGCCTTTTAATTGCTATAGAAAAATTTGTATGCTTGGAAAAGACTCAAATTTAGGCCTAGAATAATGATTGCAGAATGTTAGATAATTTAATCAGCTTCCATGAAATCCGTTTGAGCATAATTTGATTATTAGTAGATTACAATATTTTTAATTTTTATAAAATAATTAATTTTAAGAAATTGATCTTTTTAGACATTGGAAAATGCTAAATCAATATGCAATTTTTATTTTATATAAAGATGGCAATATTTAAAATATTACAAGCATCTCCCATTTATATTTTTATTAATTAAAATTTTAACTAGCTTTATTTTAAAATTTAATGTCACTATTTTTAATTTAATCACCATTAGAATTAATCAAAATCTTTTAAATATATAAAATATAATTAATGAACTTAAAAACAATTAAAATCTTCTCCTGAATGAAATAATATTCTGAAATTCCCTGTGGTTCGACCTGGTATTCACCGGTTTTTATTACTTGATGACAACCATCCGCTTGTGGTAAAATATGAGTAGTGAAAATCACCCATCAATGGCTATGAACGGATCTCCTCAACACGATTTCTTCCTCCTTTGGCCACGAATCGGAAATGAAAGTAAAAATCTATAGTTAAATTGAAGTTTTGGATTCGAAATGGTGTAGGAAACCTAAACAAACACTCACCAACAATCTGAAATCTTGAAGCCTTGCTCCACACGCCTCCTTGCTCGGATTTCTTCGTCGGAATTTCAAGAACACAAGAAACTTTGGGGTTTTCGGTTTTGGGAGAGCTTGGAAGAGAGTTTGAAGACAATGGGTGAATGGAATCTGATGAGAATGGCCAAAGATCAGCCTCAATTCGTCCATATACTCCTTCCATCATCTGGGATCAAGTTACCAAAGTCGGGGGTCGAAAATAAGGTAATAAATCGTCGAAAATTGCAAGATGATCGCAGCATGTCAAGGCACGCGGCCGCAGCGCGGGATCTTCCCAAACCGCGCGAGCCCCGGCTGGGCTGCGGTCCGGGCCGGGCCGTGCGATCCGTCGGGCCTTTTCTCCTCTCTTTCGGGCTTCTATCCTCCTACGTTATCGGGATCAATTTTTCGGGTCATTCCCGGATTATGGTTCCTATCTTAAATTTATTTCATCTCAAATCGATTTCATATTCAAATTCTTGAGTCCGTCGCGTATGGATTCGTCGGCTTTTGAATTCGTCGTCTTTTGACTCCCGTGCAATGATTTATTTATTTAAATCATTTCCGACATCACGGGTTTTTGGAATTAAAATTGTCTTACTCTTCGAATTTAATTCCATTTCTTTTTATAAAAATTACGGCTGTTAGAGTAGATACTATGCAACCATACCCACGGGGCTTCAAGATGCCCGAATTCACCGCATTCTCAGGGGACGATGGCAAGTCCACTGTGGAGCACGTGGGCAGATTCACCGCACAGTGTGGTGAAGTGGCGGCCAATGATTGGTTGAAGCTGAGGCTCTTCAGCTCATCCCTCACTGGAACTGCTTTCGTGTGGTATGCATCCCTGCGGCCTAACTCAATCAAGAATTGGGCCAATCTGGAGCGAGCTTTCCATGACAGGTTCTACACACCACTATCACAAGTGAGCCTCGCAGACTTAACTAATGCAAAACAATTTGCCGATGAGACGGCAAGTACTTTCATTAATAGGTTACAACAGCTTAAGGGTCGATGCACGGTGGCAGTCCCTGAAAGGGAAATAGCCAACATAGCAGTGACTAACATGTTGCCAAAACTAAATGAGCATTTAATTGTGCAGGATGCAACTGACCTTGCCCAGCTGGTCGAGAGAGCGGCCCGACTGGAAAAATTCCTTGAGGAACAGGAAGATAAGCATCAACCTCTACAAGGAAAACGAACCAATGGGGGTGGCTTCTGCGATGATCCTGGGTGGGAACAACCCAGGCTAGAACACCTTCGACAGATTCTAAGAGGCCGCCATGGCCTCCGTGGCCTTCAAGAGGCCGTCTTGGCCTTCAAGAGGCCCTTGGCTTCCAAGAGGCCATCATGGCCTCTAAGGCCTATAAGAGGTCGCCATGGCCTCTAACCCTTCAAGAGGCCACCTTGGCCTCCAAGAGGCTGACATGGCCTCTAAGGCATCCAAGAGGCTGTCATGGCTTCTAAGGCCTTCAAGAGGCCGTTATGGCTTCCAAGAGGACGTCGTGGCCTCTAAGGTATCCAAGAGGTCGCCATGGCATCTGAGACCTTTAAGAGGCCACCTTGGCCTCTAGCGTTCGTCGGGGCTTGTCCAATGGCGGCTAGAAAGGACTGAGTGACGGCTGGCTAAGGATCAGTGGCGGCTGGGAGAGCTTAGGTGGCGGCTGAGATGTGTTGATGGCAGCTGGAACTCGAAGCAACGGGCGGCCCAAGGTGATGCTGTGGCGGCTGGCGACGGATGGCGGCTGAGTGCCGAACAGCGGCACGCGGGGGCTTCTCAATGGCGGCCTGGAGGCGTCCTGTGGCGGCTGGTGGCCTAGCTGTGGCGGCTCAAGTAGATTGGAGTGGCGGCCCGGGAAAAAAGTCAATGGCGGCCCGGACACACGCGATGGCGGCCAGGGAGGCTACGAGTGGCGGTCCGGCGTGCGCAAGTTCGACCCTTGAGGTCTTGGTAGCGGCTGGAGACGTGTTGGAGCAGCCTGAGCTAGGCGGATGACAGCCTGAGCTACGCGGATGACATCCTGAGCTATGTGGATGACAGCCTGAGCTAGGCGGGTAACAACCTGAGCAAGGCGTAGCAGCCTGAGCAAGGGGGATAGCAGCCTGAGTATGGCGGGCGATAGCCTGAGCAAGGCGGATAGCAGCCTGAACAAGGCGGGTAGCAGCTTGAGCAAGGTAAAATGGCAGCTGGAAAAGGATGGATGGCGGCAGAAGCTTGACGATTCGCTGCTCGAGGTAAGACCAAGCCGACACAGCCTGGACAACAGCAAATGGCGGTTGGGACAAGGCAGATGGCGGCTAGGGACCAGGCAGGTGGCGACTGGCCTGTTAGAGTGTTGGCAAGAAAAGCTCCGGGTAGCAGCTCGGAACGGCGGCAAAGAGGCACTTGGGCGGCAGAGCAGGCTTTAAAGGCAGCAAGTGTCTAAAGAAAAGAAAAAAAAAAAAGAGATAAAGAGAGTTGCCGACGGCGGCATTAACAAAATATATGTGCATTTTCAGTCTCAGTTCCATCGACTAAAAGCGCAAGGGGGCATCTGTTGACACAAAAAATATTCGAGTCCATGGCACAATCCACATCATCCAAAATAAAGAAGACTGGCGGTTCCAGAAGTATTCAATAGCGGTTGAAGTCAAGGAAGATTGTGCCATGGTGGGGAGTTCTGCAGCCTCCTTCGAAGACGGCTTATAAATACCAGAGGATGGCTTCTAATTGGGACACCACAAATCAACTCTCAAAGTGCCGCACTTTATTTTCTTCATTTTTTCACTTTCCTTTACAGCTTTCTGCATTTCAATTATTTATCGCTTTCTGCAATTAAATTCTTTACTGCTTTCGTTCAATTCATGTAATCTTTCAGTTCTTTCAATCAGTAATTCCTTCCGTTCAATCAATTCCAAATCTTCCAAATATTTTTACGGATAACAAAAGCTTAACAATCCGAGCTCGAACATGAACACGAACTTTGTTCGCGAACAGCTTGAAAGTGTTTGTATATATTTGTTAACAGGGTAATTTTGTAATTTTATATGTTCGTATATATTTGTTTGACAATTTCAATATTGTGGGAAAAAATATCTAACCCTTGATTGTATGAATAAATCCTAATCTTTTGGTAAATTTTTAATTGAGCCGAACGAGCTCAAACGAGCCGAACTGAACAAAAGAGTAAGTTGGCTCGTTTGAACTAAACGAGCCGAGTCGAACTCGAACTCGAACTCGCGAACTTTTTCATAAGCCGAGCTCGAATGCTTAACGAGCCGAGCTTAAACACCCAAAGCTTGGGTTGGTTCGGCTCGTTTACCGCTCTACTAACAAGGAGGATGAGTCAATTGATGAAGACTAGTAATAATGGTGGTAAAAAAAAAAATAACATCCACAACGGAAACGAGATATTAAGGAGCTAATGGAGACTATACTGGACAAAAATATCGTCAGGAGCTGAGCAACCAAAATTGTGAATTGAATTTGAGAGAGGGAGAGGGCGAAGGTTGGCACAACACTTGCTTGTTCAAAGAGAACTATATAATGTGAATCAAAGCTGAAAAATCTCTAACACACTATAATAAGAGCAACCAAAATTGCCTCAATGAGAGAACTTAGAGCATCTCCATCCATGCCCTGCGCCACGTCAGCAATGCGCTGACGTGGCGCATGCTCCTCCATTATGGAGGAGCTCTGTCGGGCACACTGTGCCCGACAACCTTATGTATTTTTTTCTTTTTTTTTTCTTTTTCTTTTGTAAAATTTTAAAATATTATAATTATAATTAAAAATATTTAAGTAATTCTATAAAAAAAAAAGTAATTAAAAAGGGTTTTATTATATTTTTATGGGATAAAGTTGATTGATGATGTGGGGGAAAGATGATATGATGTGGAAGGATAAAGTAGGAGAGCTAAAAGAGCTTGGATGGAGATGGCCTTAGATGGTTGTATGATAAAAGAGCCCATTGCTCTAAAAAGAATTGATTACTTAAAGAATTGAGTTGGGCAAGTGAAATAACTAGTCGGTAAAATATCTAAATCGAATCAGCTAATTTGTGAGACAATGTAAGAAAAAAATAGCTTTTTTAAAGTAACAAAATAACTTAAACATTGCACAATCAAACTCTATTTGGAATTGCTGCAAATAGCAGCATTTTGGATTTTACCTTATTGTTAGTAAAATGTTGGTCTCGAATTTATCAAACGGATTATTTTGACTAATTTATAACTTATCCAATCAGTTTACAACTATGTTTTTCATTATGAAACATTTGGGTAAGTTGATTGATGTCAAACAGATTAAAAAGGCGCTCCTAGGGGAGTGTTTTGAAATAGCTTATTAGGGCAACCACATCCCCACCACAATTAATAACTCACTTTTATCATTCTCTCACTGCCACATTAGTTTACACTATTTCCAACACCTCTTTAATTCATTTCACTTAATTCTTACATCCCTCTATCAATTAATAACTCCTTTTATGGGTCCCACAATCTAATAATTGAATAATATTTGAATTTTATATTAATTTAAATATCACATTATTTTAATTATATAAGATTTTTTCAATGAATAAAAATTATAAATATTTACGTTTGTAAATATTTTTATTATTTAATTTTACTATACAAAATAAAATAGTAACTAGAAAGTTTAACAAGTATATAAATGACTTATTATATTTTCTGAAATATTACTCCGATTAGATAGTAATTTTTGGGTATAAATATTATAAATAATTATTTTAAAAAATACCAAATTGTAAAGATAAATATGTGAAATAAATACTCCCTCTGTCCCATTTACACTACAAGAAAATTTTATTTTACCGACCCCAAAATGGGGTCGGTAACTAGGTTTTTGGGTCGTCCAGGGGTTTACTGACCCCAATCGCGGGTCGGTAATTTGATGGTAGGTAATCTGGCGCCGACCAAAAATTCTGGGGTCGGTAGATTACCGACCCCATGTGGGTCGGTAACGTTACCGACCCCATTACCGACCAACATTGGGGTCGGTAAGCGAGGTCTAGGGACCTCGGGGACCCGAAGTTACCGACCCCGTTTGGGGTCGGTAAATCTCTTATATGAAATAAATTGTGCCCAGAAGAACTCGAACCCACAACCTCGGCATCACCTAGCCACACCCTAACCAGCTGGGCTACCCCTTTGCACCACCAATGGGAAGCCGCCACGTGTCATATATATATTAATTCCTTCCCAAATCTTGAAGATGGGATTCGAACCCAGGTAAAGTGAATTTCTCTCCCGCGCGCGTGGCATTCGGACACACAACTTTTCATGTTATCATATGCAATTTGTTAAATATATATAATATTTTTATATATAAATGTGTAAATTAGTAAATTAATGATTAATATAAAAATTGATATTAATTAAATAAATAATAGAATAAGTCATTAATTAGATAAAATATAAAATTAAATTAAATGGGTAAAAATAATTAAAACAGTAATTAAATTTAAGAAAACAGAAATGAATATAATTAAATATTAATTAAATTTAAAACTTTATAAAAATATTAAATTCCATAATTAAAGATTAAAAATTACATATGCAAAATAAAATTCAATAATTAATATGAATCATTTCAGTCACTAATTCGATCGGTAATAGCGACCCAAAATGTTCGATCGCAAATTTTGGTTGCTAAATTAACTTTTTCCTGTAGTTAATTAAATTAAAATATAAAATATAAACTAAAATTTATTAATTAAATGAAATATAAAATAAAATTAATTAAATAAAAAAATTAAAATCAACGAATTAAATAAAATAATAAAATTGTGGTCAAAAATTAAAGTAAATGTAAATAATAACATAAATTTATTTTTAATAAAAAATACTATGAGTCAAAAATTAAAAATTAAATTAATTAAATAAATTATTGAATTCAATTAAATTAATAAATAAATAAATAGTTATAAAATAAATAATTAATTTTTTGAAAAAATAATTAATTAATTAATTGGTTCTAATAAATAAATAATTAAATTATTTTAATAATTAAATAAATATTTAATAATAATATATATAAATAATAAAAGAATGGGAAAAACAAAAAAAAATATTTGAAACAACTACAGACCCCAAATTGGGGTCGGTACTGGGGTCGGTAACAATTACCGACCCCAAATGGGGTCAGTAACGCCGACCACATTAATTGTTGTGGTCGGTGTTTTGGTTGTTGAATTACCCGGGTCCTAATAACGGCTATATATTACCGACCCCATTTTGGGGTCGGTAAATCCGACCCGGACTATGGTGGTCGGGAATTGGGGTTGGTAATTGGGTTTTTTCTTGTAGTGTTAAGATGTCTTGTTTCATTTCTGCACACAATCCAATGCACTTTTTCAATCGTTAATATCTCAAAATATGTACAACAAAAAATTATGTAAAATATATAGTATAAAACTACATGATTATACGATTCTAACAAGACCCAATTCGTCTATTTTTTTTTCAAATATATACTTGGACTAATATTGAGTCAAAGTTAAACAATGAACAGTGCCAAAAAGTCAAACCAGACATCTTGTCTGAGACGGTGGGAGTATAAAAGAATAGGTATTGAAAGTGGGACCCACAACTCATTACATTTTACTACAATTAACTCAATTCATACAGATGAATTGCAAACATGGGGCCCATTGTGTATTAATTCCCACATTGCAATTCAGTTCAATTCAATACTGACATTTCAGAAATTAACTAGAGGGATGTGGGTGCTCTTGTCAATTCCTTAATTTACAGTGCTACTACCTAGGGGTGATATCGAGTCGCTTCGAGCTCGAGAGTGGGATACTCGAGCTTGACTTGACAGTACTTTTGAGCTACCCGAGCTCGAGCTTGAGTCGAGTAGCATCACTCGAGCTCGAACTCGAGTATCATCGAGTTCGAGCTCGAGCTCGAGTAGCTCAAACTCTTTTTTTTTTAAATTTTCTCGAGCTCGAGCTCAAGTACCATCGAGCTCGAGTTCGAGCTTTTTCTTTTTTTAAAAGAAACACTTTTGTGTGTTGATTTTAAATTTTTGAACTATGACATAAAAACTTAATTCAATTTGATATATAAATATTTGACTAGTTATTGTAAAATTTACACTACAAGAAACTTTCAGTATAGCGACCGGAATTTGCAACCAAAACCATTCATTAGCTAGTTAGCGACCGAATTTGCGATCGAAATCATTTAGTAGCTAGTTAGCGGCCGAATTTGCGACCAAAATCATTCAGTAACTAATTAGCGACCGAATTGGTTTGGTTGCTAATATCGCGACCGAATTAGCAACCAAAATTTTGGTCGCAAAACATCTTTCATTTTTCAATATTTTTTTCATTTGGCACTCATTTACGATACATTTCTTAAATATTACAGTACATTTAAATACAAGTTCATCATATTTAAAAGTAACTTCAATACTTTTATAAGCCATTTTATTACAGTCAAGTATTAAAGCGTGTCTTAAGGTTGCCGTTGCTCCGGGTTCATCCCACAACATCACTACTCCATTTAGAGTGGGTATGTATTAGCCGAATAAGATTTATTAGTACCTAAATGTATAAAATAAGTGAATTTGTTGAATTAGTTAGTGAATTGGGTAATGAATAATATTCGGGGTACCACTAATCACCTCACAATACCAACATTTGAGTTAGGTTTTGTGTAACCACATGTCTCTTACGTTGGGGTAATGATTTTATCCATCGGTGTGCTTTCTACTAATTGTATGAATGATTCCTAATCTTTTGGTAAATATTTAATTGAGCCGAACGAGTTCAAACGAGCCGAACTGAACAAAAGAGTAAGTTGGCTCGTTTGAACTAAACGAGCCGAGCCGAACTCGAGCTCGAGCTCGCGAACTTTTTCATAAGCCGAGCTCGAATGCTTAATGAGCCGAGCTCAAATACCCAAAGCTTTGCTTGGTTCGGCTCGTTTACAGCTCTACTAATAAGGATGATGAGTCAATTAATGAAGACTCATTAATAATGGTGGTAAAAAATAAAAATAAAAATAACATCAACAACAGAAACGAGATATTGAGGAGCTAATGGAGACTATACCGGACAAAAATATCGTCGGGAGCTGAGCAACCAAAATTGTGAAATGAATTTGAGAGAGGGAGAGGGCGAAGGTTGGCACAGCACTTGCTTGTTCAAAGAGAACTATATAATGTGAATCAAAGCTGAAAAATCTCTACCACACTATAATAGGAGCAACCAAAATTGCCTCAATGAGAGACCTTAGACAGTTGTATGATAAATGAACCCATTGCTCTAAAAAGAACTGAGTTGGCCAAGTGAAATAACTATTCGGTAAAATAACTAAATCGAATCAGCAAATTTGTGAGACAATGTAAGAAAAAATAACTTTTTTAAAGTAACAAAATAACTTAAACATATCAAACTCTATTTGAAATTGCTGCAAATAACAGCATTTTGGATTTTACCTTATTGTTAGCAAAAAGTTGATCTCGAATTTATCAAATAGGTTATTTTGACTAATTTATAACTTACCTAATCAGTTTACAACTATGTTTTTTCATAATGAAACATTTGGATAAGTTGATTGATGTCAATCGACTAGTTGATTAAAAAGGCGCTCCTAGGGGAGTGTTTTGAAATAGTTTATTAGAGCACCCACATCCCCAATTAATCTTATGGACTGTGTCAGATTAATTGAATTGAGGACTAATTTAGCAGTTAATGTTTCATGGGTCTCACTCCTGGAATTCAATTGCATTGAATGAGTTAATTGTATGGCCCACAGTCCTAAAAGTTTTTCACTTTCCCAATAATTTATTTGTGTATTTAAATAATCTTAAATAATTATATTGTGGGTCCCATAACTAGGAGATTAATTGGTAGAGGAATGTGTGAATTAATTGGAATGAATTAGAAATATGTTGGAGATAGTGGAAAGTGATGTGTCAATAAAATAGTAATAAAAATGAGTTATTAATTGGAGTAGGATGTAAATGCCCTTAGTTGTCAATTCCTTAATTTACGGTGCTACCCTATAATCTAGCATTTTTCCCCAACTTGTCTGTATGATCTCCTCTGTGGCGTTAACCCATCATTCCCTCCCTTTTAGGCCTTCTCCAATGGTTGCTATCCAATTTCAGGTATTTAGGTGTCACATCAGCGCCACTTCAAAAGTTAAATATCTCTACTTATAAATAAAATTCTTCTCCCAATAATAATACCCAAAAAGTAGGTATTTAAGGGACCCACATTCTATGAAAGTTTTCCAATATTATCCCTTTATTCCCCCAATGATGTTCATTCTCTCTCTACCCCAAGTATATTTTTTGGTAAGTGAGAGGGGTAGAAATGAAAAATTGTGTGGTAATAATTATATTTATTGGTTTGTATAATATTTGCTAAAAAAGACAACTAAAAATAAACCGAGAGAGTATATAACTGAGGGAGGAGTTAGAAAAAAGAAAAAAAAGGGGGGGAAGCCTGCAAAAAGCAAGCTTGGCACGACTTCCAAGGGTAAAACCCAGGTAGCTAATTTGCTACCTTTTTAAATACCCCATCAGCTCCCAATGACTTGCTTCCTCATTCTAGGTATTTTGTTTTGTCCATGTCAACAAATACCTTACCAAATACCCATCATTGGAGAGGGCCTTATTCTTGTTGCCATTGTGAAACAGACCCCTAATGTGTGATGGAGATTAAATCATAGATTGCATCATATTTGATGGCATCACCGCCAAAAATTCTAAAGGACAAAAAGTGAAAAAACTTGGAAGGTTAATTGTATCTCAAAAAGGCCAAAAGTTGCACTACATGAATGATGTCTTTAAACACTACAATGGGCGTGTTTGGGAGACAGCAGATTGAAAATAGCAGATAGCATATTTGACTAGCTGATTTAAGTAGCAGATATGAAGAGTAGATTTGAGTAGCAGATAGTAATAGCAAATTTTATTGGAGGTGTTTGGTAGATTAGCATATAGGAAGGTATTTTAGTGATTGTCCAATATGCTTGTTAATCTGCTTCAGAAAGAAGCAGATGAGATTTGAGGAGATGAAGCCCATTATGCTCTTCTAATTTACTGCTTGCCAAACACAGGAAAATAGCACATTGATGGGTCAAACCAGCTAATTGGCCATATGCTGTAGAATTCGTTGGGAACCAAACGAGACCAATATGAAACTCAAGAAACCTAGGAAATCATTATGATGACATAAAAGAAGATTATAACTGGACTATGATAGGTGGAGAACTCTCCTAAGTAAGAGATGAATACATGAGACTCATGGAAGGGTTGAAGAAATTGGGGCAAGGAGGGTTCAACCAAATGCAGTTTATTAGAAATACTAGATTTAAAATTAAACTTCATATATAATTTCTTCCCAAAAGCATTTGTCACCAAACAATTTCTTATCTAAATTGTGAGTTTTTTTTTTTTTTTCCCTCAAATGGTTAGAAAATAGGTGGTGGGAATCAATAAAATAAAGAGTGCCGGATGGAGGATGGAGAGTTAAACTCCACTCTAAACGTTGAAAGTGGGGAAACTACATGACGGTTAGGCGATGTCTTTATCTCTAAATAGCAAATTATATTTTTAAAATTATACTCCCTCCGTTTTTTTAAACGTTTGCATAGTAAACATTATTCATTGAGTACTTTGATTCGACTCTTTAACACAATTACATAAGATAAAACATACTCAAGTGAGATCTTGTTAGATTCGTCCAATCACGTAGTTTTATAATATTAAAATTTTATAAAACTAGTAATTAACCCGTCGAGACTCGACGGGCATAATTATATATTTTATATAATATATATACTTATATTGTATAAAATAATCATAAATTATATTTGAGTAATAAAAATGTGTAATGATTTTATATCTATTCGAAAGATGATATACATGATAATATAATTTTATTATTTTTAAAACTAACTAAGAAATCATATTATACCTTCTTTAGCTTCTTTGGCTTAGCAGATCAATAAGAATAATTATTAAAATAATATTTTGTTTAACTTGAAATTTAAATTAAAATAAAACAAAATTTATATATTTGTATTAAGCATAATATGAAAAATTTCCTCACAATTTGCTGAAAATTTCATTCCTGAAAATCAATTAGTAGGGGCTAGTATAGTACTATCCTTAAAAATGTCTGAATTTGAAGTGGTACAGTTTATATTTGTATATGTACTCTTAAAAATTGTCGTTATATGATCACCCGTAAAATTTATAATAACATCATCCGGAAATGTCACATCTAATTGTAGATCTTCAAAATCAATACGGCCATACCATCACCTAAATTAAGTATTCATTTCGCAAATTTTCTGTCATATATAAATTTTATTGTAAACAACATTTATTGTGGTATCTTGAGTTAATCATTCTTAATTGCATATTAATACTTTGAGCCACATCTTGCTAGTGACGCGAAATATTGCAACATTGTAACGTCCCGAAAATTCAAACCTGATTTTCGCAAGCATTACCGCCGTACTAACTATCCTAAACTAGTGGCCAGCTAATTTAAAACAGCTAGTACAAGGCTGAGCAAACCTAAAGTGATTATCTGATTAACCAATTATGAGCGGAAGCTAAAATAAATGAAAACACATAGGCACATAGCAAAATGGTCTCACCAATAATCATAAAACGTTGCCAACAAATCATCCAGGCTACCAGCCCCACATAACAGCAAAGACAGCATGCCAATATCTCAACAGGGCTACCAGCCCAAAGCAGTAAATTACATAAGGCCACAGGCCGACAGAATGTAAATCCTGGGCTCACAGGCCTCAACTAGTCAACAAAGTATCAAGTAATGGCAATCAACAGAGTACCACATAAATAAACATAATAAGAAGAACATGAAAATCCTATCTATGTGATCTCTCATCCCCAAACCCCAATCATGCTCCAGCGCCTCCAGCAGGATCTATAAAACAGACAAAAGCAAAGGGAGTCAGTACAACGTACTGAGCAAGGCTACGTGTTGGGGAGTAAAGGATAACAGAGCAACAAGAGTATATAATAAAAATAATAATACTAATAATAATAATAATAATAAAAACATGAACAATAGAGCAGAATAAAAATAAAAGCAAATAAACATCACACCGTCCCATACCGGTGCTTCAACCACAATCATACAATTTATGCACGTGATGCATGGCCTAACATACACCTATCTAACCTATATGCAAATGCAATGAATATGCCTAGCCGGCACCTAAAAACCCGGGCGATATAAACCCACAGGCGAGGACCTCGTCAACTCCAAACCTGTCCAGGGTAATATATCCAAACTGCCCACGGGCGAGGACCATGTCAACTCCAAACCCGTCCAGGGCAAACCATGCTCTTGCATACAACACTCCCAAACTAGCAAATGTATAACAAAGTCATCATGATATCACATCAATGTCTCACAACCTTGCTTAACTGTTTCTGATATCCCCAAACAGGGTAGTTTAAGTCCTATATCATGACAAATTCATCAATAAGAAAGTGGCCGAGAGCATCATATTAAGCTTAATTAATTGTGAAAACATAATGAATAAGGCAACAGTGGCGCATGACATGAGTTATATTGCATTTGATTTTTTTAAATCCACACTACCAGGCTTCAGAGTCAACACAGGATACAACTTACTATTATTTGCTTCACCTCATGTTACTGGACAAATTAATTACTTCAAACACATATATATTTAAAGAGTAGGTGAACGCTGCCATGCCACAGGGAAACGAAATCCTTACCCGGGACCAGTGGAAACCAATTACTATCTATTCCCATTACATCCAGTTGCAAGAAATTAGTTATTAAATCCCAAGGAAACTCACTACCAGTTCAACACACACAAATATATATATGAACAGGCACTGCTATAATTCCCCTTCAGGTTCTTCACCCCGCGGATCCATAGTTACAGATAAACAAATACATAACCGACATCAATAGCAAGAATGTAAAATTAACCATTGCCGTAAATCACCCCCAATACTCCCAAACACGTAATTTAAGCACACAAATCCCTTGCCTTATGATCTTCAACAAGATTAGAGCACCGATTCGTTGATTCCAAGCCTCAATTCCTCCAAATCAACCAAAATCCACCAAACCCCTAATTTATCAACATCTTCAAATCACCACCAAAACCAACAATAATACAAACAAATCGAAGAGGGCAACGAGAGGAATCATTTACCAACAAGTGTTTAACCGATCTCCAAGAATTAAAGATGATTCGGGTGAATGTCTTCTCCACCCCTTTCTTCCTCTTCCACCGATCGGTTCTCTCTTCCCCCTTTCTTCTTTCTTCTTTCTAAATTATAAAAAGACCCCATTTAACTCTACATAGTTAAAAATTTGCAAAAAGGCCCCATCACTCTCAATTTACACAAAAGGAACCCCAACCGGACTGAAATGCAAAATATCCAAATACCAAATTATTTAAACAGTCCAATTTAATTAAATCGGGTCATTACATTCCTCCCCCCTTACGATCATTTCGTCCCCGAAATGCACATTCAAAAACATGATCAAAAATTAAAAACAAGGGGAGAAATGTTACCTCAAGGCAACGAAGTCAAGCCCAAGTCTGGGTACTTCAGCTTCATATGCTCCTCGGTTTCCCAAGTAGCATCTTCAGCCCCATGCCTAGACCACAACACTTAACCATCGGAATGGTTTTGTGCCTCAAGACCATTTCCTTTGCATCAATGAACCGAACTGGATACTCCTCATACTCAAGACTTGCATCCAACTCAATCTCATCTGGCCGGATAATCCTAGATGGGTCAGAAACAAACTTCCGGAGTTGAGAAACATGAAAAATATCATGAGCTCGACCTACCTCAGCTGGTAAAGCCAACCTATAAGCCACCTTACCAACTCTCTCCACAATCTCATAGGGTCCAATGTATCTCGGGCTCAACTTGCCCTTCTTACCAAACCGGCGTACCCCTTTCATAGGCGATACCCGTAGTAATACCCAATCGCCAACCTCAAACTCCACATCTCGACGAGCTAAATACGCATAGCTTTTCTGTCTGTCCTGAGCCTTTTTCATTCGATCCCTGATGGTCCTCACCAACTCAATTGTCTGCTCAATCATCTCAGGACCCACATTCACCTTATCTGTTGGATCATTCCAACATAAAGGACTCCTACACTTCCTCCCATACAATGCCTCGAAGGGAGCCATACCAATACTCGCATGATAACTGTTATTGTAACTGAACTCCACCAAACTGAGGTGATTCTCCCAATTACCCTGAAAGTCCAGTGCAAAAGCTCTCAACGTATCCTCTAAAGTCCTAATGGTCCTCTCTGCCTGACCATCTGACTGAGGATCCCATGCAGTACTCATGCTAAGCTGTATGCCAAACGCTGCCTGCACATCCTTCCGAACTTGAACCGGAATATGTAACCCCGATCAAAGACAAACTCCTTGGGAATCCCAAACCTTTTAACAACATGCTGAATACAAGCCTGAGTAAGCTGACTCATACTCCATGTCTCACCACGCCCTTATCATCAATCCTGAAACCCGGGGCCTTACCCTCTATGTACTGAATATCCGCGTCATAGTCCTGCAATAACTCCATCCACCTCCTCTGTCTGCCACTCATGTGGTCTGAGGTGTACAGACACTTCAGATTCTTATGATCTGAATAAATTCTACACTTTGCCCCATACAAATAGTGTCTCCAGATCTTCAGAGCATGCACTACCGCTGCCATCTCCAAGTCGTGAGTCGGGTAGTTTTGCTCATGTGGCTTAAGCTGTCGAGATGCATAAGCAATCACATTGCCCTTTTGCATCAACACACAACCTAAACCCTTAAGTGATGCATCCGTGTAGACTTTGTACTCGCCTGAATCATCAGGTAGTACCAAAACAGGTGCCTCTGTCACTTTCTTCTTCAACAACTCGAATGCTTGCTCGCAAGCATCATCCCATCTGAATCTGACATCCTTCCTCAATAATCTGGTCAGAGGTCTAGCAATACTAGAGAACCCCTCAATGAATCTGCGGTAGTAGCCAACAAGACCCAGGAAACTCCGAATCTCTCCCACATTCTTCGAGGCTTGCCACTTAAGTACCGCTTCCACCTTAGCCGGGTCAACTGCAATACCTTCACCAGAAACAATGTGGCCCAGAAACGACACCTTCTCCAACCAGAACTCACACTTAGAGAGTTTAGCATATAGCTTATGCTCTCGCAATGTGTTTAACACTGTCCTCAGATGGCCAGCATGTGCCTCACGAGTCGGCGAATAGACCAGAATATCGTATATGAACACAACCACACACACATCCAGCAAGGGATGGAATACCCTATGCCTAAGATCCATGAAGATCGCCGGTGCGTTAGTCAAACCAGAAGTATGACCGTGAATTCACAGTGTTCATAACGAGTTTTGAATGCTGTCTTAGGCCTATCGGCCTCTGCCACCCTTATCTGATGGTAGTCCGATCTCACATCAATCTTACTGAATACACTGGCCCCTCTCAACTGATCAAACAGATCCTCAATCTGAAGTAGAGGATACTTGTTCTTCACCGTGATTCAGTTCAAACCCCCTGCTGTCGAGGCACACCCTCATCGATCCATCTTTCTTCTTAACAAATAAAACAGGAGCTCCCAAAGCGAGCTACTCAGATGAATATACCCCTTACTAGAAAGCTCAGTCAATTGATCTTTCAACTCCTTCAGTTCAACAGGACTCATTCGGTAAGGAGCCTTAGAAATAGGAGCTGCATCAGGCATCAGTTCGATAGAAAAATCAATCTCCCGAGCAGGTGGGAGACCAGGAATTTCATCGGGAAACACATCCCCGAACTCAGAGACAACAGGGACACTCGAAGCAGTAGGAACCTCTGCTCGAAGATCCCTCATTTGCCACAGGGAAAGAGAACAACCCCTGCGCATCAAATCACACAACGCAGCAACCGAAACCACACTAATAGCAGGTGGAATCAAAACAGGTCGGTAAGAAACAGGCTTACCCAAAGAAAACTGAAAGGATATTCGTGGAACAACACAATCAAACACAACATGATGGCAAACAACCAATCCATGCCCAATAGTAAGTCAAAATCAGTCACGCCAAAGACCACCAGGTCAGCCCTGAATTCACGACTCTCGATGCTTAACACTGCATCTTGCATTATAAGATCACTTCGATTACTATCACCCGAAGGTAAAGAAACTAGCATCTGGTAGGGCACCAACGGTCCTACTCCGTGCTCCCGCACAAATCGCAAAGCCACGAACGAACACGAGGCTCCCGAATCAAACAATACAAAGGCAGAATGATTCGCAACAGTAATAGTACCTAAACGGGGTACAAAGTTTACAAAGACAGAGCACAATGAAAAGAAAATAGAAAACTGCAGGAATTTAAAACACACCTGCAAGAATATCATCCCGACGATCTGCCTCCGCACGATCCAAGACGTTCAGTCTGCCACCCCTGTCAGCCCGAACCGGTCTACCCCTGCCAGCATGTGGGCAATCCGCTCGGCGATGACCCACCTCGTGGCAAGTCCAGCAACGGTATACAGGACGCCCATCGGGTCCAACCTCACGAACAGGTAGCGGTGCACGACCACCACCCCTGCCAACATCAGCACGGCCACCATCACGGCGACCCCTAACAGCAGGCTGGCCCCTCTGATCGCCGCCTCTCTGCCCCTCACGGCCCCGGTCCCTTTGCCTCTTTCTACTCTGCCACTGTTGGCGTTCTTCAGACCGACTCTCCTCCACATATAAGGCCTGATCGAATGCCTCAGACAATGTATCATAACCTCGATAGCCAAAAGAGGACTTAATTCCTGCCCGAAGACCCGAAATGAAACGACGAACCTCGTCCTTACCAGTGGGCATAACTTCTGAAGCATACCTCATGAGCTCCACAAACTTCCTGTGATAAGCGGTCACGCTCATACTTTCTGTCTGTCTCAAACCCAGAAATTCCATTTTCTTCGCCTCCAAGACATGTGGTGGATAGAAATGGGAACTAAGAGCCTCTGTAAACTGTTCCCAGTTGAACCCGGGTCGAGCGAGTAGGTCGTGCTCGCGGGTCCTCCACCAATGCAGTGCTTCCCCTTCCAGATAGTGGGAAGCTACATAGGCCTTCTGGTCCTCAGGACAGTTGATATTAATAAGAACCCGACCCAACTGATACTTCCAGTTCTCCAAATCAGAAGGACTGGCACCCCCTGTAAACTTTGGTGGACGGTGCTTTGTGGACAGGTCTACATAGTCCACATGGACTGGAACAGGTGCAGGGGCAGGCTGCACGACAGGCTGTGGTAACAACTGGAAGAACTGTGCCAGCTGCCGGGCGAACTCAATTGGATTGAAGGCAGCTGCACCACCTACTGGTGGATTCCCGAGAGGCACCTGGGCCACAGGTGGTACCTCTGGTGCGGGTGGAGGAGGAGGAGGTAGTCCGTCGTTCCCTTGTTCAACTCCATCAGGTGGATCCATATTTCCCATCTCCTCAGGTGCAAAGTCCCCTACCCTATCCCCAACGGGTGGACCCTGGTTCCTGCGGGGCCTTCCTCGTCGACCAGCACCTCTAGCGCGATAAGGAACCATTCTGATATGCAAAACAGACACAACATGAACTAACATGTCAGCAGAAATCACCCACATACCATATATCCCAAAAATCTGATGACATAATAAAGAATAAAACAATTAAAATAAATAAATAACAATGAATTCGCAGTCCTCAATGACTGTGAAGTCTCAAGGATCCTGACTGGAGTACCATTGTTCTTCCACAGTTCCCTAACTGTGGCTCAACCTGGTATGCGCAAAACTCAACAAAAATAAATAAGAAGAATGCAATTCTACACTATATGTATCCCACACACATCTCACCACCTATGTCTACACCAATTTTAATATAATAAAGAGCACACAGGCTCTGATACCACTCTGTAACGTCCCGAAAATTCAAACCTGATTTTCGCAAGCATTACCGCCGTACTAACTATCCTAAACTAGTGGCCAGCTAATTTAAAACAGCTAGTACAAGGCTGAGCAAACCTAAAGTGATTATCTGATTAACCAATTATGAGCGGAAGCTAAAATAAATGAAAACACATAGGCACATAGCAAAATGGTCTCACCAATAATCATAAAACGTTGCCAACAAATCATCCAGGCTACCAGCCCCACATAACAGCAAAGACAGCATGCCAATATCTCAACAGGGCTACCAGCCCAAAGCAGTAAATTACATAAGGCCACAGGCCGACAGAATGTAAATCCTGGGCTCACAGGCCTCAACTAGTCAACAAAGTATCAAGTAATGGCAATCAACAGAGTACCACATAAATAAACATAATAAGAAGAACATGAAAATCCTATCTATGTGATCTCTCATCCCCAAACCCCAATCATGCTCCAGCGCCTCCAGCAGGATCTATAAAACAGACAAAAGCAAAGGGAGTCAGTACAACGTACTGAGCAAGGCTACGTGTTGGGGAGTAAAGGATAACAGAGCAACAAGAGTATATAATAAAAATAATAATACTAATAATAATAATAATAATAAAAACATGAACAATAGAGCAGAATAAAAATAAAAGCAAATAAACATCACACCGTCCCATACCGGTGCTTCAACCACAATCATACAATTTATGCACGTGATGCATGGCCTAACATACACCTATCTAACCTATATGCAAATGCAATGAATATGCCTAGCCGGCACCTAAAAACCCGGGCGATATAAACCCACAGGCGAGGACCTCGTCAACTCCAAACCTGTCCAGGGTAATATATCCAAACTGCCCACGGGCGAGGACCATGTCAACTCCAAACCCGTCCAGGGCAAACCATGCTCTTGCATACAACACTCCCAAACTAGCAAATGTATAACAAAGTCATCATGATATCACATCAATGTCTCACAACCTTGCTTAACTGTTTCTGATATCCCCAAACAGGGTAGTTTAAGTCCTATATCATGACAAATTCATCAATAAGAAAGTGGCCGAGAGCATCATATTAAGCTTAATTAATTGTGAAAACATAATGAATAAGGCAACAGTGGCGCATGACATGAGTTATATTGCATTTGATTTTTTTAAATCCACACTACCAGGCTTCAGAGTCAACACAGGATACAACTTACTATTATTTGCTTCACCTCATGTTACTGGACAAATTAATTACTTCAAACACATATATATTTAAAGAGTAGGTGAACGCTGCCATGCCACAGGGAAACGAAATCCTTACCCGGGACCAGTGGAAACCAATTACTATCTATTCCCATTACATCCAGTTGCAAGAAATTAGTTATTAAATCCCAAGGAAACTCACTACCAGTTCAACACACACAAATATATATATGAACAGGCACTGCTATAATTCCCCTTCAGGTTCTTCACCCCGCGGATCCATAGTTACAGATAAACAAATACATAACCGACATCAATAGCAAGAATGTAAAATTAACCCTTGCCGTAAATCACCCCCAATACTCCCAAACACGTAATTTAAGCACACAAATCCCTTGCCTTATGATCTTCAACAAGATTAGAGCACCGATTCGTTGATTCCAAGCCTCAATTCCTCCAAATCAACCAAAATCCACCAAACCCCTAATTTATCAACATCTTCAAATCACCACCAAAACCAACAATAATACAAACAAATCGAAGAGGGCAACGAGAGGAATCATTTACCAACAAGTGTTTAACCGATCTCCAAGAATTAAAGATGATTCGGGTGAATGTCTTCTCCACCCCTTTCTTCCTCTTCCACCGATCGGTTCTCTCTTCCCCCTTTCTTCTTTCTTCTTTCTAAATTATAAAAAGACCCCATTTAACTCTACATAGTTAAAAATTTGCAAAAAGGCCCCATCACTCTCAATTTACACAAAAGGAACCCCAACCGGACTGAAATGCAAAATATCCAAATACCAAATTATTTAAACAGTCCAATTTAATTAAATCGGGTCATTACAAACATAACTATTCATGGCAAAAACTGGTTTTGGAAGATAAAGTCCAACATTCTTTAAAAATTGGCATTGACTTTTGTTTATAATCATAACAAAATAAACTACAAGTTGAAATTTTCTCATTTGAATCGAATCAGGAGTTTGGTTAAATCAGATAGGCTCATAATCATTTTACCAATCAAGAATTTACTTTCATGCTTTTTCAAAAATTAGTTTAACCTCAATACTATGGTTCTGCATCTTGGTTACTATCAACCTACTTATATTGCATACTTTATTTGATGTATCTATATTCCTAATAAGCATGATTATGCAACCCTAATTCAACGTTATTTCATGATTCGGTAATCCAAAACAATTGATTATGTTTAGATATTATAGTAAAAATAATTTATTGGCATTATCTATATTTCATTATCTTGACAAATATTATTAGAACTGATATATATATACATTGTTATTTACAGACATATGTTCCATGATTTAATCATTGATCGATCAACAATCTCGTTGGTAGTGAATAGTATAGCAATATCTTTAAAAATATCTGGATTTGAAGTGGTGCATTTTATATGTGTATAAGTACTCTAAACAATTGCCGCTATAGGATCTCACGTAGAATTTATAAAATTATAATCTGGAAATGTCACATCTAATTGTACATCTTCAAGATCTATACCAGATTTACAAATTACCATAACCTACATGAAGAATTCATTATGCAAATTTATGTCATATATAATTTTTATTATAAATAACATTTCTTGTAGTATCTTGGGTTAATCCATCTTAATTGCATATTAATACTTCGAGTCCCCTCTTTCCAGTGACACGAGGTATTACAGCATATCACTAACATAGGTAAAAAAATAATTTTTGGAGATCGAGTCCAACCTTCTTTAAAAAATGACTTTGACTTTTTTATAGTCATAGTAAAACAAAATGCGAGTGTGACTTTTTTCCTCTGAAATCTAATAGGGAATTTGGTTAATTCAGACGGGCTCATAATCATTCTACCAATCAAGAATTTTCATCCCAAATCTTGAGCTTTGTTTCAATGAGAAGAAAGGTTGAAAAAATTTATGGGATAAGTTTTTGTATGTAGAATTCTCGTCACAATCTAGTGGAATATCAATTCTATAATGTGCAGTCCTACCTTTTGGAAGGAGTATGATGCTATTCCACTGGATACTACATGCAATACAATAGCATTTCTCCTACGAAGGGCTAAACATAATGTTTTCTAGATAAATTATCGATAAGTGTCTTCTCAGTTCCACCACGTAAAGAAAAAAGAATCAACCCTCATCACTATCAACTGCATACATTATTTTATTATAAACACTCATCTACTCATTAATCAACAGAGGTAATAGCTTAGCATGATACGCCTTCATTTATTCCTTATTATAATATTTCTCTTCTAGTATCAATAGATTGTCTGTTTTAGACGTTAAAACTTCATTCAGTACCGCCATTTCAGAGAAAATTTTCCAATTTATAAAATTTGCAGCAATCAGCATTTCAATTTCTAACAAAGCTAGATTTATATTTGTTCTTCCGTCAATTACAAATCTGTTAAAATATATATTAATGACGTATTTCTTAAAAAATAGATTTACAAAAAAATAAATTTTCATTCTTTAGTTACTGATGGACAATTCGCACCCCAATGACTTTTTTTTACACCCGATTCTTTTATTTATAATATGCTTTACGAAAATAACTAATTTTTTCTAAATCAATTATCCATAGAATGTGAATTTTCACACTTCTCTTAATAATTATAATTCTTTTTATATATAATAAAACATAAATAAGATCTATTCTATTTAGTACTCCGTCCCATTTAACCTGTCTTGTTTGACTTTTGCACACAATCCGATGCACTTTTTCAGCCGTTAATATCTCAAAATATGTACAACAAAAAGTATGTTAAATAATATTCTAAAACTACATGATTATACGATTCTAACAAAACCCAACTCAATTATTTTATTCCAAATATATACTTGCAATTAAATCGAGTCAAAGTTTAACAATGAACAGTGTCAAAAAGTCAAATATGACACGTTAGCTGGGACGGAGGGAGCATATATTTATATACAATTAGAATGATATAATTATAAAAAATATTTTTTAACGATTAGCAACTACTTCCTCCATTCTTTTATAAGTGACACATTGGATGTTTTGTTACTGTTCATTGAGTAACTTTGATTCAAATTTTTAATACAATTATATAAGATAAAACATAGTCAAGTGGGATCTTGTTAGATTCGTCTAATCGCATAGATTAAGAATATCAAATTTTTATAATTTTTACTTTTATGCAATTTAAGTTATTGAGGATTAAAAATATGTATTGGATTGCGTGAAATATAGGTCTGTGGCATTTAAAAAACACCGGAGGTAGTATATAATTGTATATTACTTTTAAGAGAAGTGACATATTTTTGTGAAAACATGGCCTATATATACATTAACTAATATATACAAATATTTTCTATATATTCATTAATGCATCTTTTAATAATATAAATTCCATATATATGTAACACCCCGGATTTGGTAACCCAGGCCGGGATGCCACCGCCACACCTCCCTAGCAAGACACGGTTTCTCCGAGCTCACTAAAGAGATGCAAGGCTATGGTTTTTCAGAATTTAAAATATTCAAACAGCCCATTCATATATAATTTAAAGATAATACATCAAAGTTGCAGCGGAATTTAAATATAGGGCCAACATGGCCAAAACACGGGTTAAACAGGCCCGTTCATGCAAGTCGTAATTAAACGCAGGGATTTAAAATAAAGATTTCCCTTAATGTTCCCATGTATGCATATGACGATGCATATTCTTCGTACTCTGTAAGAAAAAGGAGATATATGGTTTGGGTCAGCAAAAACGCGCTGAGTAAGCTAACACATAGCATGGGTTAGGGGTTTCAAAGCCTTTAGTTAAATTTTATAAAAAACATTTCTTGCTCAACAATGTTTAGGTTAGCCGGCAATCCGGCGGCCGCAGCCAATTTCATAAAATCTAAGCTTTTTAATATATTTCCCGTTACGCCATCATCTCAACAATATATCATTTAGCCGGTGATCCGGCGGCCGCAGCCAATATCAAAAGTATCATTTAGCCGGTGATCCGGCGGCCTCAGCCAATTTCAAAAATATCACTTCTCAAAATATTTTTCGTTTCTTTTATAGTTCACCATTCACCAGGGCTCTTGTGACCGCAATCCTCATAACCAATATTTCCGCAGGAAATCATACAATCGCCCTTGGGGAATCTAACCCGCAAGAACTCAATACATCCTAGGGAATCAAACCCGTAGGAAAACATACAATCGCCCTTGGGGAATCTAACCCGCAAGAACTCAAATATATCATAGGGAATCAAACCCGCATGAATCATATTGATAATATCAAACTGGGTCACAAGTCCCCAATGTTTCAAAAGAATTCTTTTACAGAAAATGTTTTTATTTGGTGTAACGGGATTTTTCAAAAATATAGCTTTATCGTAATTCCAACGTCTCGATCGTTGTTTAAAAGATTTCAAAAATCGATCGATGTCACAGTTTGCGCCTTTTTGGTTTAAAAATCCATTTCTTAGGCGATTGTTCTGAAATTTGTACAGTAGCTCAAAAACATCCCAACGAACAACTTTCGTGTTTTAAGTTTTTCGGAAAAACGATGGGAAGTATGTCAAAAATCAAGTTTTCTACAGAAATAGTATGCTGTCAGGATCCAGGTTTGACAACGTTAAAAGATTTGACTTTTTGACATATCAAATTGACTTCAAAAATTCTGAAATTTTACAGAGACATACTAGACTTGATTTCCAACAACTTTTGTTTAGATCACAAAGATTAGTTCGGACTAGAAATGATAGGAATAAGCTCCTCAAGTTCGGTTATGAAATCTGTCATCCTTTGACAATTCCTAAAAACGCAGAATATGTCCGACATGATTTGGGGTATCAAAACTCGATGAAAATCTTTGAAATTTTTTACACAATATAGCTTAAGCTCTTAGGATCAAAATCTTAGTTTTGAGTTTTCAGGTTTGAACACTCGAAGTAAGAGTTTTGCTCGTCGGGTTTGATTATGAAATTTGTCAAGGTTCTTGACATTGGTACTAACGCAGATCGGATCGTCTCAGATTCGGAGGCTCAAATCTCAACGAAAAATTCTAAAAACTTACAGTAATGTTCTAAACTCATAGATCTACAATTCTTATGTTCAACACCAATCCTAGATCGGCTTAGATCCAAGGTCAAAATGGCTAACAAGATTGAGAGTGAAATCTGCCAAAGTTCAAAAATCCAGATTTAATGATCTTCGGTTTTGGGTCGGTTTCAGGTTTCAAAACCTCATGAAAAATTATGAACTTTTTACAGAAGCTAAATCAAAGCCTTAGCAACACTTTTCATGTTTTGAGTTTTCTTGTTTGAGTAGCTTTAGAGGTTTGAAAAATTCATACGAAAACGCTGCGTTGAGGGTTTCTCTTGTTGACATATTTTTATTAATTTTCTTGAGTTGAATCTCTATGTTTGGTTGCATTTTAAGTCACCCAAAACCATAGTAAGGTTAACTTACAGTGGGGATGATGTCTAGGAAGTCACGGGGTCGTCCGTAATCCACGGGATGTCACGAACGAATCTTTTCAACCCGATTTATTCTTCCTTTGGCTCCGATTTGTGTTTGAATACGAAGATTCGTAAGTTAGGATGATGTTTATGATCTTAAAACCATATGGAAACTTGATTAACATCTTACCAACAATCCAAAGCCTGCAATCCTTGATCTACACACTTCCTTGGTTGGATTTGGTTGCCGGAAACTCGTCGGAAAGTCGCCGGAAGTTCGTCGGAAGAGTGTTTGGCTTTGGGAGAGTTTTGGGAGAGTTTGGGGTGAATGATTGATGAAAATGGCTGACAATGGGGATGGGATTGATTACATAACGTCCAAAAAGATGCCACACCCGTGATAGATCGAGATTCCCCCCTTGGGTCCCGAAAATTGGCGAGAAAGTCGCCAAAACGCGACAAAGGCTGATGCTGTCATGGCGGCGCGGGGTTGGGGCGGTTTTTAGCCAAAACCCGCGCCGGGTGCGCGCCACTCTCGCCTGGACTTCGGTCCGGGCGGGGTCGTGCGATCCGTCGTGCTTTTCCTCCTCTCTTTCGGACTTCTGTCCTCCTACGTTTTCGGGCTTGATTTTTCGGATCATCCTCGGGTCATAAATTCTTATCTTAAATTTATCTCGACTCAAATGAATCTCATGTTTGAGATCTTAAGTCCGTCGGTCTCGGGTTCGTCGACTTCCAATTCGTCATCTTTTGATTCCCGTGCAATAACTTGTTTTATTAAATTTCTTCCGACTTCACGGGTTCTTGGAATTAAAATTCTTTTCCTTCTTGAATTTAATCCCAATTATTTTGACTCAATTCATGGAATGTCTTCGGGCTTCCTTTCCCTCTTTTATTCCATTTTGAATTTAAATCTATCGGCGTTTCATATCCGAGCAATAATTTATTGTGATAAATTATTTTCTTCTTCTCGGAAATATTTCGACATTGATCGGAATAAATTTTATTCCTTTGGGCGTTGATAAAAATCTGGGGTATTACACTCCACCCCCCTTAAGAATCAACTTCGTCCTCGAAGTTGTGTTTCGGCTTTTCTCGCGCTAAGAGTTATGGTCCTTTTGTTTACTATATTATTTTGCGATATTGTGCTATTGAATTATTGTACGATTGTTGATTGTTTGTTGTTTGATTATTGTTTGACTGAACCCAGAATTGAAATTTCCAAGTTGCCTACGTACCCTGTGAAGGGATCAAGTCATTACGTAGTTCAAAAAGAATTTATTTGGGATACAAAATATTCGAGTTTCGAAATAAATGCTTATGCATTCTTACGGGGTATTACATCCTCCCCCCCTTAAGATTACAGTTATGTCCCCATAACTGCCTATGTATTATTCACAACCAGGTTCGGGTATCATCGCATATGATCCTTCCTCAGTTTTCTTCTAGGTGCCATTTTATGATATAGAAGCACGCGAAGATGAGTTTCTAAGTGATCAAGATCTAGGACTAAGGCAAAGTTAGTCTTTAGCAAGCGCTCCTAAGTCAAGATCATGTCGAGTTCTAAGGTAGGAGTGTTTCTTATCACCGATAATTCACATAAAAAAAAGGTTAGTGTAAATATTTATGTATGCATATGCATATGTGATCTCCCCCCAAAAAAAATTTTATGCATGCATTTATTTATCCATGGGTTTTAAAAATAAATTTATTCCATGGATAGGTTAAAATAAGGATAAAACGTTTGGGCCACTATATTGGGCCGAAAGAAATAAATTATTTGGGCTTTAAATAAAAACAAAGTTATTGGGCCAAGATAATTTCTTGGGCTTCTAAAAAAAAATTTGGGCTAAAAATTTGGGCTTTAACTTCAAAATAATAATTGGGCTCTTTAAAATATACTACTAGTTTAGAAATGATAACTTTAAAAATAATAATACTTGAAAATAATAGTTTAAAAATATTCCGGGCTCTTTAAAATAGTAGTTTTAAAATATTTCGGGCTCTGATACCACATTGTAACACCCCGGATTTGGTAACCCAGGCCGGGATGCCACCGCCACACCTCCCTAGCAAGACGCGGTTTCTCCGAGCTCACTAAAGAGATGCAAGGCTATGGTTTTTCAGAATTTAAAATATTCAAACAGCCCATTCATATATTATTTAAAGATAATACATCAAAGTTGCAGCGGAATTTAAATATAGGGCCAACATGGCCAAAACACGGGTAAAACAGGCCCGTTCATGCAAGTCGTAATTAAACGCAGGGATTTAAAATAAAGATTTCCCTTAATGTTCCCATGTATGCATATGACGATGCATATTCTTCGTACTCTGTAAGAAAAAGGAGATATATGGTTTGGGTCAGCAAAAACGCGCTGAGTAAGCTAACACATAGCATGGGTTAGGGGTTTCAAAGCCTTTAGTTAAATTTTATAAAAAACATTTCTTGCTCAACAATGTTTAGGTTAGCCGGCAATCCGGCGGCCGCAGCCAATTTCATAAAATCTAAGCTTTTTAATATATTTCCCGTTACGCCATCATCTCAACAATATATCATTTAGCCGGTGATCCGGCGGCCGCAGCCAATATCAAAAGTATCATTTAGCCGGTGATCCGGCGGCCTCAGCCAATTTCAAAAATATCACTTCTCAAAATATTTTTCGTTTCTTTTATAGTTCACCATTCACCAGGGCTCTTGTGACCGCAATCCTCATAACCAATATTTCCGCAGGAAATCATACAATCGCCCTTGGGGAATCTAACCCGCAAGAACTCAATACATCCTAGGGAATCAAACCCGTAGGAAAACATACAATCGCCCTTGGGGAATCTAACCCGCAAGAACTCAAATATATCATAGGGAATCAAACCCGCATGAATCATATTGATAATATCAAACTTGGTCACAAGTCCCCAATGTTTCAAAAGAATTCTTTTACAGAAAATGTTTTTATTTGGTGTAACGGGATTTTTCAAAAATATAGCTTTATCGTAATTCCAACGTCTCGATCGTTGTTTAAAAGATTTCAAAAATCGATCGATGTCACAGTTTGCGCCTTTTTGGTTTAAAAATCCATTTCTTAGGCGATTGTTCTGAAATTTGTACAGTAGCTCAAAAACATCCCAACGAACAACTTTCGTGTTTTAAGTTTTTCGGAAAAACGATGGGAAGTATGTCAAAAATCAAGTTTTCTACAGAAATAGTATGCTGTCAGGATCCAGGTTTGACAACGTTAAAAGATTTGACTTTTTGACATATCAAATTGACTTCAAAAATTCTGAAATTTTACAGAGACATACTAGACTTGATTTCCAACAACTTTTGTTTAGATCACAAAGATTAGTTCGGACTAGAAATGATAGGAATAAGCTCCTCAAGTTCGGTTATGAAATCTGTCATCCTTTGACAATTCCTAAAAACGCAGAATATGTCCGACATGATTTAGGGTATCAAAACTCGATGAAAATCTTTGAAATTTTTTACACAATATAGCTTAAGCTCTTAGGATCAAAGTCTTAGTTTTGAGTTTTCAGGTTTGAACACTTGAAGTAAGAGTTTTGCTCGTCGGGTTTGATTATGAAATCTGTCAAGGTTCTTGACATTGGTACTAACGCAGATCGGATCGGCTCAGATTCGGAGGCTCAAATCTCAACGAAAAATTCTAAAAACTTACAGTAATGTTCTAAACTCATAGATCTACAATTCTTATGTTCAACACCAATCCTAGATCGGCTTAGATCCAAGGTCAAAATGGCTAACAAGATTGAGAGTGAAATCTGCCAAAGTTCAAAAATCCAGATTTAATGATCTTCGGTTTTGGGTCGGTTTCAGGTTTCAAAACCTCATGAAAAATTATGAAATTTTTACAGAAGCTAAATCAAAGCCTTAGCAACACTTTTCATGTTTTGAGTTTTCTTGTTTGAGCAGCTTTAGAGGTTTGAAAAATTCATACGAAAACGCTGCGTTGAGGGTTTCTCTTGTTGACATATTTTTATTAATTTTCTTGAGTTGAATCTCTATGTTTGGTTGCATTTTAAGTCACCCAAAACCATAGTAAGGTTACCTTACAGTGGGGATGATGTCTAGGAAGTCACGGGGTCGTCCGGAATCCACGGGATGTCACGAACGAATCTTTTCAACCCGATTTATTCTTCCTTTGGCTCCGATTTGTGTTTGAATACGAAGATTCGTAAGTTAGGATGATGTTTATGATCTTAAAACCATATGGAAACTTGATTAACATCTTACCAACAATCCAAAGCCTGCAATCCTTGATCTACACACTTCCTTGGTTGGATTTGGTTGCCGGAAACTCGTCGGAAAGTCGCCGGAAGTTCGTCGGAAGAGTGTTTGGCTTTGGGAGAGTTTTGGGAGAGTTTGGGGTGAATGATTGATGAAAATGGCTGACAATGGGGATGGGATTGATTACATAACGTCCAAAAAGATGCCACACCCGTGATAGATCGAGATTCCCCCCTTGGGTCCCGAAAATTGGCGAGAAAGTCGCCAAAACGCGACAAAGGCTGATGCTGTCATGGCGGCGCGGGGTTGGGGCGGTTTTTAGCCAAAACCCGCGCCGGGTGCGCGCCACTCTCGCCTGGACTTCGGTCCGGGCGGGGTCGTGCGATCCGTCGTGCTTTTCCTCCTCTCTTTCGGACTTCTGTCCTCCTACGTTTTCGGGCTTGATTTTTCGGATCATCCTCGGGTCATAAATTCTTATCTTAAATTTATCTCGACTCAAATGAATCTCATGTTTGAGATCTTAAGTCCGTCGGTCTCGGGTTCGTCGACTTCCAATTCGTCGTCTTTTGATTCCCGTGCAATAACTTGTTTTATTAAATTTCTTCCGACTTCACGGGTTCTTGGAATTAAAATTCTTTTCCTTCTTGAATTTAATTCCAATTATTTTGACTCAATTCATGGAATGTCTTCGGGCTTCCTTTCCCTCTTTTATTCCATTTTGAATTTAAATCTATCGGCGTTTCATATCCGAGCAATAATTTATTGTGATAAATTATTTTCTTCTTCTCGGAAATATTTCGACATTGATCGGAATAAATTTTATTCCTTTGGGCGTTGATAAAAATCTGGGGTATTACAATATACACTGCGAATTCCATATAAATTACAAATTTTAATTTTTAAAAACTGAAATTGTAGGAACTCCATATAAATTGGAAATTAAATCTATATAATAAATCCTGAATATTTTTTGGCATGTTCAGACTGTATTGTCCTTATTAAATATACTTCATCCTTTTTAAATTTTAAGGGTTAAAAAGTAATTATGCCCTAGGTTTCCACGTAGGCGCTGATTAATCATACAAAAAAATACAGTCATTCACACATTAACACATAATCATCCTCATTGCCACGTCATCAACCTTTTAAATTCTTTATTTAGATACTAAATCTATTTATTAGTATATGAAAATTTTGAGAAATCTTTTCATATATTTTACAAAGATATAATTTGGAAACAAATTATAATATATTTGATGTTTATGACAAATTTAGTAAAACCAATATATTAAATAAATTCTGAATATTTTTTGGTCTGTGCAGACTCTTTTGTCCTTATTAAATTTAATTCATCCTTCTTAATTTTAAAGGATTAATCAGTCATTATATGCTCATTTATAGATAAACGGTTATTAAGTTTACACGTCATTATATGCTCATCTAGGAGTCTGCTTGCGGCTGTGACTGGTCCGGGATTCATGGTGATTTTGCTAATTCTTCGGGTGGGGCTGAAGAGGATTGGCCAGGTCTGATTTGGAAAATTAAGAGGATCAAATTAGATAACAAGTGTGTAGTAGAATTGCTTTTCTTGAAGGCATAGTGTTTTAGGTTTGGATAATGGATGTCGTCTCTTTAGCTACTTGTGCTATGTAATATGCTGTATTCAAACTTGTGGCTATATATGGAATATGATTTCATTCCCTCAAAAAAAAAAGTTTACACGTAATCTGCTGACTAATTCCACGTCATCGGACACATCATCAAAACCTATATTTAGAAAATAAATCTACGTATTAATAATATAACAAAATCTTGAGAAAATCTTCCTATATATTTTAAAAAGATATAATTGATTACGAATATATATATATAAATTATTTGATTATATACATAATATTTTTAAAAATATTAATACTATAATATTATTAAATAAATTTAACTAGGTTACAAATTTATGTCTAAAAAATATATAATCATATATCAATATAAGGAATATCATAACTATATTTTAAATAAAAATATTTCATTGAAAATATGGTGAAAACTTTAAATTGACCCTAAAAATATTGATTAAAGTAAAATGAGTAATAACCTACAAAATCTTTTACCATTCTAAATAAATTCTACATATATTTTTTTCTTTAAAAGAAGAAAAGAAAGAAAAGGAAAAAAAGACTAAAACGCATTATAGTTTAGTTATTAAACATAATATCCTTAATCCAGTCATCTTCATCTATTTCAGTATAAAATAAAAAATGTATATGAGATTTGGAGTAAATTGTTATACAATTTGTTTAAAATAATTTGTACTGTAAAAGAATATAAGGAGTATATCCCTAAGGCCGGGTATATTATGCCTCACATTACTATTTTTTTGCAAAAGAATAATACAGACCCATGTTTGATTCATTTGTAAGTTTGTACAGGCAATTTTACTGCGGATTTCAATGTATTATTTAACCCCGAAGTAAATGCGGGTTTAGGCTGTACATCACTATTTTTTTCTTTCTTCCTCTTTAATCCGACCTATCCCCTTGCCCAGACTTCCCTGCTCTGCGAAATCCTTAGACACAGCTACTCCCCATCCCATTGACTAATTAATTTATTTAAATTAGTTAAGAAAATAGTTAGATTAATTTTAATTTTTTTTGTAAATAGATTAATTTTAATTTTTGAATAATATATTTTCTATGAATCATAAATATTTGAAAATATAAACATTGCAATATTTAAATAATTTAAACTATTCAGTAATACCATAAAAATAATACAAGTACAATACAATATATTAGCATCAAACACTGTATAATTATAATACAGTGTTCCACCAAACACTGTATAACATTAATTTAATACAATACATCATAGTACGATATATCTACATTAAATAATACAATACACCTTAATACTTTACACCGTGCCAAACATGCCCCAAAAAACTTGGTATCGGAGTATAAATTCAATTTTAAGGCTGATAATAATAATGAATTAAAAAATAATAAAAATTTAATTAAATTAAATGAAAATAATAACTACCAATTTTTTTCATAATCAATATGGAAAAGAAAAAATTGAGAAGATATTATCGAAAAAAAATAATATTTAAAAATTAACAGATAATCAAAACGTAATTATAATTAAAATTTATTTTATAAAATTATGGATTAGTCCATAAAAATTAATCACAACAAAAATTTAAAATACATTACATAATAAAATATAAATTTTAAATGATGAAAAGATAAGAAAAAGATATAAATAATATTTTTTTTAAAAAAAACCTTTAGTTGATAAAACGGAGTAATTTTAGGTATCACTTTAATTTTAAATAATATTTAAGTTTTTTCTAAAAAGGTATAAATATAAGTTTTTTGGACACTGTATTTTAGGTATAATAGATTATTGTGATAAAGCGGAGTAATTAGTTGATGCGATGTTTTAGTTGATCTTTATGGAGTAAGTTTTTTTTAAAAGTGAAATGTGACATTGTAGTGGGACGGACCAAAAATGAAAATGAGACAGAATTAGTGGAACGGATGGAGTAATTTTTTCTAATTTTGAATAGTTAAGGGTATTTATTTTACACTTGCTCTCATCATTTTAGATATGAAAGAAAACTATATATATGTATATATAATTTTTTAATAGTAAAAAGATTATTTTATATTATTTCCACATGGGTTTGAATTTCCTTCATTCATCTTATTATATCTTTTATTTTTTTTAAATTTTATCGTTGCATGCATTTCAACTACTATTTAAGCAAATGATTTTGAATATCATGTAATTCAAAAAAAACACTATATTCTCATTTTATATCGTCATATTAGTTTAACACCCGTGCGTAGCGGGCGAAAAAATCTAGTATCTTTTAAAAACTAAAAATTAGGATTTCATATACACATTAATATAAATTTAATATGAATAAATAAATATGTGCAATGTACATTTTGATTACATCATTTACCACACCAAAAAATATAACCAAAATTGAGAGTAAACATACACAAAATTACCGACATTACAATATGATCACCATATTGAAGTATAAACGCAACATAATTCTTAGTTGTCAGTGCTGAACCTCGTCCTAACAACTAATAATACTATGGTGCAAAAACTGAAAATGCTTATTCATGTTATAATAATCTTATGGTGTAAAAACTCAAAATCTATAAATAAATAATAAACGCAGCAATAAAATCTAAAATAAATAAAATAAAAAATACAAAACAATAATAAAATATAAAATAAAAATGCAAAATAATAAATTACAAAATAGATAAAATAAAAATTTCAAATTTCAAATTTTATCTTTCAAATCTTTTTAGAAAGTGAATAAATCTCTAATGAATACATAAATAACGCGAAAGTCTAAAATTAGTAAATTTAAAATCACAAAATAATATAAATAAAATACAAAATACAAAATTTCAAATTTCAAATCTTTCAAATATATTTAAAAGTGAAGATTGTGGGAACTCCATATAAATTGAAAATTCCATATATTTCAAAAACTGAAAATCTATAATGAATCAATAAATAAATACGAAAATATAAAAATAATTAATTAAAAATGCAAAAATCTATGAAAATTAGAAATTTGAAATGGAGACACCGCATTAAATTTAGGATGGGTTGTTCACTAATGCTTTAATATATATATATAGATTTGAGATATTACTCTTTAAAAATATGTATTGGATTACATTAAAAAAAGAAATATTAACATTTCTTGAATACAGGCAAAGTATATTTTTAAAATTAATTAAATATGTAGATTAAATAAAATATAATTAAATATTGCAATATAATAAATATAATTTTAGGCGGAGCCAATATAAAAGTCTTCTTACATACAACTAGTTTTGACATTTGAATCGAATATGTCTTCCTCTCCGTTCTCTCTACCACCCTCGCCGCCCTCTGTTCCGGCTCCCCCTCCGGCCCCTCCGGACCCTGGGCCGCCGCCTCCCAAGCCCCTTTTCCGTGACATTGCTCTCCCCCGACCCCCGGATACTCCACCTCTGGCTGCCGTCAACGTCCCCTTGAGTGAATTGGTCTCCTTTGAGAATGTGGATGGCAATCCACTTTTACCTAGAATTCATATCCATGCCGCTGCTATAGATCGCCTTAGTGCGCCATTCACTGATGCGTTAGTGGTTCGAATCCTCGGAAAGCGTATCAGTCTCACTATCATGCAAGATAAACTTGTAGCTTTGTGGAAGCCAAAAAGCCATTTTAGGGTGGTGGATAGTGATAAAGGCTATTTCCTTGTAAAGTTCTCCTCTGCAGACGATCGCCGGCACGCCCTGTATGATGGACCGTGGTCGATTTTCGGCCATCACTTGGCAGTTGCTCCATGGTCGAAGGATACTCATGCTACCGCCGGAGAGATCACCAAAACGTCGGTATGGGTCCGTTTCCCCGGGCTCGACCCAATTCTCTATGAAGAAGAGATGCTTCTGCTCATTGCTTCCATGGTGGGCAAACCGATCCGTGTGGACGTCAACTCCAAGGATCTTAATCGCGCCCGGTTTGCTAGAGTGTGTGTGACTGTGGATCTGAGTAAACCTGTTATCGGAAGGGTTATGGTGAATGATTGTTGGCAGGATGTTGCCTATGAAGGGCTACATCACATCTGTACAACTTGCGGCAGGTTCAGGTTTGACTTGGGTGAGTGCCAACACCATGACCGGGCATCGAAACCACCAACGCAGGCGGCACCAGCGGCAGGTTCAACGGCCGTGGCGATGGAGGAGGATGGTCAGGCCGGATTGCATGGCGCTAATGATGGAAATTCCAATTATGATGGGATACACCTTCCTTCTGAAGGGGATACTCCGTTGGCAGCAAATAATATCCAAGATACGAATCTACCACAGACTGGGAATTTTCCAAAAATAGCTACCCAACCAGTTGCCACACACGGAGACTGGATGATGGTGACTAGACCCCCACGTGGACCCCGACATGCAACTCAACATAAGTTGGCCAGACTCCCCTTACAAGATAAGACAAATTTTGTTGATACTCCCCCCGCTGATCAGTTCCATGTTGGGAGCAAAGGCAAGGAGGTGGTTCCCGTAACCTCTTTCCCAACGGATACAGAACCACCACTAGTGGGACGCAGAAACAAGGGAAAACGTCAGCGCCGGGGCCTGGATTCGGGACAAACTTCGGCATCCTCAGTGGAACTCCAAAACCCTAGCTTCACCCACCAGAATTCATTTCTGGCACTCACCTGGGAAGGAAATGATGGTGATGAAAATCACACAGGAGACGGTTCGGGGCATCAATCTCAAGATGTTCCCCAATGATTGAGTTTCATGATTTTTCGATTCTTGCATGGAATATTCGTGGCGCCATGCAGGCAAACACCCATCGCCACTTAGAGGATGTTTTACGGGCTACCAGACCATCGATATTAATTCTGATGGAGCCGCGTGGGCCATTTCATCGTCTTCAAGTGCAACTGTATAGATGGCACTATGAAGCTATACATGTCACTGAGAGTGTGGGGCAAGCCGGTGGAATTTGGATCCTCCGAAGGATTGGTCTCCAGGCTTCCTTCACAGTGTATTTTGTTACGCCCAGAATTGTCACACTGTGTGTGTCTTCGGGCTTGGCCACTTGGCATTTATCGGCGGTTTATGCTAACCCGTGTGCTCACGCACGGAACCAAGATTGGGCGGACATGCGGCATGTTAGCTCCATCGTACCTGGGCCGTGGATTGCATTAGGTGATTGGAATGACATTCTCTTTATGAATGAAGCGAGTGGCTGTCACCATGATGCTAGACGTTGTAACCTCTTTCGGGATATGCTGGATGATTGTGGCCTCCGCACCATCCATACTATTGGAGAGGTGTTCACGTGGCAACGCAATAATTCGGGAGGTCCGTTGTCCCGTAAACGCCTGGATAGGGCGGCTGCAAATGAGGCGTGGACCTCCAGTTTTCCTAGGGCTTTGGTGGAAGTCCTACCCCGTCGAGTCTCTGACCATAATGCTCTTCTTATGAAATGCTATCAATCATTTGGTGCGGCCGGGGATAGACCTTTTCGATGGGAATTAGCATGGTCCACGCATCCTAACTACAAGCACATAGTTGATGTTGCATGGCATAGAGGGGAGCATGGGTTGCTGCCTCGCATACACCAGGTTCAAGAGGCCTATGTGTTCTTTAACAAATATACCTTCGGGCACATACGCAAGAGGAAGCAGCGCATCCTTCGCAGGATGGCTGGCATCCGTCGTGTCCTCGCCCGAGTTGACTCCGCGGTGCTCACCTCTTTGGAAGCCAAATTGGCTAAGGACTTGGATGAGGTACTCCGGCAGGAGGAGTTACTATGGTTCCAGAAATCTAGGGACAAATGGGTACGACATGGGGATGACAACACAAGGTATTTCCATGCTCAAACCCTCATTCGGAGGAAGAAGAGCACGATCTTGGGTTTGGAAATCAATGGTAATTGGACAACGGATGAGCCCACCCTCCGGGATCACACCAGATCTCATTTCAGCTCCCGTTTCACTTATACCCCACGTCCTCCAGATCAGTCTCATTCTCTAGTGCCACTGCCCCCTATTGCGGCTGGCCACTCCCTGGAACATGAGGTGGATATGGACGAGGTGAAGATGGCCCTTAACAGTATGAAGAGTTACTCGGCGCCGGGTCCGGATGGCCTCCCTCCAATTTTTTACAAGCTTTACTGGTCTTCTCTCGGGGACTCTGTCTGGTCATATATCAGAAAAGCAGTGAATGAGGGCTCCTTTGATCCAACTATTGCTGCCACCTTTGTGTGCCTGATCCCCAAGCTCGACATCCCTAGGGAATCCGGCATTTTAGGCCCATTAGTTTATGTAATGTTTGCTACAAAATCTTGACCAAGGTTTTGGTGAATCATTTGCGACCGGTGCTCCAAACTTACATAGGGCCGTTCCAATCGGCATTTCTGCCCGGGCGTGGTACGGCTAGTAATGCCATTATTTTGCAAGAGGTTCTATCTGTCTTCAAAAATAAACACAGACGAGCCCGAGACATACTACTGAAAGTGGACCTTGAAAAGGCTTACGACAATGTCCAATGGGACTTTTTGGAGGACTGCCTTCGGGAGATGAATCTCCCCTCGGCACTGACCCGAATCATCATGGTATGTGTTCGTTCACCTACCTACTCGATTTTGTGGAATGGCACGGCCCTTCAACCGTTTACCCCGGCTAAAGGGCTTCGTCAGGGTGACCCTTTATCGCCGTATTTATTCATTATTGTCATGGATAAACTCTCTCGAACTATTTCGGCGCGAGTCACGGAGGGTCTATGGGAACCTGTAACTTTAGGCCGCGGAGTTCCTCCAATATCTCATCTCATCTTTGCGGATGATTTATTACTATTCTCCGGTGCGACTGAGTCCAGTATCCAGTGCCTGGACAACACTCTCTCATGCTTCGCGGGGCAATCTGGATTGAAAGTCAATCCTCAAAAATCTTGTGCCATGGCCTCGGCCTCAGTCCCCCAGCCTGTGATCAGCCATATTGAGGGGATATTGAATGTCAGGTTTACTGGAGATATTGGAACCTACCTTGGTTTCCCACTCACATCCAGTGTACCGCGAGCTTCCCAGTTTGAATACTTGATCGAGCGTCTTTACTCTCGAATGGGGACCTGGAAACGTGCCCTCCTAAATAAGGCAGGGCGCTCTACTTTGGCTCGGGCTGTGCTCAATTCCATTGCCTCTTATGTCATGCAGATCCTTTGGCTTCCGTCCTCCACTTGTGAGGCAATTGATAAGGTTGTGAAGAAATTCATTTGGAAAGACTCCCAAGGCCGTGGCATACACTTGGTTAACTGGGATGCGGTCGCGAAGCCCCGGAAGTGGGGGGGGCTTGGGCTCCGGAAGAGCCGGGATATGAATGTGGCCCTCCTCGGGAAGCTCTACAGTAATATTTTATGTAATGATCAGCTTACTTGGACCTCTTTATTCGTGGCAAAATACCAGTGTCACAATGGTTACCTTCCACAAAAGCCTGCTGCTTCTCCCTTCTACAAAGCCATGCAGCGTATCGCCCCCATCCTGGAGCCTGGCTTTTGGCTGCGTCTTGGCTCGGGTAACACGAATTTCTGGTATGGAAAGTGGTTACCAGGAGGGGCTCTCGCTCCCCGTGTTCCATATGTACATATATCAGACACGGAGCTTAAGGTGAAGGATGTTTTTGACGGACAGCGGTGGTGTTTGGATAAGCTTTGGACGACTTTACTGCCAAATCTTATTGCTGAAATTCACCAGTTTGGTCCTCTGGCCCTCCATCCTGCGGAGGATGATAGATTTTGTTGGATGGAGGCTACTTCAGGCCTGTACTCAGTTCGTAATGGTTATTCTTGGCTGCTGCAGAGCCGTGGGATCAGTAATGAGGAGGAATTGGCTTGGGTTTGGAAGGTCCATGCCCCAGAAAAGGTGAAGTTACTTCTTTGGTTATTGCTTCGAAAGGCACTCCCCACTAATGCCCTTCGATTCGGTAGAGGCATGGCCTCCTCGCCTGTTTGTAGTATATGTGGGATGGTGGAGGAGAATGCATGGCATGTCTTCTTCCAGTGCCCCTGGACGCTCCAACTTTGGGGAACACTGGGGTTGAATGCTCAACATCTTAGTACTACGACTCCTGCTGACCCGTCTCCCATGCTCCGCCAGCTTTGCAAGGAATGGAGGGGCTTAGGTTTGGCAGCTTTATGGAACATCTGGATGGCGCGGAATGCATTCTGCATGCGTGGAGAACCCCTCTCGGTCTCCTCTTCTTGCAGGAAAATCCATTTTATGGGAGCAGCGCTTGACCGAGCTTATGGACGGGAGTTGGTCCGCCGTGAGCTTAGGCTTGTGACCTGGAATCCTAAGCAACATAGCGGACTCATTCTACATGTAGATGGGAGTTCCTTCGGCAACCCAGGCCCAGCGGGATTCGGTGGCGTGGTTCGTAGTGGTGATGGGCAGTGGGTTCAAGGCTTTTCGGGCTCAGTTGGAGTCTCTTCTAACTTGGTGGCCGAGCTATATGGGGTATGGAAGGGCATGTTGATCCTGCAACAACTTGGGGTGGAAGCTGCAACATGCTATTCCGATTCACAAGAGGCGATTCGGCTCACTAGGGAGGGAGTTCCTCACGCTCACACTTTGGCTCCCCTGGTGCGTAATATTAGAGACCTGATTGCTCGCCATCCAGCTTACACTTGGGATCATATTCTCCGAGAAGGGAATATGGTGGCAGACTCTCTAGCCAAGCGCGGGGCACACTCAGTTGACTTCTTCACGACCTGGGCTTACCCTCCGGACGATGCCCGACCGCACCTAGCTGCTGACCTTGCGGGGGTCTGGTTCCCCCGTGTCTGATTCCTGTTTCAGCTTTATGTTATTTTATTTTCTGCTCTCCCCCCCTGCTGTAGCTTTTTCTAGTTTTCTCCTTAGCCGACGTTTTCACGTCATGTTTATCCAAAAAAAAAAAATATAATTTTTTTATAAATGATATTGTTCGAGCTGCTCGGTTAAAGCTCCGATTTCTTATTTGTTATGACAGCTTACCACTGTTGGGCGGCTCGGCTTACACCCCTAAATTAACGCATATATCGACATTACACCATCCACCTAACAAACAAACGGTTCTAATCCACTATGCCAAAAAAAAAAAAAAAAAAAAGAAAGAAAAAAAAAACAGAAAACAAACGGTTCTAATCCTGGACAACTCATACCTACACTGAGTAAATCACCATGGCGTCCTCCGCTTTTCCACCACGTAGCTCAGTCACTGAAAAACCATTCTCTCCACTCCCCCGCAATGGCTGCCGTTGCCTCCAAGATCGCCGTCATTGGCAGCGGGAGTGAGCACAATGCTGAAATTAATTGCTCTCAATTTTACCCTGAATTCGATGTTCATGATCTCGTGTTTGATTGTTTTTTCTTCTAAATTTCAGTTTCAGGAGCAGTTTGCGCTTCGATTCTGGCGAAAAATGGAATATCCGTCACTCTGTTCGAGTCGGCCAGAGGTCCTGGTGGCCGCATGTCTCAGCGAAGGTTTCCCCACTTTGGCGATTTTAGGGTTTGCAGACGTTTACTGTATGTAAATGTAATGAATGGCTCATTTTTGTAAATTTTCGACTGATTTTTCTAGAGAACACTCGGAAGATGGGCGAGAGCTTTTGTTTGACCACGGGGCGCCGTATTTCACAGTGAGTTCCAGCAATTCAGACGTGCAAAGTCTCGTTAACGACTGGGAGTCCAGAGGTCTCGTCGCTGAATGGAAAGAAAAGTTTGGTTCTTTTGATTTCAGCTCAAAGAAATTTGGCATTATAGAGGAGGTTAGTTGGAAATGATTAGAAACCAATTACAGAATTTACAGATAGGTTTACTTGCCATTTGCTCTGTTTTCCATTATTGTTCTTCTGTTAGCCGTATTCTGAAAGTGAGTAAGAGATTAAAATTTGCTTAAATTAAAGTAGGGAATTGCGTCATAATTGAACTTAAATGTGTATGCATTAACATTCCTACGAGACCCCGTTGCGCTCTTTTGATTATGTGATACTTAATGTTAATTCTGCTTATAGAATATTGCACAACATGAGTAGAGTTTCTAGTACTTGAAGCAATTATCTTACATAAATTTTAATTATATAGGAAGGATCAAACAAGAAATATGTTGGTGTCCCTGGAATGAACTCTATCTGCAGAGCGTTATGCCTTGAGCCAGGTGAGTAATGTTAGTTCTTACTTCTTAGTTTGTAGTGTTGATTGATCTTAATCTATTTTCATCTCCTAGGGCTTGAAAGCAGGTTTGGGTGCGGTGTTGGAAGGGTGCATTGGTTGGAGGATGCTGAAACATGGTCCTTGATGAGCTTGGATGGACATGATGTTGGGCATTTTAAGGGAGTGGTGGCAACTGATAAAAATACATTTTCCTCCAGGTTCACAAATCTCACAGGAAAACCACCACCGATTGGTATAAACACCATCTTTCTATTTTATAGTTATTCTGCTTAGTTTTTTGGGTTTTGCAAGATGGCATTTGTTCTGAACTGTTTTTGGCTTTTCTGGTGGTGGGCTATGCTATTTGTGTTGATTCCAATTATTTTCATGTATGCTTTTCCTTATACCTTCATGTGTTCTGTGGCGAAAAGTTTACAATATCAAAAAACGTGGGCCGTCCACATACTGGATTCCACAGGAAAACAAAATGAAAAATAAAAAATAAAAAATAAAAAATCTTGACAGTGCTCTTGATAGGATGTACATGCTCTTGATAGAATGTACTAAATCAAATGTGGTGTCCCATGCTTCATTCAATGTAATTGGGGTGTGACTTGTGAGCAATAATTTGGTATGTATTACTCATATTCAGAGAAGCCATAAAAGGGAGCTATGCAGTTTTTACTTGACATCTATGAGGTTGTGACATAGTAGCTGATGATTTGGCACAGCTAATGTAATTTTTCCATTGACATCTTAGACGTTTGGGGCTCTGGGCTAAAGACTTGTTTATTCGAGTATATTTTAGATAAATCTGTATTGCTTCCATTAACTATGTTTATTTTTCATTGCAGATTTGAATTCCATTGCAGACATGATTTGCATATAAAAGAAGTTCCAACTTTTCCGTGCTTTGCTCTTATGCTAGCATTTGAACAACCTTTGTTTTCAGTAAGTGTTTGGGCACCTGTTATGCTTGTGAAGACAATAATCATTTGATTGCCCTTCTATGCTTATCATGAGTTTTTTGTCCCCTTTGGTGCCATTGTATCTGAATCTTGAGAGTGATAGAAAATATGCAGAGTGTTGTAGCACTGCACTATGTTGAAAGAGCTTATCTAATCCCTGGTGTTGTGTTGTTCATGCAATTCCATCATCATTCACTCTGTTGTGATTCAGATACCTACTAAAGGCCTATTATTCAAAAATTCTCAAGTTCTAAGTTGGGGTTATTGTGACAGTAGCAAGCCCGGACGTTCAACAAGTAGGTTGGTGATATAATACTATTTTAAACCTGTGTTCAGTAGTCAGACTTCAGAATGTCCATTTTGACTTGTTAATTAAACTATGCAATTCCCTCTTGTGTAGTGAGCGATGGGTGCTGCATTCCACGGCAGAATATGCAGAGCGGGTTATATCTGAAACTGGATTCCAGAAACCTTCTAGGACATTATTGGAGAAAGTAGCCGAGGAACTATTTAAAGAATTCCAAAGTACTGGGCTTGTCATCTCGCAACCTTTTTTCAAGAAAGCTCACAGATGGTATGCACGTAACATTCTATGCAAGTTTTATTTAGTGGCTTCTTGTGATTTCAAAAGCATGAATCCCATCCCCTTTTGCACCGAAGCCAAATGAATAAATCCAGAAAATGGAATTTTTTTGTGAAGCAGCATACATTGCCCTTGCCTTCTAGTATTTCTCTATTAGTATTCTGCAATAGCTTGGTAGGAAGAGGTGATGCACGGAATAATGTCAGAAACTCGAAGTTAGAATGAGATTTGTTGGTTCAAATCACAATCCAGCCATAAAAACACAATGCACATTGCACATTGCACACATTCACCATTTACTGTACATCCTTATAGTTTTTAAGTATATTACAGTGTTGCCTTCTGTAGCACTTCTTTTGCAGAATAGGTTTATTAATTTTTCATTTATGCCAACAAAAGAAACATAGAACATAATACCAGTGAAGAATGCTGTGGAAATTGTGTGTGCAAATTCTGCAAAGGCAATATCATAATAAATCTGTTACATATTATGTGAGTGGCTTTCAGGGGAAGTGCATTCCCGGCTACCAGCATTGCTGGGGAGGAGAAATGCTTATGGATTCCACAGAAGAGGCTGGCCATCTGTGGTGACTTCTGTGTCAGCCCAAATGTGGAAGGAGCCATAGGCAGTGGCGTCGATGCAGCTGCAAAGGTCATGAAGGGGCTAAGGCCACCTGCCTTGTAAGCTCTAATAATAAAGGTAAGATCGACTGAAGGGTTGCAATTAGCTAATTATAATAATATCCACCCTCCCAACATGTTTGTGTGATCAATAAGATTAAAATTTGGTACAAAAATCATGAAATTTTTGGCCATGGCATCCCCCCAATAAACATGCAGCAGAAGAAATACAATGACTAAGGGAAATTTGCACAAATGGTCATTTATTTAACATTATGTGGTTACTTTATTAATATAATGTGAAATTGTATTGTGCAATTATATATGCCGCTGGCTCATTTGGGCGGACTTCATATTTTACTGATAACGGTAATATAGCAAACTGCCTTTATCAGCGAGCTTATTTCTTTCTATTGCTGTTTATTAGTTGTTGGTTCAGGGTACATTTGTCAAAACTAGCTGAGCTATTATAGGCTTATAGCTATAGGTAAGTTGGATAAAGTGTTTTTTTTTTTTTTTTTTTTAATTTAAAAAAAGTAGTAGTTGGAATTTTTAAAATAGTAAAAAAAAAATTACTAATTAAATTGGAAAATATAAATTCTATTTGATTTTTGTGCAAATTGTTCATTTATCTTTTCTTTATTTTCATGTAACTTCCAATTGCAGAAGCCCAACTCAGTTAAATTGGGTATGCCATTATTATATGAAGCAGCAGCATCATGATCAACGAAGGGGAGCGTGGGAAATGGAGCCCGAGATACATTGGATTGTATGAGATCTTGAAGTGAGTTGCGAATCTTGATCCATCCTATATAGTATATTTGTTACTTGGAATTCGGATGTAATGGAACTGAATGAAACCCTAACTTTGATGAATGCCGCCCAAATATTCTGAGATCGAACTTTTCAACAGAAATAATGATAGTTATGATGAGAACATAATTGGAATCGAAGAAGGTGAGGATGTAACATCCTGAAATTTATTATAACGTGGGTTTGCTTGATTTAATTCCTAAGTGGCTAAGTGTCTATTCCATTCCTGTCCCACATTTATATGATTTGTTTGTTTGAGCAATATTGACAGCGAAGTTGTTTCTTGTTCTTTAAAATATTTAAGTTTGAGTCGAGAAGGTAATCATAACTTTACACTATAACATGGTGATATTTTGTTGTATCTTCTCATCTTGCACTTATTACATGAACAAATTAGCAAACTCTTAACAGTTGTACCAACAATCCCAAAACTTAACCCATACCAAACCATATATATATATAATTCACCCATTATTCATTATGATACAACAATTTAAAGGGACCAAATGCAACATAAGTTGCCACAAATACTAAAATAAACTAGCCACACATATTGAACCGGTTCAATCAAGCATATTGAACGGCATTTTCCAGGGGCAATTGGATCGATGCGATCAACTTCATAATCCCAAGTGCAATAGCCGAGAGCTGGAAGGTGCAGTTGTTCCTCTCTGTGAGAGGCGATTCCATGATTCTCCTCTCCTTAAATCCTTCCTCACATGTATCTGTATCTGTCATGACCGAGCTCACTTCTTGGTTGGCATCATCGAAGCACCGGGCATTGTAGGACGCCATGGCATCCTTAGTGGCATCAATTGCATTTGAGTAGAGATCAAGGCAATCCGTGAGGCACATGCTCGTGTAGTCATCCCATATGTCTTTCTTCAATAGTTGCTTGATGTAGTAACTTGTATCAGTCACGTTTTTTTGAATTAGTTCGATGGAGATTCTACCAAGCTCTGCAAGATCATGCACGGCGGCGTCTGCCGCGTGCAAAGATGTGGTGCAGAAATCATAGTTGATGTTGTGATTGGTTTGGGATAGGGAATTGCATGTGGAAGTGATCAAGTCTTGGGCAATTGAGGCATGTAGTATGATGATGAATAATGTGAAGAGGAACAAGGGTTCAGGACATTTGTGGGAAAAGGGGTTCATAGTTTTCCTTGCTTGTAATGATCTCCAATTTGAGGTGTGTTATATACTCGATCTCTCTCGGTACCAAGCCCCAATCTATTATCTTCATTCATTATGGACACATTATCCAATATATATCATTTTATTGGTTAATATCTCGATTTATATGTAAGTAGAAATTAATACTAAAAATATTTAAAACTCTGCGATTAAATGATTTTAATAATACTCTATTTGATTATATTTTTTTTATATATATAATTATAGTATTATTATATTAAAATTAATCAAGAAATAGTGATATTCGGAGGAGTACTCATTTTGGGTCTACATATTTGATAAAGTTTCAATAACAAACATGTGCCTTTCCTTTTCCCCTTGGCAATAATGATTTGGGATTTCTCTATCAATTAAATTAGTAGTAATATACTATATTCTTAAATTTTTTTTCCCTTAAATTATACTTCTATGATTAAATGATATTCTTTTTTGCCGACGTTTTCACGTCACCGTTATCAAAAAAAAAAAAAGATATAAAGGTGCCGGCTGGAAAATAGGTGGTGAATCCATGCCATTTAAATTACTAAAGGACAAAGATAAGAGATAGGGGGCCCGGCGGAGATTTGAACCCTCAACATAAAGATGGGAATTCAAGGGACTAGCCCAAGTCTTAAATCTCAGGCTACTATTAAAAAACAAAAATGCAAAAAATTGTGTTTAAATGTGTATGTATGGCAGGGTTAAAATTTAAAATTTGTCTTTTGAAGCACTAAGAACGCTACCACTCATCAAAAACAAAATTTTGCTCTGAACTTAATATCATAATATATATATTATTCACTTATAGTGTATGTGTGTGTATACATATATTTAAGATTGATCTTAAATATTGGAAACCGTAGATTAGAGGATTAGAGTTTGATGGGTACTAAATCTCAATAGTCCAACCATGGGTTATGAGTTCATAATTCATATTGAAAGAATTTATTTAAATTATTTATAAAATGCTACTATTAGTAGTCACATTAAAATGGAAGAAGGAATTATTCGAACACAGAATCACTCTACGAACAAGATTTTTTTTATTTTTTTTTTAAAAAAATGTAATCAAATTAACATAGAATTTAAAGACAATTATATCTGTAAAAATTATCTGAAAAACATGTATCAGTATACAAATGTACGGTCGAATGCAACGTAGAATTTCCATCTCATAAAGTTAGCGGCACACATTGTAATTTCTTTTCTTTTTTCTTATTATTGTACTCCCTCCGTTCCACGAAATTTGGCCACTATTTTTTTTGGGGTGTCCTACGAAATTTGACCACTTTCCATTTTTAGATAAATTAAAATAATATAAGTTTGATTAGAATTTTAATTGTTGTCAAATCACATTAAAAGTGTTCACTTTTACTATTCTGCACAAATTCCAATGCACTTTTACTTTTCTACACAAAGTCCCAAGCATTTCTTTAATTCTTAATATTTCAAAATTGGTACAAATAAAAATTGTATAAAATGGAGTACTATATTATGAAACTATAAGATTAGACGATTCTAACAAGATCACACTTGAACATTTTTCTCTAATTGTATCATTAAATAATATTAAGTAAAAATTAAACAATAAAAAGTATCAAAATTCACTAGAATCTTAAACACAAAATGCCTACACTACTTTAACTAATAAACCTCACTACCTAAATTACCGTGCCTAAAAGAAAGTGGCCATATTTCGTGGGACGGAGGGAGTAATTGGATAGAAGAATACAAATAAATAAAAGGACAGGAATGGTAACAGGTAGCAAGTACTAGAAAATGCATGTGAAGAATTACGAACAAAGAAGAATTTTATTTTAAAAAAAAACAACAACAATAACAACAAAATATAAAAAGTGGATGAAGACTTAGTCAAAGTGGTTAAGTCCCTTGACTTCCAACGGAAGGTTGGTGGTTCGATTCCCACCGGCCCCCTATCCCTCTCCTTTATTTCCTTTTGTAATGGTGTGGCATGGACTCTCACCATCCCTTTCCCAAGCCTTCAATAGCTCATCCAAAATATATATATATATAGATATAAATATAAAAGGTTCTGCGGCATGAAATGCGAACCACTAAAAAAAAAATCACGATTGGTATTTGTCATTTGGTAGGTACCGCCGTACCATCAATCATGAATACATTCACACAGATCCATACATTGTTAACTCACATTGAAAATGTGTCTCTTAAAAAGATGAAAATTGTGAAATACATATGGGACCAATTATTAGATATAAATTATGGGGCTAAATAGGTTATTACTTTTGACACCAATCATCATTAGTGACATGTAGGACTGAAATGGTCGTCATTAGTATAGTTATAGGGTCTGATTGAAAATTTCAAATAGATTTTGGACAATTATGGAATTAAAAGTAAGTTATATGAACTATTTTGGTCTTTATCCCCAATATACTCTAATATAATACATTCTCCGTTTTTATTTATTTTCACCATTGCCAATTATGCTACTGTTCATTGGAGTGTTTTGACTTCAATTTTTATCATAGTTATATAAGTTAAAATATAGTCAAGTGAGATCTTGTTAGATTCGTCTCGTTTTATAGTTTTTAAATATCAAACTTTTAGAATTTTTACTTGTATCGAACTTGAGTTATTAATAGTTTAAAATGTGTATTATACTGCGCCCTAGGTGGGTCCATAGCAATTAACAAAAAACAGAGGAAGTATTATTCTACAATTAATAAAAATCATTATATTCAAAGTAAGAGAAAATTTAAAATAACAAGTAATATTCATAAAAGTAGTTAATTACGGTGGTTGTGAGAATTTTCATATTTTAAAATTGTTGTACAAGTATCAATATTAACATTACATTTGTCCTAAAGTTAAAATCTAATAGTATTGACCACAAGTACATCCCCAATTCCCCATGCATATAGTGTAAAGTGTAAACTTATAGAAGTACTACTTCATAAGTATATACCATAATAATTTTTGGTTCTTAATGTTTACCATTATTACAAAAAATCTCAAACACCAAATGGTGACAAACTTTTTGTTGTCTGTGTACAAGGACAAAATGTATTTTGTTGCTTCGTTGTAAACTTAAGAGTTTTGTCTACAAGGTCATCCATTATATATATGATGAATGATGATGATGGCAATATGGTAAGGGTTGTGGGACTCTCTCGCACTTCTCTATTTTGAAAATTCTTATTTGAAGTTGAAAGACATTCTTTTTGGATCGGAATTGGCCAAATTAAAGCCTGTGGTATTCTAATCTCACTTGTTAATTATTTCGAGTCTTGAGAACTGAGGAAGTGCTCCATTTCATTTTCCATTTAACATACTCAAATTAAAGGAGGGTAATTTTGTGTTAGACTGGCTTACCAAGTGGAGTAGTACACAATATTTATTATGATGACGATCATGATGAAGCTTTATATTTTTGGATTTTGTTGCGCTTTTGATGCCTCTTTGGTGATTTTTTTAATTTTTGTTATTGTTTTTTTTTTTTTTTTTCCATTCATATATGATGTGTTGAAAAAGCTAAACTGATGAATTGTAAGCTATTTTTCTGGGATTTTATATTTAATTTTTACTACCAGATTGCGAGGCTAGCTAGATCTCACGTACTCAACTACTACAAGTTTCCAACTAACCCCTCAATACATAATTAAGATCAACCAAATTCACATAGTCCACAATCATAGCCTTTCTCGATCATATTTTTAGGGATCCTAGAAAAAATAGAGCAATATAATAGGACCCCGATTAAAAATAAATAATTCACAGGCCTTCAATGACTCCTCCAAAAAAAACTAAAACTAAATAAATACTATAAAATTAATATTATTTATAATAAATTGTCGTTACTAGCAATTTTTCTTCTATGATTTGAATCGGGAAAGAAATCAAAATTATTTTATGTTTTGGAGAAGACAAAATTAAATGAGAAATTAGTGCTTATAGCAAAAATTTATATAATAAATTCTGAATACTTTTTGGCCTGTGTAGACTGTATTGCCCTTATTAAATCTAATATTTGTATTTTAAATCTTATTAAAAAAATATCAAATCAAGGGTAAATCTGTAAATCATTATAAAACACCATAAACATATCTACGGTTCCTATGATGACACATCATAAACGCCACGCCATCCTCTCAAAAATACCAAATGCTGACACGTGTCATATATAAATCTTGAATGAAATTTAATCTATTTTAAATCTTGTTAGGGACATTTCTAGTATTGTGAAGATGTTCGCTAAAACTGTTGTTGTTGCAACATCGTGCAAACAACGCTTGTTTCTCTTTACTGAAAAAGTACAAAAAAAGTACAATGATGTGGCATTTCCCTTTAGCAGGCCTTTAAGGGTTTTGATGTACCTTAAAACCCATATATATACCTGACTTCGTCCTTAAGGGAAATGAGAGTGTCCCTGCTGCAATCACAACTCAATTTACAGAGCATTTGAAGATTCTAAGCTGCGATTATGGAGTTTTGGGAGCTGTAGAAGATAATCCCCTGAAGTTCGTTGTTCACAGAAGGCATCAACAACCACTCTACAACTGGTATAGCTTTAGCTGTTGTGTCTGTTGTATTTTGATGGGGATTTGGGTTTGTGTTTAGACATTTATAGACTTATTGTTTGTAAACACAACCTGTGCATAGTTTGGGTAGCTAGGATTCTACAAACACCACCTTAACATCTGCTGGTGAATTGAGTGCATTTGGGTAGATAGGTGAAGCTCCCTTGTGTTTCTCTAGTCTAGGTTGATTAGATAGAGAAGTTCACTGGAACGTAAGGATGTGTAAGGTGTGTTGATGTGTGATTCAACCGTTTGTGAGAATCTAGTGAAATCCTAGCTTGAAGCCCCCAGATGTAGATCAGTGGATCGAAATGGGTAACCAAATTCTTGGTGTTCTTATGTTTATTTCCGCACTCTGTTTGTGTTCCTCTCTGGTTGTGGTTTGCAGATTGTTGGGATAACGCTCAAACAACCTTACAGGGTTTTACAGCTTACTTGAGCATGTCAATTGGTATCAGAGCGGGGCTCTAACGTTTATATGAGTTTGGTCCAAAATAAATCGAGAAGGTGGTTCTGTCTCATCTGTTTGATGGTTCAAATTACCCTTCCTGGAAGAACCGTATGCAGATCTTTCTTACACATACAGGTGTAGATGTCTGGAATGCTGTTCTAACACCCTGGGAACAACCTATGAAAGAGGTTCGCACACCTGCTACTGAAACCTCTTCTGCCATTACTACTCTAGTTCTGGCTACTGAAGAGGAAATGTCTACTGCTTTAAACTGTCTGTTCAATGCCGTGGATGAGTCACAATATCACATCATCTCAAATTGTAAAACAGCCTATGAAGCCTGGACTGCTCTGGAAGCAGCTTATGAAGGATCATCTGATGTGCAAGCTTTGAAGCTCCAGAGGATTGAATCTGCATTTGATAGTATAAGAATGCAAGAGGATGAAAATATTTCTGCTTATCATGCTCGTTTTAAGAAATTGGTAAATGAACTCAGTCTCTCGGGTTAAAGTATGATAATGCAAAGCTTGTCCGAAAAATGTTGAGAACTGTCACTAGGAAGTATCAATCAAAGGTTTCCACTCTCGAAGAGCTTGATAAGACCAAGACCTTTACTGTTGAAGCTCTAGTTGGTTCACTTCAGACCTTTGAGATGAACTACTTGGAACAAGAGCCTACTTGCAATCTTGCCTTCAAGGTTGAGGATGAAATTCAATGTATTGACAATGAAGAAAAGGCATACCTAACCAAAAAATTGTCAAGGATGTTGCAGGATAAGCGAGCCAAGAAGCAGAACTACAAGAAAGATGACAAGGGTCGTTATCAGCGAGGTGTTTCATCATCCCGTGAACAACCTTCAAAGCACAAGTCAGATGGTTCCTATGATAAAAGAAAGAAATACAAGAAGCTGGAATTACCTGAAAACTTCAGAGGTCGAAAGTGTTATGATTGTGAAGGCGTTGGCCATAAGGCATCTGAGTGTCCTACTGCTAAGAGAAGAGTTGGAAAAGCTCTTCAGGCTACCTTAAGTGATGATGAGAGAAGTATCACTTCTAAAGAAGAAGAAGATGACAGTGAAGATGAATAAGTTATAGCTTTTACTGTGAAAGATGTTGTCCAAACAACAGATGACTCTCTGTCTGAACATCTGTCTGATACAGAGTCTGATAATGGCCAGAAATGTCCATTATTTTCAATCTATTTCTGTGTCTGAAACGTGCATTTGATCGCATTCCGGTCTTATTTTACATAAGAAAGCAGTTGAATTGGACTGATTTATGCATAATTGTAAAAATAATAAGCTGGTATGAAAAATACATAGATATGTAATTTTATTACACATTTATGTTAGAAAAATCCAAAAACACGAGAAAAAGAAAAAGAAAAGAAAAAGGAATGGAAAAGATGCGCAAAAGAATAAAATAGCCCACAAAAACCAAAAAGATGGAAAAAAGAAAGAAAAAGCCCACAAAAATATAATTCGGCCCATCTGGCCCAACTAGACAGTGTCCGGAGCACCCTATCGCTAGACTCCCGTGGCGCGAAGCATGGTCTCGTGACACGGGAGGGTTTAGCGACACAACAACCCAAATGAAGGGAAGGCAGTTAGGGATGGCAATGGATCGGAGGAGCCTAAATCCACCTCCACCCATCAATGTTATACTAATCATCCAATCCACCCATCATCCATTTAAAATTCAATCCAAATCCAATCCATCCATCAACCACGGGTGAAACGGATGGATCGGGTGGTTAGTGGATTTAAATATAAATAAACGATGCAATAATTTATATTCAAAATATATTCATGTCGGAACATCATTAAGTATATTAAACTATTACAAATTCCCCACTAAAACTTTAACAAGTTATGAATAATTATCAAGTGAAGGAAAGTGTAAAATGCCAAAAAGATATTGAATTTTTCTCAATATCATTCATTCCATACCAATTTGCAAGTCAAACATCAAAACCTTCGCCATCCTGCAATAAAGAATATATATATATACATCCAGTTACATAAGCCTGAACAAAAAAAATTAAAACAGATCCATTTTACAAAACTAATGAAAACATTAGTCAGATGGCCTAATACCTGGACAGGGCAATGAATGAGAAGAAAAAAAGCTATAAAAGCATAATTAATTACCGAATTAATATCATCAACTTCAGTAATTTCCTTCGACTCCAATATCAATATCTTCCAAGATAGTTGCACAAGCTTGTGCATTATCAACATCTAACAAATATTATGTTAGAAACATATAAATTATTGTATCTAAAAGTATAAATTAATAACATTAAATCATGTAAACTAAAAACAACAAAACTATTTACCTGAGTATTCTCCAAGAAGCCAATTTTGCAGGCACATAAGCGCTTCAACTGTGTCTATGTGAAGGCGAGAACGTTGAGGACTTACCACCCCTCCTCCCATGCTAAAGGCACTCTCAGAAGCTACAGTTGATGCAGGTATAGCTAATATGTCATTAGCAATTTTTTTCAAAGTCGGATACTTCAAATCAGTTTTCCAATAATTAAGGACATCGAAGTCGCTATTCTCTGGCAGCGCATCCTCCTCAAGATAGTGGTCAAGCTCACACCTAACATTTGCTCTTCTTTTTCTTGTTCTCTTTATCAAGGTCCACTTATCTACCTCAGCAACATCGCCATCAGTTGGCTGCATCCCAATAGAGTTACCAGGAGATATAGCAGCTGCCTTCTCAGATTTTTGTTGGTAATCATTCAACAAATCATACAACAAACTCGTCACTCTTGTAATCTCAAGAGCACAACCATCACCATATATTTCATGGAAATAAAATTCCACACATTCCAACTTATTTCTAGGGTCCAAAATCGCAGCAATTGATAAAAGTCCATTAACATTTAACCAATACTTGCCAAACTTTTCAAGCATCTTTTCAGCCACGCATCTTACAATGTGCTCATCACTTTCTTTCCAAGAGCGCAAAGCAATTTTTATCTCACAAACTTGCCTAAAGAATAAGTTAGCAGTGGGATATTTTCTTCCAGAAAACAACTCAGTAGCCTTATGAAACTTTTTCAACTTATCACAGATTGTTTCAGCTATCTCCCAGTCATGACGAGTAGGAACCACAAATTTGAATTTGGGATATTGAGTTTTCAGGCTAGAGAACACACCTTTATAGGGAATAACACTTTGCAACATTAAGAAAGTTGAATTCCACCTAGTCTTGCAATCAAGAGACAACTTTTTTGAACAATCAACTTTAGAAGCTTTAGCTTTATCCTCAAATTTTTGAATCCTTTTTGGAGTTGAGGACCAAAATCCAACACAATTTCTAATACTCTCAATCCCAAGACCAATCATTTCTAAACCATCTTGCACAATTAGGTTTAGAATATGTGCACTACAACGTACATGTAAAAACTCACCTGAACATAAGAGAGCTTCGGAATCAAACTTTTCATGTAAGAGATCAACCATAGCATCATTGGTGGTACAATTATCCAGCACTACAGAGGAGATTTTCTCAGCTATGTTGTACATATTTAAAGAATGCACAAGCATTTGAGCAAGCATATTAGCCGTATGGGGACACGGAACATAAGCAAACCTATTTATAACAAAATAAAAGACACATAAAAAATTATGTATAAAGAGAAAATAATTAATCATCAAACACATGCTGTAATCAATGGTAAAAAAAAGAATAAGTTTTATACCTCAATGTTTTATTCTGCAAAACCCATTGATCATCAATGAAGTGTGATGTGATTGCCATGTACCCCTTCTTTTGGTGTGAAGAAGTCCACAGATCAGTTGTAATTGCAACCCTTCCCCCATGTCCATCAAACATCTTCAAGTTTGCCTTTTCAGTCAAAAACATCTTTAGAATATCGCTTTTCAAAGTGTTTCGACTTATAATTTTGAAACTGGGATTGAGGCTATGCACAAAATTTTTAAACCCAATGTGCTCCACAATAGTTAATGGATATACATGAAGAATAACCATGTTAGCCAACTCTTTCCTGGACTCTTCTTGATTCAAGACATAGTTCTCCAATCTCACACTTGAATCTTGTTTGCGATTAACAAGCAATAATTTTTGGCGAATGTCAACTTTCATGTGCTTTTTAGGACACCTAAAATTAATATGATCTTTCAAATGCGATGTCCCATTCTTGCTCCTATCTGAGAAGAAATGTCCACAATCCAAACATTTTGCCTTATCCTCGCCATTAACGACAACCTTCTCAAAGTGATTCCACACTAAAGATTTAAGTTTTCGAGCTTTTTTTGGAAGTGGAGGAGGCATAGTTTCACTTTCATGTGGAATGTCAGAATTTTCCACAATAGATTTAGTACCCATTTGAGATGATGGTGTTTGCATTAGGCCTTCAGGTGGGGCAGAAGGTACAGAAGATGATGAAAGAGATGGAGGACATGGAGACAGACTTGAAGATGGGGTGGATGTAAAAGATTTGGAACCAATGGTATTATCTTCCATATTTGTGCCTGTTAAGTTAAATAATTAAATAAGAAAAAACACATTATATGTTCATAACATATATTTGTCCAGATTAAGTACTAGCAATGTTTTCTGGAGTATCAGATTAAGAAATAATACGAGCACAGGGCTGTTCCCTGTAAGTTTGTAGTCATATTTGTTTGGGGTCAATTATTCTAGTGCCATATGTTGCTGATTACTAATTCAATTACTCTGATTAACTAACATCAGAAAGCTTCAATAACCAGGCCGTCAAATTTAGGTGATTTTGCAATAAATATCGACATACAGGACTAAACCAGCTAACATTAGAAAAAATAATAACAACTAATTTTACAAGACAACTTGAAAGACGAAAGACGCATTTATTCAGAATAACAGCACCAATAAAACAAAGTTAAGAAAATATGTAGAAATTTCGTCATTATTAATTTAAGGATGTTTTGAATCAGCAGATTCTGTAACATCTATTCCAGCGGAAAGGATTGGTAGTTAAAGTCGAAATATTTGAATAACATAGAACCCATGAACTAAAACTACCAAAGACACAAAGATAACCCATACCTTGTAAGGAGGGCTGAATAACATAGAACCCATAAACTAAAAAACACAAAAAAGATAACCCATACCTGCTGGGAGAGTGTGGAGCATCAGAGGCCAAGGCGTCGCTCAGTCAGAGTGTGGTGCAGTGCCGCAACGGAGGGAGGAGTGAAGGTGAGGTTGATTATAGAACCATGGTGTCAGCGGCAGGCCGGCGGCGTTGCTTCGGGCAAACAACTATTCAAGACATCGGCGCGGCGAAGATAGTCATGATTTTCCAATTTGGGAGAGATGAATGATTTTAATTTTCACAACGTAGGAATGAATGAATACTGCTAGGTGGAATTCAATTCTATTTTCAATGTGGGAACGGTTGGGCTTGGGCCTTTGGGGATTTAGGGATTCTCAATTAGACATCTTGGTTTTAACTTTTTGTTAATTCTAATACTATTTATTGTATTTTATATATAAAAATATAATTGATTATTTGATGTGAAATATTTATATATTTCAAAATATATATTTTTTATATTTAATAAATGAAGCGGGTGATGGGTGGTTTGGATGGTGGGTTGGATGATGGATCGGGTGGTGGGTTGGATGAGCCTAAATCCATCTTCGACCCGATCTGTCACCCGATCCGTCCATCACCCTATAAGAATCCATCCTTTTTCGGGTTTTCATCCATTTTATCGGGTCGGGTGGGTCGGGTGGTGGGCGGGTGCGGGTGAAATTGCCATCCCTAAAGGCAGACCAGGAAGACCCTGTCGCTAGACCCGTGGCGCGAAGCATGGTCTCGCGACACGGGATGGTCTCGCGCCACAAAACGCAAATGAAAAAGAAACCGTGTCCTTAGACTCCTGTCGCTAGACCCCCGTGGCGCGAAACATGGTATCGCGACAGGGATATGGCTGGCGACACAGAAGGCAAAATAGAGCCAGTCTGGAGAGTCTCACGACTGGGCGTGGAGTCTTGCGACATGCAGCTGAGTTTCACGACACAAGGGCAAGGCTGTGATGTGTGTGAGCCTCACGACACGTGTGGGCCTCAGGATCAAGGCCCATGGGCCTAGGGTTTTACTTCTATAAATATGAGGTGATCCCCTTGTGCTCAAGGGTTAGCTCATTCATTCTCTTGAAGACAGATCAAGGAGTCATCTCTAGGTAGTTAGTTTAGTTTAGTTTAATTTTTTGTATTATTTAATTTATGCCCTAGTTTAGCTTAGTTTAGCTTGAATTCAGTGTTTGTTTTCCATTTCTTAGCTAGGTAGCTAGTTTAATATCTTGATTTCTTTCGAAACTTTTGATTTAGGGTTTGTAATATCCAACTTAATGGGTATTATCAAACCCACTTAATAAATGGGAGTTCAAATCTTAATAATGGGTCTCACACAACCCATGGATGTTACTGCTTTCATTTTTCCTTTGGGTCATTTGACCTTTATTTTCCATTTTTATGATTATTGTTACCATATTTTTGGATGAGGTTCATGTATGCGTGTGATTAAACCCTAGATTAGGACCATGCTTTATTTTAAATATTGCTTGAGTAAAACATATATTTGTGTTCAAGCATGTTCTTACTGGATTCACATATTGTTTGACTATTTTTAGCGTAGAATCACTTTTTGATCTGAAATAGGGTAAGATCACGTTGTTTGCATGCTATTGTTCCTTTTTGCTTTTTTGACTTGTGTCCTGAACCACCCCCATGTCGCCAACCTCTTCCAGTCGCGAGACCACGTCTAGCGACAGGAAGGTAGTCTCGCGACATGGGTGTCTTGGGATACTTGTTTTATAAATTTTGAAACCCTCAGTCATGATCCTGTCGCGAACCCACGGTTCGTGACACAATTCTTGCTTAGCGACTGAGGACTAAATCCTTGCATTTTTTTTCACTGGAATGGCTCCTGTCGCGAAACTCTTGTCGCGGACCCACGGTTCGCGACACACTTTTTGGTCTCGAGACAGGAAAATTATGCCTTAGCAAAATTTTGAAAACCTCGGTCGCCAGACCATCATGTCGCGAAACCACGTCTCGCGACACACTTTTGAGTTTCGCGACTGGGGACCCGATACTTAGAAAATTTTCAGAAAAGCCTCGTGTCGCCAGACCCCTGTCGCGAGACCACGTCTCGCGACACAATTTTTGTCTAGCACCACGAAGTCAAAGCCTTGCAAAATTTTTAAAACTTTAACCTGTCGCGACACTCGTGGCGCGAACCTCGGTTCGCGACACAATTTTTGGTATCGCGACTGGGTCCTCATCCCCTTTATTAAATTATAAAAATTCTATTTTCTTGACCCCTAGTCCCCAAACCCCAGTCGCTAGACCACGTTTGGCGACTGACAATTGGTTTAAGGACTGGGAAAACCTTAAATACAAATCTTCTATTCTCCACCCCCCATGTCGTGATCTTCCCGTCGTGAACCCACGGTTCACGATGCAATTTTGTCTCACGACATGCATGGCATCCCCTTGCCAAATTTTATGTTTCTCATATCCATCCATTAATTAATTGAACCCTTAATTATGGTTTAATTCCATAACCTTGCATGAGAAACCAATGTCTCTCATGCAAGGCATCCTCATTTATTTTATCTTATTTTATTTTGTCTTTTCGTGATGTGTGAATGAACAGTAAAAGATATCACAGAATAATGTCGGCAAACGGTCCCTTCATCGGGAAATGAAGTAGCCCGTAATCTGTATGTTAATTACTGTTTGTTATTTTGCATGGTTTGGATAATAATTATCGAGATCAGGCGAACGGTCCTTTCACCGGGAAATGAAGTAGCCACTCAGTTAATTACTGTCTAAATACAGTTTTATTTTCTTTATCTTAATTTCTAAACCCAAATTCTGATCTGTAATATGACTCAGTCAATATCTGTCAATATTAGTTGATGAGCATTGCAGAGAGGAAACATGTAGGTTGTTATCTGAATTCACAGACAGTAGAGGCCCAACTGGTAGCGACACTGCCATTATAGGGTTTCTGCTGTCTAAATTCATTCCATCCGAGTAATTGGGAAATTGGATAGCAGATGTTTGCAGTCCACCTGATTATTCTGCCACTATTTTTGCCTCACGGCTTCCCCATATCTGTGTCTCACGTTCTGTCTAAACCCACCATTATATTTTGGGTTAATTAATTTTACACTTCCATATATCCGTATGCATGCTAATTTTATGTAATTGATGTGGTCTGTAATATTTTGGGATCCTTCCCTTGGACATTAGAAGTCTAGATTTAAATAGATATTGCATATTAAATTTCCAACAAAAATTCATTTATAAAATCCGGATCTAAGTAAGGGATAAATTCCTCAGTTATGAGTAGTTCATATCCTGTCAGGGATTGATTTTGGGAAATTAGAAGCAGAGTCAGCGATTAGGTCTCATCTAGACTGAAAGAGTCTGTGTTCTTATTGAGAGTCTAGTACCTGTTTAGGGAATTGTTTTCAAATCTATTATTTTCCGAAATTGCTATGTGTTGGGAATTTAGCTTTAACTGTCACACCGAGATGGGATCCACTTGGATTCAAATACAGTGTGATGGATAATTCTAAAAAAACAACACATAGGCCTTGGTTATTTTCTAAGATAGGGTTGAGTTCCTTTCAACTGATATCCTCTTCTGCCAAAGCCTATTTTTGAGTCCTGAGTGAGTGCATCCGGAACGAACTAATCTATTAGTTCGTTTTATTAGTTTGTATCTCATAACCACCTGGAAGGAAGTGAACATTGCGAGCGGTTCACCGAGATCCGGGAATTCTTGATCCACGTCCGGTCATTCTGACTGGAGGCTTTCTTTTACTACCAGTACGAAGCTTTTGAAACTTCCGAATGATAGGATTTTTAAATGCTTTCTTTATTGCTTCCCTTTAATTGCTTTCGTAGAGGTCACTCGGATGTGTCTCTAGATCTTCCAACTGCCACTAGGATTGAGAGTTAAGGGATAGTTCAGGCTTGTTTTTAGACTTTGGCAGTGACATGGGGGAACGATAGCAGTACTTGGCGCTTCAACTAATGAACTGTCAGGTGTTGCTTGTCCACCACAGATGAAATAACATACCCTGGCCGGGGCAGTTATGAATCTGTGGTATCTTAGAATTTGTGGTCTTAAGAACATGTAAACTCATACTGTAAGTACCTGTCTGTTAAAGGGAACATAGTACTGAGAGCATGAGAACTAGCTATCTGACAGGATTATCCCAAACGAAGATCTGTGTATTAGAAATGGAAGTTTAATTATGCTTTATCTAAATCTTATCCAATCTTTATTCTTCTTTCCCTGTCCCTTCTGTCATCATTTTGAATCAGCTTCATAGCTAGTATAGCTTAGATTTACAGCTTTCTAGAATAATTTTATTGCTTCCATAGGGTAAATTTACCTGCTTTTTAGACCTAATTTTAAATGCGTCTTAGCATAAACTTATCCGCTTTCTAGAATAGAATTTTATATGCTTTGTAGAATCACTTTAATTGCTTTCATAGCTTAGTTTAAATTTAGTAAAGTAGTTGATAGTCAACTTCTAAAACTGATTCGAGTAACCGAGTTGAAAATCTTGTAAAATGGCGTGGGACCTGCTTCCATCGCACATCCTCCAGTGAACGATCCAGACTTACCTATAAACACTATTACAATTTTTGACACCGTGCGCTTTCGGGCCACAGTTTCTTAACACGAGTAATAAAAACGTGACAACCTATACATATATCCCTAATCCCAACTCCGTAGTCATAAATTGATTTTCATTAAATAAAATCAAGACCGGGAATCTTTTTATTTCGAAAATACTCGTGCGGAAAATTGTCAAAAGTTTCAGAGTCTCATGAATCTGAAAGTGAAGCAAGTCATTTTGATAATGAAGAACTCATTGCTGCCTTTGAAAGTGTGAAAGAAGATCTTGCATGTGCTGTTGGTGAAAACAAGAAATTACTCAATCAGAAAGGAGATTTGCTGGTTACTATTGATGAGAAAGATGCTGAAATCCTTGCACTTAAGCAATCTCTAACTGTTGTATCTACTAAGAGGGATACCCTATTGGAAGAAAATGTTGCTCTATCTGCTAAGACTCAAAGGCTTGAAGGCATGGTCAAAGGGAAAACTAAACTTGATGAGATTATCACTCAAGGCAAATCACCGTCCAATAGAGAAGGTATTGGTTATAGGCAGAAGACACAGTCTAACAAGAAATCTGCAACTACCTTAGTGAGTGCAGGTACTCTTGAAGCTAGTACATCTAAAGAATCTGCAAAAGATGCTCGAACAGAGTCTCCAAAGAAGAGCAAGGACTGTCCTTACTGTAGACTTCAAGGTCACTCAGCCCAACTTTGTCTAAAGTTATCCAGAGACCTTCTTGGTGGTCGACCAGTTGTCTGGCCATCCCTTGAACTACAGAAACAGATCAAACTTACCATGATGTGGATTCCAAAGTCCAAAATTGTTCCTAAGATGTGCTTAGTGGTACTCTCTGCTCAGAAAGGACCTAGTGATGGTCGGTGGTACTTTGACAGTGGGTGCTCTCGTCACATGATTGGTAAGAAAGAATTTCTTATAGATTATGTTGAGGCTGACTGTGGGGAAGTTCTATATGGTAATGGGGCTCGTAGTAAGATTTGTGGGTATGGTAAGGCAAAAGGTGAAAATATGGGATTTCTATCCACAGTCTACTATGTTTCTGATCTGTCTACAAATCTTATTTCCATAAGCCAATTGTGTGATGAGAAATTCTTTGTGGGATTCACTGAAGAAGACTGCATGGTTATTGATCCATCTTATAATTGTGTTATTAAAGGAGTTCGTTCTTCTAACAATTGCTATGTCTTAAAGCCAGCCATGCATTCAGCATTTCTGTCTCAGATTGACACTGCTCGACTCTGGCATCAAAGGTGTGGGCACATGAACTACAAATCACTCATTCAACTTAGCAAGTCTAGAGTTGTTCGTGGGTTGCCCAAACTACGGAGTATGGATAAGACAGTGTGTGGTGCTTGTGCTAAGGGTAAACAGGTTCATTCATCTCATAAATTAGTGGATGACATTCAAACTACACGATGTCTCGAGCTGTTGTATATGGACTTGATGGGACCAACAGAAGTTCCTAGTCTTGGTGGTAAGCGATATATATTTGTGTGCGTTGATGATTTTTCTCGTTACACTTGGGTTGATTTCTTAAAATCCAAAGATGAAGCTGTTTCGGTGTTTGCTAAGTTGTCCATAATGGCTGAAAAGGATCTCAGAATAGCATGAATCCGCACTGACCATGGAAAGGAGTTTGAGAATCAGTTGTTTGCACAACTCTGTAACAACCATGGGATTGTACACGAGTTTTCAGCTCCTCACACACCACAGCAGAATGGTGTGGTCTTGAGGAAGAATCGGACATTACAGGAGATGGCTCGTTCTCTGCTACAAGCAAGCACTCTAGGGAAGCATTTTTGGGCTGAGGCTATCAACATCTCATGTTACATCATTAACTGTGTATATCTGCGTCCACAGACAACCACAACCCCCTATGAAATCTGGAGAGGAAAGACTCCAAATATCTCTCACCTTCATGTGTTTGAAAGTATATGCTATGCTTTGAAGGATCGCACTTCCATCAGAAAATTTGATTCGAAATCCGAGGAAGCTATATTCTTGGGATATTCCGTGGACTCAAGGGCTTATCGTGTCTACTTGAAGAGGACTTCCAAGGTTATTGAAACTGTTAATGTATGTTTGATGATGCTAATCCCTCTGCAGGTATTCACCCTCCTCGTGATGATGAAGATGATCCACTTCATATTGTTCCTCCATTACCTGCTATTGAAACTCCTGAAGTGGTTCCTCCTTCTGATCCCATTGAAGTTTATGATACTGAAGAGGCTGATCCTGTTGTTGACACAATGGGTGAACAACCATCTGCTCCAGCTTCTCCCAAAAGGAGAGGTCCAAAACGTGGTCCACGAGCTCCTAAATATCATTCTCAAGATGATATTATTGGTGATCCTGCTGGTCCTCGACAAACTCGAGGTCATCCACTCAATCTCTCTGAATTGGCTAACATGTGTTTTCATGTTATGAGTTGCTTTGTCTCCTCCATTGAACCTAAGAATGCCAATGAAGTTTTACGAGATGAGTTTTGGATAGCTGCCATGCAGGATGAGCTTCTCCAATTCAAACACAATGATGTTTGGGAGTTGATTGAACAACCACCAGGAGTGAATGTTATTGGAACGAAGTGGGTTTTTCGGAACAAGACTGATGAGCATGGGAAGATCATCCATAATAAAGCTCACCTTGTTGCCCAAGAGTTTACGCAAATTGAGGGTCTGGAGTATGATGAGACATTTGCCCCTGTCGCTCGCATCGAGGCTGTCAGGTTACTACTAGCTATTTCTCGCTCTCTTGGTTTTAAATTGTATCAAATTGACATTAAAACTGCTTTCTTGAATGGTTACATCAAGGAAGACATCAATGTGTCTCAACCACTTGGGTTTGAATGTCCTGATCATCCCGATCATGTTTATAAGGTTAAGCGTGCTCTGTATGGATTAAAGCAGGCTCCTCGTGCATGGTATGAACGTTTGTCTACATATCTTCTGGATAAAGGCTATGTGCGAGGCACTGTTGATAAGACGTTGTTCGTACAACGTACCAACAGCCACCTGTTAGTCGCACAGATTTATGTCGATGATATTGTTTTTGGCTCGACCTCTGATGATCTTCGAGACTCCTTTGTTCATTCCATGCAGACTGAATTCGAAATGAGCATGATGGGTGAGCTTACCTTTTTCTTGGGCTTGCAAGTCAAGCAAACTTCAGATGGCATTTTTCTTAATCAAGAAAAGTATGTTAGTCACATGCTTAAAAAATTCAAGATGGAGGATTGCAAGGTTGCTCGAACACCCATCGGACAACATGATAAAATTACTAAGGATGAAACTGGGGTTTCCATTAATCAGAAAGTGTATCGCAACATCATTGGTAGTCTCTTGTACTTAACTGCAAGTCGTCCGGCTATCTCTTTCAGCGTTGGCGTACGTGCCAGGTATCAGTCCGATCATAAAGAATCTCATCTTGGTGTTGTTAAGAGGATTCTTCGATATATCAAGGGGACTTCTGGCCTCGGTCTTTGGTATTCTAAACGTTCTTCACTAGAGTTGATTGGCTATACTGACTCTGACTGAGCTGGTTGTTCCGACGACCGTAAATCAACCACTGGTGGCTGTTTTTATCTTGGTCAGAACTTGGTCAGCTGGTACTCTCGCAAGCAAAATGTTGTTGCTCTTTCTACAGCTGAGGCTGTAACGCCCCAAAAATTTAAAACCAAATTTCTGAGACGTCACTGCCGTGTTACCTCTCTTAAACTGTTGGCCAATCAATTTAAGATCAATAACACGTAGCCAAGTAACCAGGAAGCCAATGAATCATAATATCAGAGTACAAATCCAGAAAGGAAACCTCACGTCATAACAGACGTCCGGCTTACAAGCCTTATTTATGCGACATAACAGTCGAAATATCAGTCTCATCTCACCTGTCAGAGATATCAAATTAAACACAAGACAGAATATAGTGTACCGATCCGTACCACAACAGTACGAGACTAGGTAATAAGTCATAGCATATTATTCAAGTCAAGCACATAAGTCCACAACATGCTAATGCATCCCTAGGTAGATCACTCATCCCCAAACCCCACATCGTGCTCAGGCTCTGCGTCCTCCCCGGGAATATCTATACATAAAAACATAGCAAGGGTCAGTACAAGGTACTGAGCAAGAATAGAAGAATCGGCATAAGGGGAAACAAGAATTAACTTGATTCCCTAGAAGTATATTTATACATATAGGTGGAGGAATATTCCGTTTTTAAACATTTATTAGGCATAACATAAAAATTAAACAGTGCAAATAAGTAAACATCACACCGTCCCATACCGGTGCTTCAACCACAGCAAATAAGATGAATGATGGATGATGAGATGAAATGTTATGACCTAGGATGTCTATCTACCCTAAATGCAACACATAAGCATGCCTAGCGCGCACCTAGGTACCATGGTCGGTATTCCCTCCCATATAAGGGTCCACACCCCTTAATGGTCGAGAGACATACCCACAGTGCCCCCGCCGCGGACACTAACAGCTGAAATCGTGGCTTACGGCAAGCGGGTCAGGCTAAGGGTCATGAGCCCTTTCTAGCCAAATACAGACTAGGATATAAATCCTTTTCAGTCTCAACATATCATCACAGATATTCACATATCATCACAAATATTCACATATCATCACAGATATTCAGATTCAATTCAATCACTCATCTCGAGTGAAGTATTTTCTTTAAAATAAATAGCTTTAAAATCAGACTAGGATATAAATCCTTTTCAGTCTCAATATATCATCACAATTATTCACATTCAATTCAATCACTCATCTCGAGTGAAGTATTTTCTTTAAAATAAATAGCTTTAAAATAGTCTGGGCTCTTTGAAATATACTACTAGTTTATCAATGATAACTTTAAAAATAATAATACTTGAAAATAATAGTTTTTAAAAAGAATAATCCGGGCTCTTTAAAATAGTAGTTTTAAAATATTCCGGGGTGTGCCAAGTCCCACATTTCGGCACCAACACATAATCAGATTCCACACATGTCAATACGTAAATTACGTGTCATGACAAAATAAACAACTCATCGCGAGTTAAGTGTCAAGGGTGTGCCAAGCCCCACATATCGGCACTAACACTCACATCAACGTAGAAGCGAAACAAGACTCGATCTCAACTAAGGCATAGTAGATCACCGCTAATCGCAACTAAGTTCAAAGATTGTGAGCATAATGATGGTTATGGCATGCTAGAAGCATAAGAAGAACTAAGGAAACACGAAGGACAAGAATCGGAAAACGAGCGAACGAACCGCGCGGGCAGGGGGGGTGGCGCGCACCCGGCGCGGTTTTTACACAAAAACCGCGCCAACCCCGCGCGGGACTCCTTCGTCGTGACGTTCGATCGCGCGCTGCTCGCGCGCTGTTTGGCTAAAGGGCGCCCCAACTGCGCGCCGACACAACAGAAACGATGGAAATGGCGGTTTCCGGCCATTCCACCGATTATGCCCCCATTTAGGCCTATCTCTACCCTTGCCTGATATGTAGATGAGTCTCCAAGCTCCTCTTCTCAACCTGCAAGCTTCCAATCAACAATTCCAAGCCTATATTGCAAGAATCAAGCTCCAAACATCATAATTCATCCAAGAACATGATTTCTTGATCTTGAAACCATTTGAAGCTTAAAAACTGAAATCAACAACACCAAAATGGTCTCAAGTACTAACCTTAGCTTCCTCAACTGATTTGAAACTCCCAAGCAAGGATTTAACACAAATTCCAAGCCGATCTACAAGAATTTCAACCAAAATCATTTAATCCCGCCACCAACTTGCTCCCTTCAAAACCCACCTCAATACTCTTCCAAACTATGAAATACTTGATGTAAATTACTTACCTAAGGTAGTATGATGAAACCCCCAATTGATTTGAGCATAAAATCAAGGATTTGGGAGGATTTGGCACCAACCCTAGCCTTCCCAAAACTAGTGACGGGAATGAGGGAAGAGAGGGGAAGAGAAGATGAGGAAATGGGTTTCCAACACCCAAAATCTGATTTTTAAGGGTAAGATGGATCCGGGTCGGGTCGGAATGTGGGTTAAAAGAGTTACACCACTTGTCTTGACCACATTGCACCCATTTGAGCACTTGACTCTTATTATCTAGTGAGTTGAACTCACTTATTTCCCCCACTTAACTCTTCATTTCCTACAAGATAATCCACATACTAAGTCTTTTGTTAATTAACCATAATTAAATTAATTAATTATGAGTTAATTAAATCGGGGTGTTACAATCTCTCCCCCTTAGGATCATTCGTCCTCGAATGAAACTGTATGGATTAAGGTCATTACTTCACTGAATTGGAGTCAAATCCAATTCAGGATAACGCCCAGCCATGCTTTCCTCTGTCTCCCAAGTGGCATCCTCTACGCCATGTCTCGACCAAAGTACCTTCACCATTTTGATCACCTTCTTGCGAAGTACCTTTTCTTTAGTGTCGAGGATCGCCACGGGGTATTCTTCGTATTCTAGGCTGTCGTCCAACTCTACCTCTTCTGGTTGTATAACCTTGTTAGGATCCGAGATAAACTTCCTCAACTGAGAGACGTGGAAAACGTTGTGCACCTTTCCCACTTCAGTTGGCAATTCTAACCGGTAAGCGACTTTCCCAATCTTTTTAGTGATCTCATAGGGGCCTATAAATCTGGGACTCAGTTTCCCTTTCTTCCCAAATCGTCTCACGCCCCTCATGGGTGACACTCTTAAAAGTACCCAATCTCCAATCTCGAATTCAATGTCTCTCTTGGACAAATCAGCATAACTCTTTTGACGATCCTGAGCTTCCTTCATTCTGTCTCTGACCACTCTTACCACTTCAGTGGTCCGTTCAATGAGTTCAGGACCCATCACCACTCGCTCTGAAGGATCACTCCAACACAAGGGTGTCCTGCACTTTCTTCCGTATAAGGCCTCGAAAGGCGCCATACGAATACTCGCGTGATAGCTATTGTTGTAAGAGAACTCCACCAAATGTAGATGTTCCTCCCACGATCCTTGAAAATCCATCACACGCGCCCTCAACATATCCTCCAAGATTCTAATGGTCCTTTCGGTCTGTCCATCAGTCTGAGGGTGCCACGCAGTACTCATACTGATCTGTGTCCCAAAGGCTGTCTGCACTTCCTTCCAGAACCTTGACAGGAATCTGGAATCTCTGTCGGAAATGATTTCCCGAGGAATACCGAAACGTCTAACCACATGTTGGATGTAAGCGCCAGTCAACTGTTGCATGCTCCAGTTCAATCTCATTGGTATAAACACAGCACTCTTGGTTAGTCGGTCCACAACTACCCAAATAGTATCAAAACTGCTCCGTGTCTTGGGTAGCCCGGTGACAAAGTCCATAGCAATGGACTCCCATTTCCAAGTAGGAACATCCAAAGGTTGTAATAAGCCTGAAGGTCTCATATGCTCGGCTTTCACCTTCTGGCAAGTGGAACACCTAGACACAAATTCTGCCACTTCCTTCTTCATGCCTTTCCACCAATAGTTTTGCCTCAAATCCTTGTACATCTTTACTGCTCCCGGATGTACGGAATAAGGTGTGCAATGTGCTTCCTCCAAAATTTTTCCTTTCAACGCCTGATCTTTCGGAGGCACACACCAACGGTCCCCAAACTTGATCATATCCTTGCTATCAATCACAAAGCCTTCCGCTTTACCCTTACGAATCCGAGCTTTCAAATGCATCATCTCTTGACTTACAGCTTGACTTAGTCTGAGTTCCTCGAGTAATGATGGCATCATCGTCATAGCATTCAGCCTCGCTATCGTGTCGTAAGGAACAACCACAACACCTTCCTTGTCTAACTCTTGCCTCAACTTCCAAGGGAGAGTAATTGAGTTCAGTACATGTCCCTTCCTACTTAGTGCATCAGCCACCCGGTTGGCTTTCCCTTCTATGTACTGAATACTCGTGTCGTAGTCCTGCAAAAACTCTAACCACCTTCTTTGCCTACCGCTCATCTTGTCTGCAGTGTAGAGACATTTAAGGTTCTTATGATCCGAATAGATCTGACACTTGGCTCCGTAAAGATAATGCCTCCAAATTTTTAATGCATGTACGACCGCTGCCATCTCCAGGTCGTGAGTCGGGTAATTCAGCTCGTGAGGCTTTAATTGCCTAGATGCATACGCAATCACCTTGCCATACTGCATAAGCACACACCCAAGTCCTCGATAAGATGCATCTGTGTATACCTCATATTCCCCCGATTCATCAAGTAACACTAAGGCCGGAGCCTTTGTCACCTTCTTCTTCGGTAAAGGAAATCCTTGGTATCCCGCAGTCTAATCTGGCTTGGTACTTAGACAGCCAATCCATTCCCAAAATCACGTCAAAATCGGCCAAATCTAGCACCACTAGATTCGCTCTGAACTCTCACTCTTTGATGATTATCTGTGCATCGGGTTTAATCCACTGGCTCCGTATGAGGTCTCCCGAAGGTAGCTAACAGGGAGTTGATAAGCCTCCAGTGGTCCCATATCATTATTAATTACGAATTCCGATGATATAAACGAGCATGATGCACCAGAATCATATAAGGCATAAGCAGGCACATTATCAACTAGTATAGTACCTACGCATTTAATAACATAAGGCACTACCTGGGGTACTTGTTACAGATGGTTAAGTCGATCAAGATTGAAATTGAACAATGGGCAACTTACCAGTCATGACATCATCTCGCCCATCTAGCTCAGCCCGCTCAATCACATTGAGACGGCCCCCACGGTCCCCCTGTGGTCCACGACCTCTGTCTGCACCTCGTCCACGCGACGCATTCCCACCAGACGCATCTGAAGTAGATCCTCCTACTCGACCCACCAACTGTGGGCACTGTGACCTCAAATGTCCTTGCTGTCCGCAATTCCAGCAGTGGGGTCCGCTTCTATACGGTGGCTGTGCATAAGTCCGAGGCCTAGAGGTCTCTCCACCGCTTCTCGGCCTCGTCTGCCTATGATGGGGTCTAATCGGCCCCCCTGACTCCCTGCGACGAGCGGCCCTCACGCGCTGCATATAAGCACGAGCTCTTTCAATGCATAAAGCCTGATCATATGCTGAAGCTAAGCAGGTGTGTTGGTTGCTAAACCCAGTCCGGATCTCAGCCTTCAATCCATCCACAAACTTCGAAACCTTATCTTCCTCATTAGCAACTAGCATTGGTACATATGACATGAGTTCCACAAAACGACCATAGTATTCAGACACTGTCATATTTCCTGCTTGCTCCAGGTTGAGAAATTCCCTCTTTTTAACATTCACCATCTGTGTAGTGAAAAAGTGGGATCTCAAAGCATGACAGAAAACTTCCCATGAGAAGTTGGGTCTCGCCATAAGCTCACTCTTACGCGACCTCCACCAATGGAGAGCTGGTCCAGTAAGATACTGCTGTCCCACCCTGACCTTCCAATTCTCTGGGCAGTCTATATTCTCGAAGATCTCCTCCATATGATAAATCCAAACAGTCAGAGCAACCGGGTCTACTCCTCCACTAAAGACCGGCGGTTGATAATGCCTTGCTAGATGCACGTAATCCACGGGTCTGGGTGGTGGTTGTGCAGGTTGATTCGCCTGCCCCTGATACATCCCATACATAGCACTAAACATATATTGCATAAACTGGGGGTCAAATGGCATCTGTACAGGTGGCGGTGGTGGTGGAGGCACTGGTTCGTCCTCATAGTTCCAGTCATCCTCCACCTCTACAGGTTCCTCAATTGGAACATCTCCCACGTGATCATTGCCAAGTCCACCATTCTCATGGTACTGTCCATGACCCCCAAAAGCTGGCCCCGGATTCCTACGAGGTCTTCCCCTTCTCCTGGGCCTTCCATCCCTGCGCGGCGGCATCCTATATTCGTAACGTAACGAGACATTCAGTAACACTCGGTAAATAAGAATAATTCTTTACCGAACATCGATTATTAAGTATAGATCTCCCGGAATATCCCCAAGGATTGATCCTGGTTTGATTCACAAACCACAATCCACCCTATAGGGGACGCAGATAACCAGAAACAATGCAATTATCAAGAATATAAGTAGAACCAGATGCAATTCCTACACTATATGCTTTCCCCCACACATCTCACCACATGCTTGTGTTAGAATTCTAAGCACATACGAGCAGACATGGCTCTGATACCAAATGTAACGCCCCAAAAATTTAAAACCAAATTTCTGAGACGTCACTGCCGTGTTACCTCTCTTAAACTGTTGGCCAATCAATTTAAGATCAATAACACGTAGCCAAGTAACCAGGAAGCCAATGAATCATAATATCAGAGTACAAATCCAGAAAGGAAACCTCACGTCATAACAGACGTCCGGCTTACAAGCCTTATTTATGCGACATAACAGTCGAAATATCAGTCTCATCTCACCTGTCAGAGATATCAAATTAAACACAAGACAGAATATAGTGTACCGATCCGTACCACAACAGTACGAGACTAGGTAATAAGTCATAGCATATTATTCAAGTCAAGCACATAAGTCCACAACATGCTAATGCATCCCTAGGTAGATCACTCATCCCCAAACCCCACATCGTGCTCAGGCTCTGCGTCCTCCCCGGGAATATCTATACATAAAAACATAGCAAGGGTCAGTACAAGGTACTGAGCAAGAATAGAAGAATCGGCATAAGGGGAAACAAGAATTAACTTGATTCCCTAGAAGTATATTTATACATATAGGTGGAGGAATATTCCGTTTTTAAACATTTATTAGGCATAACATAAAAATTAAACAGTGCAAATAAGTAAACATCACACCGTCCCATACCGGTGCTTCAACCACAGCAAATAAGATGAATGATGGATGATGAGATGAAATGTTATGACCTAGGATGTCTATCTACCCTAAATGCAACACATAAGCATGCCTAGCGCGCACCTAGGTACCATGGTCGGTATTCCCTCCCATATAAGGGTCCACACCCCTTAATGGTCGAGAGACATACCCACAGTGCCCCCGCCGCGGACACTAACAGCTGAAATCGTGGCTTACGGCAAGCGGGTCAGGCTAAGGGTCATGAGCCCTTTCTAGCCAAATACAGACTAGGATATAAATCCTTTTCAGTCTCAACATATCATCACAGATATTCACATATCATCACAAATATTCACATATCATCACAGATATTCAGATTCAATTCAATCACTCATCTCGAGTGAAGTATTTTCTTTAAAATAAATAGCTTTAAAATCAGACTAGGATATAAATCCTTTTCAGTCTCAATATATCATCACAATTATTCACATTCAATTCAATCACTCATCTCGAGTGAAGTATTTTCTTTAAAATAAATAGCTTTAAAATAGTCTGGGCTCTTTGAAATATACTACTAGTTTATCAATGATAACTTTAAAAATAATAATACTTGAAAATAATAGTTTTTAAAAAGAATAATCCGGGCTCTTTAAAATAGTAGTTTTAAAATATTCCGGGGTGTGCCAAGTCCCACATTTCGGCACCAACACATAATCAGATTCCACACATGTCAATACGTAAATTACGTGTCATGACAAAATAAACAACTCATCGCGAGTTAAGTGTCAAGGGTGTGCCAAGCCCCACATATCGGCACTAACACTCACATCAACGTAGAAGCGAAACAAGACTCGATCTCAACTAAGGCATAGTAGATCACCGCTAATCGCAACTAAGTTCAAAGATTGTGAGCATAATGATGGTTATGGCATGCTAGAAGCATAAGAAGAACTAAGGAAACACGAAGGACAAGAATCGGAAAACGAGCGAACGAACCGCGCGGGCAGGGGGGGTGGCGCGCACCCGGCGCGGTTTTTACACAAAAACCGCGCCAACCCCGCGCGGGACTCCTTCGTCGTGACGTTCGATCGCGCGCTGCTCGCGCGCTGTTTGGCTAAAGGGCGCCCCAACTGCGCGCCGACACAACAGAAACGATGGAAATGGCGGTTTCCGGCCATTCCACCGATTATGCCCCCATTTAGGCCTATCTCTACCCTTGCCTGATATGTAGATGAGTCTCCAAGCTCCTCTTCTCAACCTGCAAGCTTCCAATCAACAATTCCAAGCCTATATTGCAAGAATCAAGCTCCAAACATCATAATTCATCCAAGAACATGATTTCTTGATCTTGAAACCATTTGAAGCTTAAAAACTGAAATCAACAACACCAAAATGGTCTCAAGTACTAACCTTAGCTTCCTCAACTGATTTGAAACTCCCAAGCAAGGATTTAACACAAATTCCAAGCCGATCTACAAGAATTTCAACCAAAATCATTTAATCCCGCCACCAACTTGCTCCCTTCAAAACCCACCTCAATACTCTTCCAAACTATGAAATACTTGATGTAAATTACTTACCTAAGGTAGTATGATGAAACCCCCAATTGATTTGAGCATAAAATCAAGGATTTGGGAGGATTTGGCACCAACCCTAGCCTTCCCAAAACTAGTGACGGGAATGAGGGAAGAGAGGGGAAGAGAAGATGAGGAAATGGGTTTCCAACACCCAAAATCTGATTTTTAAGGGTAAGATGGATCCGGGTCGGGTCGGAATGTGGGTTAAAAGAGTTACACCACTTGTCTTGACCACATTGCACCCATTTGAGCACTTGACTCTTATTATCTAGTGAGTTGAACTCACTTATTTCCCCCACTTAACTCTTCATTTCCTACAAGATAATCCACATACTAAGTCTTTTGTTAATTAACCATAATTAAATTAATTAATTATGAGTTAATTAAATCGGGGTGTTACAGAGGCTGAATATATAGCTGCTGCTCATTGTTGTACACAGTTAATCTGGATGCGATAGATGCTCATTGACTATGGTATCTCCTTGGATGATTTTCTTATTCACTGTGATAATACCAATGCCATCAACATCTTCAGGAATCCCGTGCAACATAATCAGAGCAAACATATTGACATTCGTTTTCACTTCATTGGAACAACTCGCAGACATCTTGACCAAGAGCTTGGATTCTTCTCGGTTTGAATTATTGAGGCGCAGTTTGGGCCTCTGTTACTCTCTCTAATGGGCTTATTCGGATGGGCCGGTGTTTTTCTTATAAAATATCTTTTGCTCGGCCCAGGGGATTTTCTTTAACCGATTGAGACGGTTTCCCCTCCACCATCATTACACTGCAACCGCCTCTCCTCTTTCCTTCGTGCCTCTGCAAGTTTTCTCTGTCCTTCTCATTTCAAAATTTGAACGTTCGTCAATGGCGTCCAAATCCAGCTCGTCTTCGCACCCTGATGAGTTTCTCGATGTTACACCTCTTGCCGTGGATGATTCTACCTATCGGGCTCGTCTTGCTGCGGAACAATCTCCCGGAGATGAGCATTTTGAGGATGCTCAAGACGACATCAATGCCGCGATTGATTCATACTTTGCTGATGACCCTGAAGCTGCAACCAAGGAGGGTTCTATCCCTCAAACCCAACAGAAGCATGTTGAGACTCCGTCGGCCGGCACAGATCCAAAAGCGGGTGTTCTGACAACAGAAAACCCTCAATCGGGTTCTGGAAGTCCAACACCTCCTTCGGTCCCTGTCCTCGACGCGTCTCCCTCCGTTCCGGTGCCCCCTGGCTCTAGCTCTCCTCCTTCGCCTACTGTTGTTGCCACTGGGGAAGGCCTGTTGATGTTGGATCCTCAGTCCAATACTCCGCCTCATTCTGGGACTGCTCAGCAGGTTCCCTTTGGTGCTTCTCTTGCCCCTGGTGTTCAAACTTCGCAGGAACAACCCATTCCTGATGATCAAGATGATACGCCTCTTGATGAAATTCGGAGACAGGTCCACGAGAAAGGGAAACGCAAGGCTGCTCCTACTGTGTCCAAATCCCCTCCGAAGAAGTCTAAGAAGGCTACTCCTAAAAAGAAGAAGTCTATCCCTGTTCTCAAGGAATCCGATGCTCATTCTCATACCTATTTCTCGGTCGATGGCGAGAGGTATGCCACAGAAACCCTCAACTCTCGTGGTTTTATTTATGAGGAGTGTTATGTGCATCCCTATAATGAACAGATATGATTTTCTGAATACTTAGAGAAAAAGCATCTCTCTATTTGGGCTACTACTCTTAAACAGTATTCCCCCACTATTGTTCGTGAGTTTTATGCTAATTTGCATCCTGATATCCTTGACCCTATCTCCCCTTGGTATTGTAAGATTTATCTTCGTGGAGAATTGATTGATATGACTCCCTCTGTCTTTCATGAGTTGTTGGAACTTCCTACCAACACTGATATGGCTAATCATTTTGATTTGCTAAATGTTGAGTTAGCTGCTATTGCTTCCACTATTTCTGCTTCTAAGAAATCTGCTTTTGGAAGACGTTCTATGAGTCCTTCTGATCTGTCCATGAAATTTAACTTTCTTTTTCGCATTGGTGCTTCAAACTTCTTGTCTACTTCTAATGCCAGTCAGCTTAGTTCTACTATGGGCAAACTGTTGTATTCTATTGATGAGTGCCCTGAAATTCTCAACTATGATTACCTGATCATTAAGCATATGTTGAGATTTTCACGGGACAAAATTGAAAGGAATACTCAATTGCCATATCCTACTCTTATTACCCTCTTTGCCAACTCTTGCCATTTGCTTGCTTCCTCTGAAACCTTCATCAAAGTCAAGAAACATCTACCCTCTGACAAGCTTAAGGGTCTTCACAATGACTTTAAGCTTGGTCCTTAAATGCGTGGCTCTGCATTGGTGAATCACATTCGGGGTGAGCTGCAACAGGTTGAAAAAGAGTTGGGTGCTCTCAATGATAGGCAAATGGGACTCAAGCGGACTGTTCGCAAGCTGATCACCCTTATTCCGCATTCCTTTGATGCTCCAGCTGAGGGGGAGGATGATTCTGAAGGCACTCCCTGATCTGCCAAGTAAAGGGGAGTTACAGTGGAAAGGGTCTGCTGGACACTGATGTTTTACTGTTGTTGGAACAACTTTTGATTGTTTTAAAGATTCAGACATTGTTCTATTTCTCTTATGGTATTCTGGAATTCTGGTCTGTACTTAATACGATTTGGATTTGGATTTCTGGCATATTTTGGATGCATATGTTATTTGGCCCTAGATCTATATCTGATGCTTGATTATACCTACTCTTCTTTTGTCTCTATCTCTCATGGCATGGATGGATATTGGGATTAGGATGCTCAACTTGGTCTGGATATTACTTGTTATCATTTATGTGTTTCTTCCACTGTTTTGACTACTTGGCCCGATCATCTCCACAAAGGGGGAGATTATTAGGGACATTTCTAGTATTGTGAAGATGTTCGCTAAAACTGTTGTTGTTGCAACATCGTGCAAACAACGCTTGTTTCTCTTTACTGAAAAAGCATAGAAAAGTACAATGACGTGGCATTTCCCCTTAGCAGGCTTTTAAGGGTTTTGATGGGCCTTAAAACCCATATATATACCTGACTTCGTCCTTAAGGGAAATGAGAGTGTCCCTGCCACAATCACAGCTCAATTTACAGAGCATTTGAAGATTCTAAGCTGCGATTATGGAGTTTTGGGAGCTGTAAAAGATAATCCCCTGAAGTTCGTTGTTCGCAGAAGGCATCAACAACCACTCTACAACTGGTATAGCTTTAGCTGTTGTGTCTGTTGTATTTTGATGGGGATTTAGGTTTGTGTTTAGGCATTTCTAGACTTATTGTTTGTAAACACAACCTGTGCATAGTTTGGGTGTTTTTATCACCATCGCGCCTGATTTGTTGAGTAGCTAAGATTCCACAAACACCACCTTAACATCTGCTGGTGAATTGAGTGCATTTGGGTAGATAGGTGAAGCTCCCTTGTGTTTCTCTAGTCTAGGTTGATTAGATAGAGAAGTTCACTGGAACGTAAGGATGTGTAAGGTGTGTTGATGTGTGATTCAACCGTTTGTGAGAATCTAGTGAAATTCTGGCTTGGAGCCCCCAGATGTAGATAAATGGATCGAACTGGATAACCAAATTCGTCTCTGGTTATGGTTTGCAGGTTGTTGGGATAACGCTCAAACAACCTTACAGGGTTTTACAGCTTACTTGGGCCTGTCAAATCTTTTTTAAAATATCTTTCTAACTAATCGACATCTATATTTAGAAAATAAATCTATATTAATATAAAATTATCTTGATTAAATCATTCTATGTTTATTAAAAAGATATAAATTGTAAATAAATTAAATGATACTGTATATTTTATATTTTATAAATATATAATTAAATTTTTTTTCGTAACAATCTATCTATCTATATAATAAATCATGAATACTTTTTGGCATGTGCAGACTCTTTTGTCCTCATTATATTTAATTCATCCTTCTTAAATTTAAGGAGTTAATCAGTCATTATATGTTACTCCCTCCGTCCCATTATTTGTGTCCCATTTCTTTTGGACACGGTTTTTTATGTGAGGATAGTTATTATTTAATGTAGGGTAGATTAGTGTTTAAAGTAGGGATAAATTAGGAATTTATGTGATGTGATTGGAATGTGTTTGAATTTTTAATTAATTTATTTATGTGTGATGTGATAGTTGTGTGTTAAAATTTTAATATATTTATTTATTTATGTGATATGATGGGAGTGTGTTTGTATTTAATTATTTCCTAAAAAGGAAATGAGACAATTGAAATGGGACGGACTAAAAAGGAAAGTGAGACAGAATTAGTGGGACGGAGGGAGTATTTTTTAGATCAACGATCCTTATTAAAACACATAGGCAGACTGATAGCTGCCGAGTAATCGCTGAGTAATGTCATGTCATCAAACACATCATCAATATCTATATTTAGAAAATAAATCTATCTATTAATATAAAAAAATTTGATAAAATCTTCATATATATTTTTAAAAAGATATAATTCTTTTCATATAAATTATTTTGATTGTATATATAAATCAATCTATTAATATAACAATCTTTTTGGTACATATAATATAAATTATTTTTTTGGTGACCTATAATATTATTGTATAAAATAATATTGATATATTTGTTAACAGGCCATTGACTTCTCAAAAAAAAAATAAAATAATATTGATATATATAATATAAATGATTTTTTGATACATATAATATAAATTATTTTTTCATGTATATTATTTTTGATACATAAAATTTTGTTAAAATATTATAATATTATTATTAAATAAATTTAGTTAGGTTTTTATCTCTATAAAATATATAATCCTGTATCAATAAAAGGAATATAATTACCATAGTTTAAAAAATATATATTTCATTCAAAATATATATTGAATAATTAAATTTAAGAAATATTGTGAACTATAAAAATTTAATGAATTTTATATCCTAATTTTGCACCTGGCTTAATTTTGAAATTAAACAATATAAATGAAGTAAATATATATTTTTAAATTATAGTAAATATATTTATCACGTCAAATATTTATAAATATAAAACTATATAATATTAATTATCCGATCAAATATATAATAGTATAGGAGTATTTAAGAAATATTAACATATTATAATATTAATAAATAAATTTAGTTAGGTTAAAATATGTATCTAAAATATAATTCTATATCAATATAAAGAATTTGAAATAATAGATTTCAAATATTCTTAATCAATGACATATTTAAAATATAAATGTTTCATTAAGAATATGGTGTAAACATAAATCGACCTTAAAAATATTGATAATATAAAATAACTAATCACCTAAAAACTTTCATACCATTCTAGCCAAATTCTATATAATTTTTTTCTTCTTTTTAAAGAAGAAAAGAAAGAAAAGAAAAAAAAAAAAGACTAAAACACATCATACTTTAATTGTTAGAAATAATATCTTTAATCCTTATTTATTTCAATATATAAAAAAAATATATATGAAATTCAAAGTAAATTTTTATATAATTTTTTATATATAAGTAATTTGTATTGTAAAAGGATATAAGAAGTGTGTTAGTAGAAAGTTTTGTGGGAATCATAAATAGTTTTGGGTTGTAACAATATTTTTACCCAAAAGCTCTAATATTTTTTGAAGTAATCATGACGTTCAAACATGATACAGAACATGTGAATATAGACTTTCAATCAAACATATTTACCATTTTATTTTTCACAAAGAATAATCTAAAGTGAACATTTAACATAAATATAAATATACAATACTAAACTTATCAAGTTTTCCACTTGCTCTCAATAATTTAAATATAAAAGCGAAACTATTTATATTTAGTTTTCTAACAGTAAAAATAATTTATTTTATGTTATGTTCATTTGGTTTGTGGATTTGAATTTTCCTTCAATCCTCTTATTCTCTCATTTATTTCCCTTTTAAATTTTTGTTACATGCATTCCAACCACCATTTTAAGTAAAAGATTTTTTTTTTGTAAACAAGTCTGAGAAGGCGGGCAAAGAGAAAAAAAAGAAAAAAAAATTAAAAACACAAACAAGAGACTTTGAATCTCATGTAATTCAAAAAAAATTATATTCTCATTTTATATCTTCATATAAGTTCAACACGCACGCGCAGCGGGCGAAAAAATCTAGTATTAATTAAAACTTAAAATTAATTTTGGGCTCCTTTTACCAATAGCAGTTGGCTTGAGTGGATGGGGGCTCTAGTCCCTTAAGCAAAGTCTCGGGTTCGAGCCTTGTGTATGCAAAAAACTGCTTTTGAGAGAGGCGTCCTTGCCCTTGCAGATCCTCGAGGATTAGTATTTGGGTCCAATGTAGCCTGGGGATACCCGGTTTAATCCAGAAAATTTTGGGCTCCTTTTAAATTAAATATGGACTACATCTGAACACGAACACTCTGAGGACCGACTATGTCCACAATATTACTATTTCTAGAGGCAAGAAACAACTCATTTTTTTTTTAGCCGAACTCAGAGAGAAGAAACAACTCAGTTAATACACCAAGTCACAAAAATAAACCACAAAAAATTCATAAAATTCGCCCAAACTGTTTAAATATTGAAGATTCATAAAAGGTTATAATTGTGTGGCATGAACCCACCGCTCCTTTCCTAACCTGTATAGGTTGTTAAGAAAAAAAATAAAAATAAAAATTGAAGATTCGCCCACAAAAATAGTGAAGCTTCCCCCAACCAAAAAAAGAAAAAGAAAAAACACTTAAAATTTGTACTATTATACATTTACTCGTTGATTTTATTTTTCAGATACAAAACTTAAAATCAGCTTTTTTTTTGTAGAACTTCATGTAATTTATCCCAATTAAACTTCAAAATCCAGAAAGTATGGCAATTATCAGCTCTATATTTCCAATAGTCACTTAAAATCAATTCCAAAAAACTTACTACTACATAAAACGCAACATCTCAACGATCCAATGCCGAGTGATCCAACTCTCCTACCGAATTTAACTGGAAAATTGCCTCAAATCATCCAAAATCCCTAATGTGTATATGCCTGGACAGAAGATGCTAATGCGAAAGGGGTGTTTGGCAAAACAAACTAAATTGAATCAACTCATTTTTTAGACATTGCGAGACGAAATAGTTTTTTTTAAAGAGAAAAAATAGCATTTTGGATTTTAGCTTACTGTAGGCAAAAGGTTAGTCTCAAAATTATCAAACAAATAATTTTAACTAATTTATTACTCACGTAATCAGTTAACAACTAACATATAGTTTCAAACAAGTTCAAAGCCAAATTAATTGAGTTTATATACATAAATATTATTTTAAAAAAAAATAGAATTGGGCTGGGATTAGGCCCAAAACCTTGTTGGGCCATTACTTTTTGGACATTTCACTTCCTTGGGTTTTTATATGTCTATTAAGTAATATGGCCCATTACGAAATGTCCTAGGGTTTGGCTACCATGTAGTACTATAAATAACTGGCGCTTCTCACTTCTCTCTGCCTTCATCGTATCCGCCTACGCCTAGTTACCTGAGGGAATTCCGGAGACTTACATTGCGTTGCTGCCGGAGAGTATATTCTGAAGCAGCATGAGGGCCAAGGTAGCGCATCTTCTTTTGATCTATTGTTTGTTGTTCCAGTTTTAGCATTCTTCTAATCTGTGGTAGTGGTGTGATGAATGGCTATAACTTGAAATAATTCTTTCATGAATACTGGCCTGTTTTTATGTATATTGTGGGCTGTACGATGAATTATTGTGGGGGAAAAATGGTGCTGTAAAACGATTTACTATCCATAAGGTGGTATGTGTTGGATTTTTCCATTGTCTCAGGCTTTGCAGCGTTGAATTATTGGATTCTTTTGATAGTAGTTTTTCGTGTTTTTACTGTGGTTCATTTCCTATCTCCTGTTTTACAATGATTTTTCTATTAAATCAATTAATTAACTTAAATTATGTGTTTACAGTGCCCTTGTCTATTAGTACTGTTTTCGTTTCTTTGATTTGTGAAAATGTAATGCACCAAAATAGAATCTTGTGTGTCTTTTGGTTTCCTCATGGGAACAAACTAGGAAAGGGGTGTGCGTAGTTTCCAATTATTGACCGTGGTGGATGTAATCAAATATGGTGATTCTTGATTTGATCTTCAAAAGAATAAATCAACCAACATCTGATAATATCCAATTTTATCATCAATACCATGTTAAATTATATAACTGAGTTCATCTGATATTCATTTTGTTGCAAACTTCATCTGATTTTTATACTAGTATGAAATTTTTGGAGATCTTATTTTCACACGGTTTTTATTTTCATTATGACTATTTTTTGATACATTCGGTATTGACTAATAGTATTGGGCTAACAAAATGGTTAATATTTTTTATCCTACGTGATTATTCAATCTTTTGAAAAATGCTCTGGTACACCCAATCATGAGGAACCACACCACCTCATTCCCGTATTATCACCAGACCAAATACCATGATTTTTAGGCCTGTGTATACTTGCTTGTGTAGTATTCTCGACTGAAGAAAGTCATAAGCTTTTTTTGGTGATTAATCTTGTGTTGAGAGTTGAGACCAGTTGTGTGTATTCATTGTATATTTGGGGGTGAGAATGGAGGAAATTCGTATATGGAAAGAAAGCTTTTTTTTTTTTTATCAATCTTGAGATCAGTGATATTATACTTTGTATATTTGGTGGTGAGAATGGAGAGGCTACATTTTCCATTATTTGGATTATGCAAGAATAACTATTTGCATTATGTCAAGCTGACGTTTTTTTTTTACAAATTTGCAGTGGAAGAAGAAGCGTATGAGGAGATTGAAGAGAAAGCGCAGAAAGATGAGACAGAGATCTAAGTAGGTAATTGGACAAGGGATCCAGACAATTTCTTTGGCAAGCTTCCTCGACATGGGATCTAATATTCCTTGTCATTTGGAAGGAAGGTTTTGTTAATGAACTGTCTTAATTCTGGGCTGACTCCTTTTTTAACTTGGAATCGAATTTCTTTGTTTGAAAGACAGATTTACATTTGTTGTTTTTACCCTTGTGTACTTTAAACTTCAATTTGAATGAAGAGTATACGCGACTACTGTCTGTGCATGCTCTGACTGGTTATATGTTGAATACCTACAATGCTTTTAATATATTATTATCTGGTTTGCGGTGATGCAGAAGACCTAACCGATGTTAATGGGAGATCCCAATGGGTTTTATTTTTAGGTCTTTGAATGTAGAAAAGGTGTCTAATTTGGAAGAGGATTATGGGCGTACCTTTTAAAAGTTTTGTGCTAATGCTTTGTAGACGATCGAAGTGAACTGGTGATGTTAATTGTTAGTAATCGTTTTAGTAAGAATGTAAGTGTATAGTACTCCCTCCGTTTTTAAATAATTATAACATTCCTGCACTTCACGCAATCCAATACACATTTTTAACGCTCAATATCTCAAATTATATAAAAGTACAAATTATAAAAATTTGATAATATAAATCTACGCGATTATACGAATCTAACAAGATCTCAATTGACTATATTTATTTTATATAACTGTGTAAAAAAGTAGAATAAAAATTACTCAATGAATAGTAACAACTATGCAAATGTTACATTTATTTGAAGACGGAGGGAGTATTTTTTTGGCATATTCCTTTATCAATCACTTGTTTTAGATTTAGAGCAGATGAAGATTTAGAGCTTTTGCGTTTAGGAAATTAGAGCTATTTCAATTTGGCTGTAATGATTTCAAGTTTTAAAGGTACTACCATTAATAAATTTAAATCTCATACAATATTATATAACATCGATAACTGTTATATAATATTAAACCTATTAGCTATATAATATACATTATTGTACATTATATTAGTATAGGGCGTGTTTGTTTGTGTAATTATTTAGAAGAGCAGAACATGAAAAACAAAGGAAATGGAAAGAAACGAATATTTGATATATTTTCCACTTGAATGGAATTCAGTAGTGTACATACTCTCATCAATTCACCCCATTTTATAGGCACAAAACTGCCTAGCAATGTCTAATAATAGTAACTAAATAAGTATATGGCAACAAAGCATCCACACATCTGCTATGTCGACGTCCACGTAATGAGATAGTATTGTCGACGTGCCTTGTAACACTCCCCCTTGTGGATGCTTAAATACAAGGAATATGCCTCGTTAAAACCTTATTAGGAAAAAACTCAGTGGGAAAAAAATCCTAGTGAAGGAAAAAGAGTACAAAATCTCAACGCCGTCGCATTCCAATTTTCTTCATGAGCTTCTCGAATGTCGCAGTTGGAAATGCCTTGGTCAATAGATCCGTTAAGTTCTCCTCTGATCGAATTTGTTGCATATCAATTTCGCCATTCTTTCAATATATATTGACTCATTGACCTCAACCAAAAACATTCTCGATTAGCCTCATGGATTGCTAATATTTCGGCATGATTTGATGAAGCAGCCGTTAATATTTGTTTCATAGATCTTCATGAGATAGCAGTTCCACCACACATAAAGATATAGCCTGTATCGGCATATCTGATCAACTCATATCGAGAATCTTTTGGATAGAATAACCCAATGTCAATTATTCTCTTGAGATAGCGAAAAATGTGTTTTATGCCTTTCCAATGTCGTTGAATAGGCAAGAATTAAATCTTGCGAGTAAATTAACAAACGCGATATCAGGTCGCGTGTTATTCGCAAGATACATTAACGCGCCAATCGCGCTTAAATATGACACTTCTGGGCCAAGTTCTCCGTTATCTTCTTTTGGTCTAAATAGATCTTTTACAGGATCAAGTGCCTGAACGACCATTGGACTACTTAATGGATGAGCATAATCCATTTGAAATTACTTTAATACCTTTTGGGTATAAGTTGATTGATGAACAAATATACTATTTTCCAAATGCTCAATTTGCAGACCAAGGCAAAATTTTGTTGTTCCGAAATCTTTGATTTCGAACTCCCTTTCTAGATATTCAACTGCCTTTTTCAACTCTTCAGGAGTTCCAATTAAATTTAAATCATCAACACATACTACAATGATCACAAATTCTGACTGTTTTTCTTTATAAAAAGACAAGGACAGATAGGGTCATTTATGTAACCTTCATTTATTAAACTTTCGCTGAGGCCGGTAAATAATGTGCATCTAGATTGCATTAAAGCCAATATTTTCTTTAACCGACATTCATCAACCAATTTTGGTTTGCAATATCATTTCATCTGGATTCCATGTATTTTATTTGTGACAATTGCTTGAGATCTCATTCCTTTTAAGGGCCCTGCTCCTTTGGAGCTACTTGCTCTTTTCTAGAGCTTGTTTCAACAATTTCGTCACTTTCTAAAATTTGTAAACCTCGAGGATTTTTACTTTTGGAACCAGATGATTTACCGCACTTCAGACGTGCAAGAAATTATTTTCGACATTCGTAATTGGTCCATTTAGGATATACTCGGCACCAAGTGATTATCTTGTGCCACAAGCATTTTCTCAGGAAACAAGTTTTCCTTGGGCAATGCCGATATGTGTGATTTAGTAACCCTTCCAGAGTCACATGATTCGCTTGGCAACGAATTTGCAATTTATGCAAATATACAATTCTTTGCAATCATAATAATAGTTTTTTTTTTAATCATAATAATAGTTTTTTATTTTTTCGGTTGATCCACATCTCCCCCTAATGCCGAAAAATAATAATTTGCAAACCTTATATAAATCACCAAATTTTGGTACCAAATATAATTTATTAACGGTGATTTATATCTGACGTATGTATACCCAATCGTCATTGGGAGCCCAAATGGGTTGGCATAATGGGGACGTACCGCGCACCCAAATATTTTCTATTATTAAACATTGGGTTTATATAAATGTTAGGGGAGAGAATTAATGACACTATGTCGGCTTTATTTTCAAGATCGTTGCTGCATAGCATGTCCCAAAACGATTGTAGGTAACTTTGACCTTATCAGCCAAGCGTGCAATTATTACTTATTTTGGCATATACTTTAGCCAGGCCCGGCGTGCACGCGATTAAAATTCAGCGGCACTATCCAATCTTATTTTCTTTATTGGATGTCATTATGCTCACAATTTGATTATGTGTGCAAGCAACGCATATAGATTCATTTAAATTTGAATCTCCAATGATTCATCTCAGCATAATGCTTTTAGGAGGATGCCCAAGCCGATCGTGCAAGTAAGAAAATTATGAGTAGATTTCAGGTCTATCACAATAGTGTTGCAATTTTCTTTAACCAATTTCTTTGCATCATGATTTGAGTAATCAGATATAGTCTTATTGCCTCTCTCAGTGTTTCAATTTTTCCGAATATCACTGAAGCTTAGTAAGCTCTTTCGAGATTTTCACAATAATAGTGCATTTTCAAGCACAATATTTATTCTCCTTCAGGAGGTACATAATGACTCTTCGAGAGTCTTATTGAACTTCCACTGATTTTATTAGCAGTGGGTTTTTCCTATTTTCAATTGGGATAATGGCTATTGCATTTCATTATCATGTGCGTAATAGCACTTTCGATGAGGCATATATCATCTCTGACTTTATTTTATTCGGCATCCAAATTTATTTTTCGAGAAGACAAGCACATGTGTATAATTTATATAGTATAATTTATATACACAAAATAGGTATTCAAACTAAAAGGGGGTTGTATAATGAGGAGTGAATTCATAAATTCTCATTTCATTTGGCCCCAGTATTGTGCTCAATGAATTTATTTAAGCCCGTCCATGTGCGTGATATCATATTTCACTATATGATCAAATGCATAATTGTGATCAATATAGTCTCCAAAAACCGGCCTTTAATTTTACTCTTTTGAGAATTCATATAAGCAAGTCAGATATCTAGCCAGATGACATTTAAATGTCCAACGACTTTCAATATCACAATAATCATAATGTGTATTTCCTGGCATAATGAGATTAAACCTCTTTTGGGTTTATAATCCCTTTTGTAATCACATTGACAATTCCACGGAATTTATATTTTCATGTTTCGCCAATATGGCTTTATCCGATTTCAATTTCGATCACGATTTGGTCAATATTTTGCCTTTTGGCATAGCAATAATCACGTCCTGGATTATCATATTCAGCCACTTTCTCCTTTGGAAAAGGCAATCACTTGTTGGCTTGAATTCATAATGCTCAGCCAAGAAAGTCAATATGATCATCAATAACCGTAAAATTTTTCCACATTTTGGTGAATTTTCAATAGCCTCTTTTATATATATATATATATATATATATATATATATATATTGGCGTAGTAGCCTATTTATACTACTTTGAGTATTTCATAATTCCCCCCGGTTTTACCAGGTCCAGATATATACCCTCTTTGGGGGGGGGGGGGGGGGGGGGTTGCAGCATTTCGTCATTACAAAGATAATTTGATTCCGGCCTAGTATTGGCCAATAACTCAATTGTTTTTTCAAGCCAAGTGTGATATTTTTATCACCACAATATTTTTTTAGGCTCATAAAGGCCTATTTCATTCTTGATATTATTTTCCCGAAATATGCCATTTGGATAGAATCTAATCCTGCAAAGTTAGTCATAATAATAAAATTAAAAATAGCAAATAAACAAATATACCTCCGAATTCTGGTAGATATGTTGGTTTAGTCACGTTCTCTTCGGGGAATAGATGAACATTATCCATGATTCATAATATTTTATTGCTTATTCAGCCAAGAGAGACATTACGATCATCTTCAGGTGATCGAATAATATTTTCCACAATTTGGTGGATTTTCAAGTGTAACATATTGTCACTTTAAAAGCTCATCAAAGTGATGGCAAAAATATATGATAGCAATTGCTCTGTCGGTATATATGACCAGACTAAGACCCATTATATCTGTTGGTATAACCAAACTAAAATCAACGGATCCGGTTGGTATTCATGACCAGGACTAAGAGCAAACTTGTTTGGTGCAATTCACTCAATCTTGGCTGCTTGGTTTTTATTGGAGCGATAGTATCTTCCAACCCCATCGATGTCAAGTGCGCTTTTAACGTCTCGTGCTCAGGATATGTAATTATCCTCAGAAACTCATAACGGGAGAAATTCCTGCTTTGAAAGGTTAGCCATAATTGTATTGAACATAGTAGAAATATATACCTCAAGTAATTTTCTTGGGGATTTCTAAAATTTCAGCAGAACCCCAATATGACTGGAACTTTCAGCAAAACCCGGACAGAACCCCGGTATAAACTTACTATTTCTGCAAACTCCAATATCGCTCGTGCTGATAACGTGTTATATAATATTAAACCTATTAGCTATATAATATACATTATTGTACATTATATTAGTATAGGGCGTGTGTGTTTGTGTAATTATTTAGAAGAGCAAAACATGAAAAACAAAGGAAATGGAAAGAAACGATATTTGATATATTTTCCACTTGAATGAAATTCAGTAGTGCACATATTCTCATCAATTCACCCCATTTTATAGGCACAAAACTGCCTAGCAATGTCTGCAACAAAGCATCCACACATCTGCAATGTCGACGTCCACGTAATGAGATAGTATTGTCGACGTGCCTTGTAACCATAACTCATTAAATTTTGTATTCTCTCATTAATGAATACCAGCGTACATTGTTATACATGATGTATATCTTCCATACACTAATAGTCAATGATGGTGGGCTTACACTATTGTCAATCAAGGCTGCCACCGACAACTTATTCTAAAAATCCGATAATCGAGAGGTGATACCAGTTTGCCACATTGCATTTGATGTAATGAGTAATTATGGAATTGTTTAGTATAAATACCCCAAATGATCAATAAAATGGATCATCACTTTCTCGTCCATGTCTTCTGTCCCTTTTATAAATTAAGCGCTTTCACTACTTTATACATATATATACATAAGATATAAACTAATAGGTCATATAAGTTATATAATAATACACAATACGTTATCAGCACGAGGGGTCTCTACCGGAGTTCTGTCTTAGGTATAATTTTCTATTATTACCTTTCAATATAATTATGGCTAACCTTTCAAAGCAGGAATTTCTCCCGTTATGGGTTTCTGGAGATAATTACATGTCCTGGGCACGGGACATAAAAATGCACCTGGCATCTATGGGGTTGGAAGATACTATCGCCCCTGACAAAAAACCGTCCAGCCAGGATAAGGCAAACGCCATGATCTTTCTGTGCCACCATATTGATGAATCTCTGAAACTTCAATATATGACGCTGGAATCACCACTTGAACTGTGGCTGAAATTAAAAGAGAGATATGATCATCTCAAAATGACGGTGCTGCCAAAGGCTCGAAGCGAATGGCATAATCTGAGGCTCCAGGACTTCAAATCAGTCCGTGAATATATTTCAGCGATGTTTCGTATTGCGTCACAACTGACACTTTGTGGAGAAAAAAATAACTAAATCTGATATGCTGGAAAAAATATTCTCCACATTTCATGCCACAAATCTGGTTTTACAGCAGCAGTACCGTGAGCGGGGTTTTCAAAAATACTCTGAGCTTATCACCTATCTACTTCTGGCCGAGCAAAATAAAGAATTATTGCTAAAAAATTATGAATCCAGGCCAACAGGTGCTGCCCCGTTTCCTGAAGCAAATGCCACAGAAGCATAAAACCAAGTGTGGGATCGTGGGAATCAAAGAAATCAGAATTTTAATCATGACAGAAATCGGGATCGCGGTCGTGGTAGGCCTGAATCATCTGGGCGAAACAAATATCGAAATAAACCTCGATATGAATCCAACCTCAGAAGTGACAACAGGAGGCCCTATAAATCGCAGCCAAAGCCTAAAAGAGACAGAATAATGATCAATCGTGTGATCGCTGCGGAATCAAGGGTCACTGGGCCCGAGTTTGCCGAACAACTAGTCATTTAGCTGAACTGTACCAGGCCTCCAAAAGACAAGAAAGATTTGATCCCGAGACACATCATGCCGCCCACGATGATACCTTTGATGATGTTCTGATTGATGATATTACCCACTTGGACACTGATGACTTTATTGGTGGCACAAACTGAAAAAGAAAAGTGAAAAGATCGGCTTTAGATTTTGTATTTTGCGTATGATATATTTTGCTCTTATGATATTTTGTATTTTAGTGCTTTACTCCCCGTTTTGTACCCCCCGTTATAATGTATTTTGCAGTGGTTATATTATATTACTGTTGTTGTTTTTATTACCTTCTGAAAAGAAATGAATGGCCAAGTCGAAAATGAAATCTGCCTCATTGATAGTGCTACAACGCACAGTATCTTGAAAAGCAAAAGCTTTTTCTCCCATTTAAAATTGGGGAAGACCGCAGTGAAAACTATAAGCGGTATTGAAAATTGTATTGAAGAATCTGGAAAGGCCGTTATATTTCTCCCAAAAGGGACAAAATTGGCATTTGAAAATGCCCTATATTCAAGCAAGGCTCGGAGAAACTTGCTGAGTTTTGGTGATATTCGAGAAAATGGATATCACATTGAAACTTTAAATAAGGCTGGAAATGAATATGTTTTAATTACTCAAACCATCAATAGTGAAAAGTTGGTTCATGAAAAACTGCCACGTTTGACATTATATTATACAAAAATTTATGCCGGAGAAGTACATAACCCAGTAGGCCTAAAGGCTACTAGTGAATCTATAACCTGGCATGAAAGGCTTGGACATCCGGGCAGCGTGATGTTGAGGCGAATTATTGAAAATTCCAGTGGCCATAAATTAAACCATAAAATGGTTTTGAATCCAAATGAGTTTACATGTGCTGCTTGCTATCAAGGAAAATTAATTACAAGGCTATGTCCAGCAAAAGTGGGAATTGAATCCCCTGCATTTTTGGAAAGAATTCAAGGCGATATATGTGGACCAATAGATCCACTTTGTGGACCGTTCTAGTACTTTATGGTACTAATTGATGTATCAACAAGATGGTCCCATGTTTGTTTATTGTCAACTCGCAACCTAGCCTTTGCTAGATTACTTGCACAAATTATTAAATTGCGAGCACAATTTCCTGACTATCCAATAAAGAAAATACGTCTTGATAATGCTGGAGAATACACATCAAATGCTTTTGATGATTTTTGCACATCTGTTGGTATCACTGTAGAACATCCAGTTCCGTATGTGCATACCCAAAATGATCTGGCTGAATCATTAATCAAAAGACTGCAATTAATTGCACGGCCTTTATTGATGAAATCAAAACTCCCCGTTTCTACTTGGGGACATGCTATATTGCATGCAGCAGCATTAGTGAAAATCAGGCCGACAAACTATCACAGCTACTCCCCTACTCAAATTATAATGGGAAAATGGCCCAATATTTCCCATTTACGAATTTTTGGGTGTGCTGTCTATGTACTAATTGCACCGCCCCAACGGACAAAAATGGGACCTCAAAGAAGGATGGGCATTTATGTCGGGTATGAATCACCCTCGATTATTAAATATCTTGAACCAACAACGGGTGATTTATTTACTGCAAGATTTGCAGATTGCCATTTTGACGAATCACATTTCCCGACATTAGGGGGAGGAAGTAATCAACTGAAAAAAGAAATTTCGTGGAAAATCCCACTTGATATCACTGATCCTCGTACTAAACAATGTGAATTAGAAGTCCAAAGAATTGTGCATTTGCAAAGGATTGCAAATCAATTGCCTGATGCCTTCAATGATGCGGCAAGAGTCACAAAATCCTATATTGAAGCAGCAAATGCACCAGCTAAAATGAATATACCCGAAGGGAAAATTTGAAGTGCTGATGAATCTAATCCACGGCAAAAGCGTGGTAGACCATTGGGTTCCAAAGATAAAAATCCACGAAAGAAAAGAATTATACAAGTGGATGATGAAAAACCTGAAGAGGTAATAAATTCAACTTTTGAAGAAGTTGATGCTGAAAATGCTAATCCAGAAGAAAGTGAAACTATTGAAACTGCTTTCAATTATATCACTTCTGGAAAATATTGGAACCGAAAAGAAATCAAAGTTGATCAAGCATTTGCATACAATGTAACACTTGAGATGATGAAAAATGACGAGGATCCTGAACCAAAATCAGTTGATGAATATCAGCAAAGGGATGATTGGCCAAAATGGAAAGATGCAATTAAATCAGAATTGGATTCACTGAACAAAAGAAAGGTATTCGGCCCTATAGTCCAAACACCTGAAAATATAAAACCAGTTGGCTACAGATGGATGTTTGTGAGAAAAAGAAATGAAAATAATGAAATTGCAAGATACAAAGCAAGGCTTGTAGCCCAGGGATTTTCCCAAAGACCGAGAATTGATTTTGAGGAAACGTATTCCCCGGTTATAGATGGAATAACTTTCAGATATCTCATGAGCCTGGCAGTACGAGAAAACCTCGAAATGAGACTGATGGATGTTGTTACTGCATATTTATATGACTCATTGGAAAATGATATTTGTATAAAAATACCTGAAGGGTTTAAATTGCCAGAATCTTATAACTCAAAGCTCAAAGAAGTTTATTCCATTAAATTACAAAAGTCACTTTATGGGCTCAAGCAATCTGGCCGAATGTGGTACAATCGCCTCAGCGAAATTTTAATAAATGAAGGTTATGTGAATGACCCTATATGTCCTTGTGTTTTTATAAAGAAAAATGGGTCAGAATTTGTAATCGTTGCAGTCTATGTTGACGATTTAAATTTAATTAGAATTCATGAAGAGTTGAAAAAGGCAGTGGAATATCTGAAAAGGGAGTTCGAAATCAAAGATTTTGGAACAACGAAATTTTGTCTTGGTCTGCAAATTGAGCATTTGGAAAATGGTATATTTGTTCATCAATCAACTTGTACCCAAAAGGTAGTGAAGCAATTTCGAATGGATTATGCTCATCCGCTAAGTAATCCAATGGTCGTAAGGGCACTTGATCCTGCAAAGGATCCATTTAGGCCAAAAGAAGATAATGAAGAACAACTTGGCCCAGAAGTGTCATATTTAAGCGCAATTGGCGCGTTAATGTATCTGGCAAATAGCACGCAACCTGATATCGCGTTTGCTGTTAATTTACTCGCAAGATTTAGTTCTTGCCCTACTCAACGACATTGGAAAGGCATAAAGCACATCTTTCGCTATCTCCAAGGAACAATTGATCTTGAATTATTTTACCCAAAAGATTCTTGACATGAATTGATCCGATATGCTGATGCTGGTTATTTATCAGACCCACACAAAGTCAAATCCCAAACATGCTATATTTTTATGTGTGGTGGAACTGCTATCTCATGGAGATCTACGAAACAAACATTAACGGCTACTTCATCAAATCATGCCGAAATATTAGCAATCCATGAGGCTAGTCGAGAATGTATTTGGTTGATGTCAATGACTCATCATATATTGAAAAATTATGGTTTGGTCATTGAACCAAAAGTTTCCCCAACAATTTTATTTGAAGATAATTCGGCTTGTATAGCTCAATTAAAAGGGGGTTATATAAAAGGAGATAGGACTAAACACATTTCACCACAATTTTTCTATACCCATGATCTTCAAAAGAATGGTGAAATCGATGTGCAACAAATTCGATCAGATCAGAACCTAATAGATCTATTGACCAAGGCATTGCCGACTGCAACATTCGAGAAGCTCGTGAAGAAAATTGGGATGCGACGGCTTCAAGATTAAAAGTGATGTTCAAATCAGGGGAGCGATAAATACAAGAATATTGTACTCTTTTTCCTTCACTAGGATTTTTTTCCCACTGAGTTTTTTCCTAGTAAGGTTTTAACAAGGCATATTCTTAATATCCAGGGGGAGTGTTATACATGATGTATATCTTCCATACACTAATAGTCAATGATGGTGGGCTTACACTATTGTCAATCAAGGCTGCCACCGACAATTTGTTCTAGTAATCCGATAATCGAGAGGTGATACCAGTTTGCCACATTGCATTTGATGTAATGAGTCATTATGGAATGTTTAGTATAAATACCCCAAATGATCAATAAAATGGATCATCACTTTCTCGTCCATGTCTTCTGTCCCTTTATAAATTAAGTGCTTTCACTACTTTATACATATTTATATACATAAGATATAAACTAATAGGTCATATAAGTTATATAATAATACACAATATAAATCAATATTTTTTTTGCTCATTTATTGCCTTCAATGAGATTTGGGCGTTTGATGACATGAGTATTCTAAATTTAGGGCTTCCCTTCCCTTCAACTTTAGTGAGTCGGTGGTTTCTTAAATCCAATAACATCATGCGCTATAAAGAACATTCTGGCAGTGGATGATGGGTGACAAATGGGGAGTGTATAGGATGGGATTAGTTAGCATGCCTCAAAGTCCATTTTGAGTCACATGCATCAATGTGCTAATATTATGTTTAGATTGTGCTAGGGTGTATGTTAATTATAAAGATTCCATATCAAGCATAATTTTATTACCATTATATATAACCCACTAATTTGGATAATTAATACCTTCCACAATGTAATTAATGAGAATTATTGACTTTCTAATTCCACAATGTAGATTATTATTAATTTTTGTGGGCCCGTATTAATTGGAGATTGTGTATTTGAGATTGTAATCTGTCTATTTTTCACTATGATTTATGCACATCTAATATCTTTGGATAGGAAACTGCCGGATTAATAGGTATCATTGGGAATGAATGAAATCATTGGATAAAGTCAGCACTAATTAAAAATAAAATCACCACATATGAATTAAGTCAGTACATGTTATAATTATATTAGCACAGTATACAACTGAAATCATCACCAATTACATATAAAATTAACACAGTAAACAACTAAAATCAGCACCAATTAATAATATATTCATCACATATGAAATAAGTAAGTACATGTTATAATAAAATTAGCGTAGTACACAATTAAAATCAGCATCAATTACAAATAAAATATGCACAATGAATAAGTTAACACAAATGCACAATGAATAAGTTAACACAAATTATAATTATAATTTCGATTAATATGTTGAACTAAAAATTAAAAGAACATAAATTAATAGCACAGAACATAAATAAACTCATCATTACTAATATAGAATACTAGCACACACAACTAATAACACTATCATGTGTTCTGGAGAAGTGATTCTTGTAATTTTTTCCACACAAATTAGCACAACATTTTGGGTGGGCCGGAAAATCATTAGGGATGGATAGCAATTAGAGTTTTTCATATTTTTGCACAAGCCTCATTTAGAAAGTGAATAATAGTACTCATTAATTAAATTTTGGAAGGTATTAATTTTCCAAATTAGTCGGTTACATGTGATGGTAAGAGAATATGTCATTACCTTAATAAAATTTTACTTAATTATGGAATCTTTATAATAAAATACAAAATATCACATTGTGTGCTGAATGTTATCACATTGAAGCATGTGCTTCAAAAAGAACTTTGAAGCATGCTAACCGGTTCCGTATAGGATGGATTTTGAATGACCACAATGCCAGAAACTTGATGGCCCTAATAATGACTAAATTAATAGTACTTCATAATTAGCTAGGATTTTGAATTCTGGCCAGTTAGAGTGCAAGATGACAATGTTCTGCATATACATACAGCGACGGATCCAAAATATTTTTTGAGTAGTGTCACAAAGAATGATAGAAGCTATGTTGAAATTAGGAATAATAGTCACAGCACATAAAACATTAAGAAAAGCTATGTTCGAATTGATTGTAGTGTGGTGTCACCAAAAAATGTGGTTGCACCAAGCCAAATATAATCAAATGTAAAAATAAATAAATAAATAAATAAATAAATTGTACTAACTTAGAATAACAATTTTATTAATTTGAGTGGTATACTGTGCCACCACATTTATACAAGTAGATCTGCCTATGTATACAGAATGCGAAAGTAGAATTATGTAATGTTAGAATGGCAATAAACGACACTCATTGTTAATTGGCACACATCACAGTTTCGTAAAAAAAAATATTATTCAAAAATGCATAATAATTTCCCTCAATAAAATCATAATAATAATAATAACAATAAATATTAATTAAATTTATAATAGGGTCTAAAAAATGTAATGTCCATCATTAATTATTAAATTTTACCATCTTATAAACCATTTCGTCATAGAAACCAGCTGAGAGAGCCAATACTTTCAGCACCTCAACCTCAAGATTTGCACTCTAACCAATCTCCATACTTATCAGTTATCACCTACTATGCCTTTAAATGTATATGTGTTTTAGTTTAAAGCAATTGAACAAATTTCACACCAATTATTCAACCCACTTCTTGAAATGTTAAAATCTTCCTCCATACAAAAATTTCAAATACAAAACCAGCTTCAAACCAAAAAATGTATGGATGAAATTGGTCTAATATTTTTGTACAACAAATTAAAGGTAAAACCCATACGGTGGTTATAATTATAGCACTCAATGGCAGGTAGTTTAATTTTATCATGAATTATCAAAATTTTATAAATGATTATTTTAATTATTATAATAAGCCACATTAACTCCTGGAGCAAAACTTCAGTATCCCATTATTTACTTTGATCCAAAACAAATTGCCAATTCGTAAGCTAATAGTAATACTTTTATCAGACAAATATTAATACGACTTATACCTCCTCCTGTCTCTATTGTTTGAGGGATAGCACAGCAGAGCAACAAAATAAGGCTCCTAAATCAGGAGAAAATGAAATCACATTGATGGCAATCTTAAAAATTTCTTCCACCATGTGCCAGGAAAACAAAAGACAGCTAAAAAAACAAAAAGAAGAAAGAAAGAAGAAGCATCTTTACTTGTCTAGGCAAAACTTCTATGGATCTTCTTTACCTCCTTAAGATGTTTAATAACACCTTATCCCATTCAGGATATCTATGACTTCATGGGAAATTTTCTTCCATAATACGAAAAACTGATCACTATGAGCTACCATTTCCTCCTCCAGTAGCACTACCCAATGCAGGCATTGATCGCTTAGCAAATTCGAGCAACAGTTTTTTCTGCTGTTCATTTGTGTGGGGTAAGCTTGCTCGTAAGAGTTCAACGGGCATTTCTCTACTGATTACTTTGGCTGCATCCGACCCGATTGCTGTTGTGGCTGGTGAGCCTTGGGGAACGAAGGATTGTGCAACGGAGTCGTATTTATGAAAGCAGTACTTCATCAGTAGAGTGAAAAACGCATTGAAAGAGACCTGCCAAAATTGCCTGTTCAGTGCAGTGCAATTGCCAGCAGTGTCTGGGTTTGTCAAAAGCTCAGTTGCCCTGTCAAGCACAGATTTAATAATAACTGAAGCTCCATCCCCAGCTGGATGTCCAACGGGATGCATTGAAGGCTGCTCGGAGGAACACGCCACTGATGCAAGACACGCAGCAAGAGTTTTAAGCTCCATAGTATGGACACATGCAGAGATGGACTTTGCAAGGTTGATAAATGTCATGGATGCCTCAGGATCAGTAGGGATGCCGCCAAACATGAACCTCAAATTGCGGAATATGGCCATGGATACAACTCGAGTATGCTCTCCAGGGAGTAGAAACTTAAGGTACCTCAGGAGGAGCTTTCGGCCCTTTGGAAGAGAAACTATCCTCAAGAATAAAAGGTCATCTTCCCGAGCCACATTCACTGTGTTGCCATTTCTTCCCAGTGGATCAACAAGGTGAAGAGATGATGCTAAGCCTTCTATAATAGCCTGTCTCTTCTGTCTCAACTCTGCCCCACCATCTTGGAGCTGATTAAATTGTAAAAATCTGTCAATATCATCAAGATCAAGGAGGAGACAAAATCCATCTTCAATAGTCACCCTAGCTGCAAGCATTGGCTCCTGATCCAAAGGTTTCTCTGAAACTTTTGATTCAGCATCATTTGGGGAGTCAACTTCGAGTAGTGGTCGAGGCCTGCGTATTGAAGCGAAGGAGACCCTTCCAAGAGCATCGACTTGGAGAAAAGCATGCTGCTCATTGCTGGCACGGGGCTTGGAAGAACCATCTCTCAAGATAATAGGACAGAAATGATGTTTCAACTTAGCTCCAGAAGATTTTCTGGCCAAGCATGCTTGATGGTAATAATCATCAACATAAGGATCACTGCTATGTGTAGCAGCAAGCTGCATTCTGAGAATATTTTCGATCTCATTCGGGGACATGTATTTCGCTGTAAACCTTGGCCACCCACTCTCACCCCTTTGACTACCATAATCACGACTGTGGTTAGGATAATGCACCCCATGTCTAGTTCTGTTTAGTGGCATAGCTTTCGGATCTCTCAAATCTTGCAATCCAAGCATGTCAATGTTGTTCATCATGGGTGGTGATGCCGAAAGCTGACGACTCAAGAAATGGGGTTGAACCCCAGCCATACGGCCAATTGACTGTTGAAATGGATGCAAACTAGTTTGCTGAGAATGATTAGGTGGCATCAATGGTTGAGGCATTGCACCATTCTGATGGGAATGCAGTTGCGGCGGAAAATTATTTGACAGGGCAGAACGATTTCCAGAGCTTAAACCATAATTGCTTGCCCATTGATTCTGAAATTGATTGTTGATCGGGGAACCATGAGGTACCTGAGACAAGTTTCCACCAAATTGGGGCCGTTGTGGCAAAGCATTAAATTCAGCCTGGGAAACAGAAAAAGGAGAAAAGTTGGGTGAACAAATTGGTGGGTTAGGCTGGCCATTGGGTGAAGCATGTTGAAATCTACCGCCAGGAGGATGCGGAGTGAAAGGTGGCCTTGGAATAAGAACTACTTCACTAGAATAGTCATGATCAGGTGGCCTTGGAATCATAACTGGGTCACTAGAATAGCCATGATCAGGTGGCCTTGGAATCATAACTGGTTCACAAGAATAGTCATGATGCAGGCGTTGCGGTTGTGGATGTGGATGTGGATGTGGATGTGGTGGTTGTTCAGGGTATGGAGATACACGATGCAACAACTGAGGTCTCAAAATGTGAGGGGAAGAATATTGATGAGATGACCATGTTTTAGCCTCCCAATTTGCTTCAGTATCAAAAGCACGCTCATCAACCCAATTTGGGAAATGTGAATCTTGTGCTAGCTCCACAGCAGATAAACCTGCATCAAAATAACATGATAAGGGAAAAATACAATCTTGGGAAAGAAACTGAATGGGACCTTCTTATGAGAACGCATGCTTCTTTTTACAAAGAATATCATTTTGATGAGACAAAAGATAGTTATCATCCAAGCTTCGATGACCACACTGACAGACAAATCACATATTTGCATATTGTAGAGAAGTGACCCTCTGCAAAACACTATGGTACCATTTTTGCAAACATTTAAAGAGATTTGAGACAATTGGACTGTACTTCTGTATTTATTGCCCGTGTCTATCCCATGCAAGTTTGAACACTTGCAAGTTGCAACGTGAGGCAAAAATTACACGGTTAAGTCAGCAATACTTAAAACTTCACCAAGATTAATAGAACTTGAGTTGAACCACCACATATACTTGATTAAAAACTTACAGAGGGCATTTATGTTAGCAAAATCTGCTCAGGTCAAACCAAATAATAATTTAGTTATAAGTTCACATGTGAAAATGCCTTATTTTCTATAAATAAAAATTAAAAGCACAGATAGATGAACTTCAAAGAAAATAATTTGCACCGTTGAAAAGTTCTTAGGTATAATCATGCACTCAGGTTACTGTTATGATGCAATCCGAGCTCGGGATTCAGGAGTAAACATGATACTTAGCTGAATAGACCTTTTAACAGCAGCAGTCAGCCAAAAATTCTTCATGTCAGGAAACTGTTATAATTAATAATGTGATAAATTTGCACTTACTTTCACTGGATCCCCAATCTCTACTAGCTCCTGCGACTGCTGGGCCACCAACAAATTTGTTCAACTGTGTACAAACATTATAATATAAATAAAAATTGCATGAAGGCCAATATCACCACTCCAGAGTCCAGAAATATTAATAAAATGCCAGAATAATCCAGCGACAAGGAGGGATGGGAATTGGGAAACAACAAGACATTTCAAGTCAGATACAGGTAATTCAGATCTTTAGCACCTCTACAGTGTATTTATACAGCCATAATCAATAAACTTTATCAGGAAATTTGACAGGTGCAAACTTGTTAAATCCACAAATGCAAACACTATAATATCCCACAGATGCAGCCACAAAGGCACAGGAAACCAAAATAATACATAAATGGCATTCCAAACATTGTACCAAAATAGCTACCGGGCATTAAAAATATAAGGAATACATGAATTATGAGGTTATGGACACTTGCCCAAACAAAGAGTTCCAGAGGTGAGGTTTTAACTTGACAGAGAACATTGTTTTGTACATTCTAACTGGACCTTAAAAACCACAAGCATAAATAAAACAATGACTCTGATGGTGAAAAACAGTGTTGAATTTTTAAAAATTTACTCAATTCTCTGTTGAATGAATACTTTACAGACACCACTGAAGAAATAAACAAACATGAAACAGAGAGAAGAGCCACGCTCGATTGGAAAGTCTCACCTTAGAAAATGTGCTTGAAAGATCATCAATCTCAGAATATCCCAATGCATCTTCCTGCAAAAAGAAGATCAACACGTTTGAACTATGAATGCATGGAACACAAAGGAACCCAACAGGCAATTTTTCAAGATAGTGCAGGCAAGTGGCATTTACCAACTCAGGCACAGAGTAGGCATTCACAGACAACATATACTTTTTATCGATGTTTATATATCAGTGCTAATTATGTTACAAATTTTCCACAGTTGGTGGATAGCCATACCAAGTATATCTATGCATCTTCAAAGCTGAACCGTTTCAAAACGTGGGGATAAAGGCCATCAAATGTGTCCGAATCTATGAACAATTTGATTAAATGGTGAATCCATCAAAGAAGGCCTAAATCAAATAGGGATGAATGTAGAAATCAGCCAAATTTTGTTTGAAGCTATGAACAATTAAGTTATTGTCTTAACACATTGAAAAAATTGCAACTAAATGAAATAACAGCAGAAGCTTCCCACTGAGACACTGTGTAACTTAAGAATATTAGAAAGAAACTAAAGCAAAAAATGTGTGCGAAAATGGAACTCAGAACATTTCGGAACTTCCAAACTCAAAATTTAAAAAAAAATAATAATAAAAAATATCACATTCTGAATTTATAAAATTTTAATTTAAACTTTGATTTCCGTATGAATTTGAAATTCAGAAGTCAATTCAGAATGGTCGGCACACCCCTAAAGTGGGTGGATTATATAGATTGCATGTTTCCATCAAATATAATAGAGACAAAGGTTCTCATTTAACATAATTTTAAAAATTCATTTTACATTTCTTTTAAATTTATTCCCAATCTTCCTACCTTATTAAAAGGGATTGTTCGGTCTCTACAACACTTCCTTGTGCTTTTGTATCCATTATACACATGATCTCGATAGACAAACATAACCATAGTATAATCAAATTTTAATAGCAATACTAACCAATGCAAAAGATGGAAGGGAGAAAAGAACATTAAAAATTACACAAACTATAGTACGAACATAACTGCTTTCTCATTCAGTTGAACTCATTAAAAGCTATTTATTCTAAAATCGCCGCCAGCCCCATTAATTACATTGTTAAAATAAGTTCTACGTTAGCAAGGGTAATATGCAACACCAACAAGACATCTGATACATATCTCGGTCTATTATATTCCCTTCTATCCAAAGGATACTGGATATGTCGTTTTAGGCATTTTTGTACTTATTCAGAAGGTCTGGAAATACTAAACTGTCCCTCTTTCAATTAGATGAAAATCAAAAAAGAAAGTCAAAAGATATTAACTTATTAATAGGGGAAAATTGTAGAATATGGCTCATCTAATGTTATTTTCCATTGATAGAAACTATCCACTGTGAATCATTGCTTATCTTTTCAAACTACAAGTATTCTCTGGTGAGGAAGACGTATATTGGGACAAGTTAATATGTGATCAAGTTTCTGATAACTAAAAGTGGAATTAGTAATTATTTTAACCAAGCAAAAAGCTAGCTAACCAATGTTATACTCAATTAATACAGAAGAATCTTCAATACTATGCAGAACATATGCCCAAGTGATGGTGTAAATAATTATCAATGAAGCGTGGTGCATTACTGTGCTCTGTGCATAAGTCTTATGCAACCAAATGCACATATGTGCCTTGTTTTATTCCCAATCTCTAGAAATATAAAAAAACAAGAGAAAGCTAATTGGCAACTGGCCTCTCTGATATGAAATATTAAAATTCTCATCATCTGAATATTTGATTCGCACCCAAGCAAACACTGAGGCATAACTTGTAAAAAAAAATGGAAACTCAGTATTAATTGACAAGAAGCTACATGAATCAAGAGGCAGACCAAGGAAAGAGAGTGAAACCAGCAAAAGATAAAAATCTCTCTGTTGTACGACTTGTCACAGTAGAAGAAACCTAAGGTTCATGTTTTGGTAATTTTTTCTTCGGTTTTCTAGGAAAATAAGAGGAGAAAATATTGGAGAATGCATGCCTTCTTAAGGTGAGCACCATTGACACCTAGCATGGGGGCCTGGTGACGCATGCCACAGACTCACTTTCTTGAAGGTAGGCGTCACAATTGACAAATAGCATGTGGAGCATGCCTTTGCCACTTTGTGCAGTGGCATTAGCCATTGCACACTATTTAAAATGACGCTAACACTGAAACATAAATGCAAATAAATAAACAGAAACCAACTATTCTGGTACATGACAAATCCTTCTATCTAAGCAAGTGAAAGGATGACATCACTCACTTAATTATCAAGCAGCATTTCAAGCAAAGATAAAAGCTCCAAACAAGAGGAAAATACATATATTCCAGGACTCCACGCAACTTGGATGGGCCATGGCGTAATGATATTGAAAAGGAAAGCCTATCCAACAGAAAGAAAAATGCAAATAATTTTAAAAGCTTTAAAATTACCTCTTCCTTCTCGAACATAATTTCTTCTTCCTCAAACTGTCCTGGGCCAAGATCATCATCATCATCTTCTCCCAAACCGCCTAACTCAACCTCCTCCACCATATCACCACCAAAGAATGCATATTGTGATGCATCAAATACGGCATCCCCTGCTTAACCAAACAAAAGATATATATATTAAAAAAAAGGGCCAACTCTTGCAAGCATTAGATAAACTGTGCATTTTATGTTATACCCACACTACAGAGAATAATTTTTGACACAATGTGGACAAATTGGCCAAAAACTTTATGGAATGTGGCAACGGAAGTTAACCGATAAGGTTAGTTCTCATAAAACATTCAACAAAAAACACAACAGGCTTAACCTCAAAAGCCAAACTATTAGCGGTTTAATTACTATGACTACAAGATATAACAAGAAACCAGTCCAAAGTTTTCAAATCTGATTGATACATTACATAAGAAATACACAGCAAAGCAAAACCACATCCAACCATATTTCATTTTCTTACGCTTAGCTAAAAGCTCAAGTTTCTTGAAAACTTCTTCTAACGTTCAAAACGTAAGGCTTCAAGAATGTAACAGGAATTCAAATCAATAAACCGATCTATGCACATCCAAATATGAAGCAGCAAATGGCTCTGAATTCTACGGTAAATAGCATGGCAAACCTGCTGGACTTGCACCAACAGGAAGACTTTGATTCTGGGATGATTCATGAAAACTGCCTCCACGTCCAAACCCATCCATCTCAAGATTTTCCAAATAGCCGGGAGATATACACCAAAAATCTCACCGCCAAACAATGAATTTCCTATCGAACCCCAAGAATTTTATCTGCGCCGAAGAATAACACCAGACCACACGAACAAGTCAAACGTCAAAAGCAATAATCGTTGAGCCGCCGAATTAATCCTCGCCCTACAACTCTCTAGGGTTTCTGAGACCCTTGCAACAAAGTGGGCACGGCCAAATCCAAACACCGTTAATCAAAAACATAGAAATGCCAACAATTAGCGCAATATCCTAATGAATCCCTAATCGACAAGCGCTGCGATTGGCCATTAGCCATTACTAATAAAGCGATGAAAATTGAAAATTAGGTCTGCTCATTGCTCATTCATTGGTGGGACTCTGTATGCATATACAAATATGTAATTGTACATACTGCAGTCTGCATACATACATACATAAATTTATAAGTAAAAGGCTGTTTGTGTAAGATGAGGGATTAATTGATTATTGATTGGGAAAATTAGAGTAGGTAACTAGGTGCAGACAAAACAGATATTTCACCGCGCAAAAATGAATCTCTCGCACGAGGTTATCAAAATCTAGATCTTATGTAGGATCGTTTTTCCATTTGCAATATCGGGATCGTAAGATCGTATTCAGATCCTAAGATCCTATAAAATTAGGATAAAAAAATATTCATATTGCATATTAGCAAATTACAATAACCAATATCAATAGACAATAATTTGTTTAGCAAAACAAAGGATAATAATTGAGCATTTAAGACATGATGCTTGAGCTGGGTTTGATTTGTCATTAGAATTTTTCTCATTTTCGTCAGTCTCAATCACTGTCTCATTGGGTTCATCATCATCCATCTGGGCAGTGGGTGTAGGACTAAGATCTCCATCAACATGGGGTGCTGGAAGGGGATACTACGGTAAGGGCGGCGGTAGAAAGATGAAGGGGATGCGGGGGCGACAATAGGAAGAGAAGGGGGATACGACGGCGACGTCAACGACAGGAAGATGAAGGAGATATAACGACAACTGTTGGAAGAAAAAGAAGATGAAGGGGATGCGAGGAAGATGGAGATGCAAACAAAAATCCCTAGATCTTGATTTTTGGAAAAGAATGGAGGACTGAAAAACGAAAAAATGAGATGAAAAATAAAAGGGAGTGGGATCGGATGGTTCAAAGATTTTAAGATCTTGTATAGATCCTATAGATCTTATCCACATCTCACCCTAATTTAGATCTCATACAGATCTTGATCGTTTTGGCTTTGTGGGATCGTAAGATCCTAAGATCTAGATCTAGATTTTAATAACCTTGCTCTCGCATTTGTTGGGGATAAGATAAATTCTTTTAAAAAAATTGAAAAAGTTTCTTTTTTTTTTTGCTAGATTGTTATTACACCGCCTATTGCATACTTCCTCCATTTTTTTTAATTGTTGTTTTTTGTAGCTTGTAATCCGTATATAGGAAAATTATTTAAAAACCCCAAACACCACCACCTTATTCCTCCAAAATATCCACACAAATTTCTATTCTCTCAACCTCCTGGAGAGTGAAAATTTTCAAAAAAATACCAATTTTACCCTTAAATCACCAAATAAGGAAAATAATGTCCAAAAATAATTTAAATGAGTTTAACACTTCTCTAAAAAGTGCCCAAAAACACACCCCTCTAAAAATTTGGTATCAGAGCATAAGTTGCGATTTTAGGGCTTATGGCTAATGACGGATTAAAAGATAATCAAAATGCAATTAAATTAAATGAAAATATTAATTATGAAAAATTCTTAATAATTGACATTAAAAAGAAAAATCTATTCAAAAACCAAACTAAAGATTGTAAGATCTGTAAACAAAATAAAATAAAAATTAAAAGAGTAAAACTCAAGAAAAATAGAACCTTTAAAAATTATTGCAAACTAATCGTAAGGTTAGAAGCTTTAAGACAACACTTAAAAACTCATGAATAAAATGTTAACAAATAAAAACATGGATATACAAAGAAGTCTTCAATCAATTGAAGTAAAACTAGATAAGTTAGAATTATTAGGAAAACAAAATAATACAAATCTTAAAGTAATATTAGAAAACCAAACATACTTATCAACCCAATATGATAAATCATCTAGTGGAATGAAAAACTTATCTAAAACCATAACAACACTTCAATATGAAACTTCTAAACTAGTTAATGATGTCCCAAATCCAAGAAAAATCATTAACCATAGTGAAGAATTAAAACAACTACAAGATAAGGTTGAAAAGCTTGATAAAGAAATAAAGGAAATTAAAATATTGTTGAAAACAATATTGAGAATGTAAATGAAATGTGTAACAAAATCATAAAAATTATTAAAGGATAATGGAAACAGCCTTGAAGGAAGTTAAAGAAACAATAGAAAACTTTAAACAAGAAATTAATAATAAATTTAAAGAATTAAATAAAGAATTAGTAGAAGTAAAACTACATGTTAATAATCTTCATAAGAAGATTGGTGAAATAACAGATCATAATAGAACAAATAATACAAATATTAGTCTAATTGATAAGAAAATAAAAGAGCTTGTAACAACTGAAATACTAAGGAGAAAAATTGATGATGTACATGTTCAAATGGAAAACATGAAAAAATATCAAGACCCTGCATTAAGAATAGCTATTGAAAGCATAGATGAAAAACTTGAAAGAATACTAGCTGTTAGAATGCCTGAAGATAATACAATAAAACAACTAGCTGAACAAATTGCAAAATTACCTGCAGAAGCTAGAAGGAAAACTATACCACAAGAAAAACTAAATTTTTGGGTTGTAAAACCAGACGAAAAATATTTACAAAAATGAGTAGGAGATCCTTTTCTCTTACAAATGAATCTAAAAACTGTCTAGTAGAAAGAAGCAATTCTCAAAGGATTGAAAGCTCAAACTTTGAAAAAACCTTAAAAGATAGAATGTTTAGAGAAAAAACCAAATTGGAAGAAGGGCCTACAATAATTGAAGAAATAATTGACCCTGATATTGAGTTTGAAAACTTTAAGAAAGTACATTGATCCAATTAGAACCAAGGTTATTGTATGACCAAAGATTCCTTTATTGGAATACAGGTTATTACAAATACCATTACACAGAACCAATAAGCTGTCTAAAAGATGACAAAAAATTAATAAAATTAATAAGAAATAATAAAGCAATCAGACTTCAAAGACAAGGACAAAAATACATGCATATGGGACTAATCTCCATAGGAGTAAAAGGTTTAACGATAAAAAATTTAGGAACTAAAGTCCTAATGACTGTCCTAGATACAAGGTGGACTAATCCAACCCAAGCTATCATAGGATTAATGGAAATTGATATGAACCCTAATGTGGGAGTATGTTATTTGGCACTAGATTATATAATACAAATAACATATTTTATGAGGCATATCCAAATAGGAATTCAAACTGTAGGATATGAAGAAATGGAAACTAGTCACAACCTAATGATATGTGTAGGCTTCTTAGGAAGAATCACAAACAATGGTTAAACCAGGCATAAAATAAAAATTGAAACTGTGGTAAGTATCATAGGAAGTGAGGGAGTAAAAATGATAGGACCAACTGAAATATCATCAGAAGAAAATGCGGGGAAAAATTGGGATCTATCAAAATTCTTTGAAAAACCAAATGTTAAAAATTTAACTCCAAAAAATGTAAACTACTTCATTAACTCCAGAGGAGAAACGTCAGTAAGATTTATTGATTATGAAACCGCAAAACGACCAATAGATTTCACAGAAGAAGAAGGTCAGGAGGATGAATAAGCAAATGAAAAGGTTTATTGTAGAAAAACCAGTAACAAATAACTATGTGAAATATGAAGGAAAACATATTTTCCACCCTAGTGAGGATGAAGTGGAAAGAATTGCTAAAACATATAACATATTTGTTTAAAAACAAGAAAATTTGAAAACTTTAAGAAAGGACAAATTTTAAATAAAAGAGAGTACCATGACAGGTATGAAAGAGTTTTCTCACAACATGTGCATTCTGCCTTGACTAAAAAATTTAAAAATAAAGGAATATTACCTCACAATTGTCAAGATTGTAAAATTGATCTCGATAGAAGACACTCTAATAAATTAACACATATGATCCATTTAGTAGAATGCCCGAAACATAGTGGATATTTTGAGAATTAGATAGAAAATTATGAAGAAATGATAAGAGAAATATCAAAACTAAATGAACAAAAACAAGAATTAAAGGATAAAATGAAAAGAAAAAATAAAGAATGGAAGAATAATTTAGAAGACATTATTGAGAAAGAAGTACAGAAAAGATTACAAAAAATACAAATAAAAGAAGAACAACAAGCAGACATCGAAGCTCACTTGTTCTTAAAAGAAAACTCACCAGAAGAAGGACAAAGTTCTGAAAACACATTAATGGAACAATATATGGGAGACCATATGTCCTTACATTCTGAAAAAACAAATAAAACATCTAAGGAATTCATGAACCAAGATATTGTAATGAAAAATACAGGAGACAGTATAACAAGAGTCCCTGGAACTCCATTTGCCTCATATCAAAGAGGAACTGAGTAGAGACCTGGAACTAATTATACTGGAAATAATTCTAGACACTCAATAACACATGTTCATCCAGAATATCCTTATGGAAAAGTACAACCTGGAATGGTAACAAAACCTAGAGGAATTAGGCAACCTTTAGAAAGAGGATATTATCACAATCCAGCAATATTAGAAGTGACAAATGTAAGCCCTCAAGAATGGGGCTCAATAATTGCAAAATGGAAAAACATAGTTGTGGCTGATTACATCAAAAACAAAAATGATTATAATGATACAGTTGAATCAATGTATGGATATCTTGAAACCTATTTAGGAGAATTTGCACAGTCAATGTGGGAAGTATTTAAAAGAGACTATCCAATGGATTATCAAGACTTAATAGAAAGAGGACCAAATCCTTATAACTTTGTAAATAAAATATCAAGTCTAATAACGGGTGAAGATGGAAATTCATGACATATAACAACACAAATGGATGCCTTAATCCATCTAGACCAGATGCATTTAGATAACTTGTATGGAACTGTAGACTTTTTAAATGAATACGTCTATTATACAGGCCTAGCAGGAGGTGCTTTTAACCAATAGTTAGGAGAAAAATTATTTATGAAAATACCAAGACCAATTGGTCAAGAAATTCAAGATACATCGAATAAAATGGTTGAAAAGAATCCTCAACAATGGACAATTAGTATGAGGGCTGTCCATGTGGTAAAAAAATATTAAAAGATAAGTGTACAAATATAATAGCACAAAAACAACTTAAGAAAACCGATTATTCATTCTGTAAAAGGATATACACTCCTCAACGATATGGTAGGCCAGAGCCATTAAGGAAAAAACATAAATTTATAACAAGAAAGAAGTATTTCATAAAATAATCAAACAGCAGAAAACCTTTCTTAAAACAAAAACATCACGTCAGAAAATATAATCCTAGTAGAAATTATACAAAGAAACTTGCTTGTTTCACATGTGGTGATGAAAGCCATTTGGCAACAGCATGTCCTAAAAGAAAAAACCAACATTCTAGAGACAATTCTTACAGAATGTATACAACAAGATATATTAGATGTGGACTCAGATGTTTCTGAGACTGAAACAATATATAGTATAGTAACGGTAGAGGAAAATGTTATAGAAGAACAAGAGGATAATGATCCCTATGAATTGATAAATATGCTTGCAAATGAAAACTCATATAATGGTATCACATATAAAGAATATATGATGCCATATGAAACTGAGTATATGATGAGAGAAATTAATGAATGCGAATATAATACCCGAGAAGCAACTTCGAGGACGAAGTTGATTTTTAAGGAGGGTAGATTGTAATACCCGATATTATTATTCATTACTTATGGATTTATTGATTAACAATTTTATCTAAACTGGATTGATATACATAGTCTTCAATTATGCTATAATTTTTATATGTTGTGTTTAAGTGACGGAGGAAGAGTTAATTTTTGAATTGCTATAATGTGTACTTGTTGGAACCTAATTAGTATTCAGGGTTTCTTATTTTTATACACTAATAATAGGTAGGAAATAGTATGCATATAACAACAACAACAACAACAACAACAACAACAACAACAACAATAATAATAATAGTAATAATAATAATAATAATAATAATAACAACAACAACAACTAGTATCATAAAACAATATATAGATTTATGCATAATATTTAAAATATCATTTAGATATGATTCAATCTATCTTTAGATATTGTGTAACTTTTTATGATAGCAAATATTTGGAAACAAATCTTGGACCCTAAATCTCTAAAGATGCCGCCCCTTACCCCCTTTTAAAATGAAATCTTCTTCATCATCATATTTTGTTAATCAAACCATTCATACGTACAAAAAAAAAAAGAAGAAGAAGAAGAAAACCCTAGAGTGTTCTTCGTAGAGAGGAGGCCGCAGACGATTTTTCCCTCAAATCAAATCATCAAGTTCATGTTTTTCCAACCCTAACTTGGTGTAAGGTAAGCCAACACACCCCTTACCATGTTTCGGGTCGAAATTTTCTTCGTTTGAGTCGTAGAAATCGAAAATTGGGATTTTAAAATTTCTGACAGTTTTTACATTCTCTAAAAGTCTAATTGTTTCGTTAATTTAGCTTTGAAATTTCGGAAAGGCTTCAACATGAAAGTTGTAGATCTAGGTGTTCTTGACTTCCTGTAAAAATTTCATAATTTTTGAAGCACTTGGGCAACATTGGTACTTGATTTTCTAAAACTGCTCCAGAACTTTCGAAATCTGTCAGTCATACTCTTTGTGAAAACCGTCCAAAATCTTTAACCTCGAGTCCTGTTTTGCTAAAAGTTTCTTCACGAATATTGTAGATCTATGTGTCTAGAACCTTACTGTAAAATTTCGTTATTTTTGGATTAAACATGCATTACCAGAAAAATTACCTTTAAAATGTGTCTTCTGAATTCGTGAAAAAAAATATGCCTTCTGTTGAACTGCCGATTTCACCCATTTAGGATTCAAATTTGACAAAAGTGTATTTCACGAAAAATGTTTATTTTTGTGTTTCCTACGCTCTGTAAAAATTTCATTATTTTTTGCTTACCGGTTCATTCCCAGGCTAATGATCTTTGCGACTGATGCACTGCTAGACATATTTTGCTTTGAATGCGGAGGATTTACTAATTTCCACTATACTATTTTTGTTTCATACATGATATGAACTCTTTGGTGATGTAAATGAATTATCTTATGTATGATTTAGATAAAGATGATATCTTGATGAGCCTATGATGGCAGAAATCGATTTTGAGAAAGAAATTTATACATGTTACTTGTGTGTTAAATGTGGAAACCATTGTGTGTAGAATTTGGGTAGGTATGCCCACGTTTAGGCTCCGGAGAGCGAGTGCACTAGGGTGGAGCCATGCGTGGCCGCCCCTCTCCTTATGTTGATTATTATGATTTTGTCTATATCCCTAAATAATACTTGCGAGTGTTATTTATGGGCCCCGGGTGCGATATAGGCTGCCGTTGGCATTGTTGAGGGATGGATTCCTATTATTATTGGAGCTCTTTTGGTGTCCCCACGTTCTAGGCACAATGGTGAAAACGTGATTCCCTTGTTAGCTTAATTATTTAAATAATGTTTAATCTTTTGACTTGAGTGTTAAAGTAATGTTTTTTCTAAACAAAATAATACTTTGATTTAAGTCAATCCCTTTTAAAACCCCATACTTGATATGGGATGGGTTGGCTTACTCAGTAATTTATTTACTGATATGTGTTGTTTTTCCTTTTTCTTACAGACTCTGACGAGCACATGAGAGCACGGCATTCATTGGGATCATGGGATATTTTTTTTAGAATTCATTGTATTTAGCTTCCGCATTTTAATTTAAGCACTTAGAACTCTATTTTGGCCAAGTTGGCCTTATTTTAAATTAATGCATTTATTTTTCCATTGTAAAGTATTCTACAATGGATTTTAAAGTTTTATATGAGTTAGCCTTAACATTTCCTAGTTAAGTTAGCCTGAGGCGAGCTTAATTGGGAAATGTGGCGGTAGCATCCCGGCACTTTTGATTTTGAAACCCGGGGTGTTACAGAGTGGTATCAGAGCGGTTCGATTCTTTCGGGCTAATATTTTAAGAGTATATAAATATTTTTAGCTTTACATGTATAAAAGTTATTTATTAAATTTTAGGTCTATAAAATATTTTAAATTTTAAATTCTTCAGAATATTATTATTTATTTTTCTAGAAATACATGAAAGGCCTTTCTTGCATAAAAAAAATGTTTTTAAACAATACATGAAATAGTTTTTAAATTTGGGATGGGTCATACTCGCGAGCATACATTTGATTATAGTTAGGCTTAAATGCATTCATTAGAATTGTTTTTAAGACTGACATCCAATATAATTCATTTCCTTGCTCGATTGTTCATTCAGCTTTCCTGCTTGCTTTGAGTTTATGAACCTAGACTTATTATGACACTTACATGTCGCCAAAAATCATCATGTAGCAGTTATGGGGACATAACTGTAATCCTAAGTGGGGGAGAATGTAACAATCCTATTAGGAACATACTTTAAGTTACGCTGAGCTAACACACTATCATTGTAGCTCGCATTCTCTTTTCCACGAAACCTTACATGTTCTAACCTTAGACGATACGTGACTTCGAGGGCGAAGTCAATTTTTAAGGAGGGTAAAATATAATACCCGAGAAGCAACTTCGAGGACGAAGTTGATTTTTAAGGAGGGTAGATTGTAATACCCGATATTATTATTCATTACTTATGGATTTATTGATTAACAATTTTATCTAAACTGGATTGATATACATAGTCTTCAATTATGCTATAATTTTTATATGTTGTGTTTAAGTGACGGAGGAAGAGTTAATTTTTGAATTGCTATAATGTGTACTTGTTGGAACCTAATTAGTATTCAGGGTTTCTTATTTTTATACACTAATAATAGGTAGGAAATAGTATGCATATAATAACAACAACAACAACAACAACAACAACAACAACAACAACAACAATAATAATAATAATAATAATAATAATAATAATAATAATAATAATAACAACAACAATTAGTATCATAAAACAATATATAGATTTATGCATAATATTTAAAATATCATTTAGATATGATTCAATTTATCTTTAGATTTTGTGTAACCTTTTATGATAGCAAATATTTGGAAACAAATCTTGGACCCTAAATCTCTAAAGATGCCGCCCCTTACCCCCTTTTAAAATGAAATCTTCTTCATCATCATATTTTGTTAATCAAACCATTCATACGTACAAAAAAAAAAGAAGAAGAAGAAGAAAACCCTAGAGTGTTCTTCGTAGAGAGGAGGCCGCAGACGATTTTTCCCTCAAATCAAATCATCAAGTTCATGTTTTTCCAACCCTAACTTGGTGTAAGGTAAGCCAACGCACCCCTTACCATGTTTCGGGTCGAAATTTTCTTTGTTTGAGTCGTAGAAATCGAAAATTGGGATTTTAAAATTTCTGACAGTTTTTACATTCTCTAAAAGTCTAATTGTTTCGTTAATTTAGCTTTGAAATTTCGGAAAGGCTTCAACATGAAAGTTGTAGATCTAGGTGTTCTTGACTTCCTGTAAAAATTTCATAATTTTTGAAGCACTTGGGCAACATTGGTACTTGATTTTCTAAACTGCTCCAGAACTTTCAAAATCTGTCAGTCATACTCTTTGTGAAAACCGTCCAAAATCTTTAACCTCGAGTCCTGTTTTGCTAAAAGTTTCTTCACGAATATTGTAGATCTATGTGTCTAGAACCTTACTGTAAAATTTCGTTATTTTTGGATTAAACATGCATTACCAGAAAAATTACCTTTAAAATGTGTCTTCTGAATTCGTGAAAAAAAATATGCCTTCTGTTGAACTGCCGATTTCACCCAGTTAGGATTCAAATTTGACAAAAGTGTATTTCATGAAAAATGTTTATTTTTGTGTTTCCTACGCTCTGTAAAAATTTCATTATTTTTTGCTTAGCGGTTCATTCCCAGGCTAATGATCTTTGCGACTGATGCACTGCTAGACATATTTTGCTTTGAATACGGAGGATTTACTAATTTCCACTATACTATTTGTGTTTCATACATGATATGAACTCTTTGGTGATGTAAATGAATTATCTTATGTATGATTTAGATAAAGATGATATCTTGATGAGCCTATGATGGCAGAAATCGATTTTGAGAAAGAAATTTATACATGTTACTTGTGTGTTAAATGTGGAAACCATTGTGTGTAGAATTTGGGTAGGTATGCCCACGTTTAGGCTCCGGAGAGCGAGTGCACTAGGGTGGAGCCATGCGTGGCCGCCCCTCTCCTTATGTTGATTATTATGATTTTGTCTATATCCCTAAATAATACTTGCGAGTGTTATTTATGGGCCCCGGGTGCGATATAGGCTGCCGTTGGCATTGTTGAGGGATGGATTCCCATTATTATTGGAGCTCTTTTGGTGTCCCCACGTTCTAGGCACAATGGTGAAAACGTGATTCCCTTGTTAGCTTAATTATTTAAATAATGTTTAATCTTTTGACTTGAGTGTTAAAGTAATGTTTTTTCTAAACAAAATAATACTTTGATTTAAGTCAATCCCTTTTAAAACCCCATACTTGATATGGGATGGGTTGGCTTACTCAGTAATTTATTTACTGATATGTGTTGTTTTTCCTTTTTCTTACAGACTCTGACGAGCACATGAGAGCACAGCATTCATTGGGATCATGGGATATTTTTTTTAGAATTCATTGTATTTAGCTTCCGCATTTTAATTTAAGCACTTAGAACTCTATTTTGGCCATGTTGGCCTTATTTTAAATTAATGCATTTATTTTTCCATTGTAAAGTATTCTACAATGGATTTTAAAGTTTTATATGAGTTAACCTTAACATTTCCTAGTTAAGGTAGCCTGAGGCGAGCTTAATTGGGAAATGTGGCGGTAGCATCCCGGCACTTTTGATTTTGAAACCCGAGGTGTTACAGCGAAAACCATAATTGGCTTTTCAGGGTAGGCACTGATTCTACACCTTGTATAAAATGCTCTTATTATCCATCAAGGAAACTTAGAGCTAAATGTACAATATGTCACGTAGAAATATGCCAAATATGCTTGTTAAAGTATTATAAAATTAAATTCCCCGAAGAAATGCAAATAACAAAAATTGATGATAATTATACATTCATCACAAAAGAATAGATATAATTGAAAGAAAACTTTTTGATTTACAAGGTATAATGAATCTTAAAGAATTAAAAACCAGAATTGAAATCATAGAAGAAATCTTAGAAGAATATAATATGTTAAGTCCTAAAAATACGGGAAATAAAGGAAAAGAAGTTCCTGAAGAAGAATCTAATGATGAACAAAATCCTAGCACAGAGTACATGTTAGCACAAAACCCTGAGTACATACCTGTGTGCCAAGATCCTTCATCATGAACTACACTAAGGGTACCAATAATCTTTAAATTAAGAGAATTGGTATTCCGTACTAATGCAATAATCGATACAACCATACAGGATGTAATAGAATAATAATAAATGAGAAACTTATCCCAGAACATCTACAGAAAAACTTAGCAAAACCCATTAAATCAGAATTGATGGATGGAAGAATCTCATATACAACAAAACAACCTATTTCAGGTGGACAGATATTCTTTGAAACCAATTGTGGAATATCAGAACCCTATGGAGTTCCAGATAATTCATATATAAAAGAATTAGTAATAAATGCAGATGTAATCTTAGGATTACAATTCTTCTTACAAAATAATGGAGGATTATTTATTACAAAAGATTATATCCAAATTGTTGAAAAAGCAACTTTGACAATGTTTGCACCTAGTATTAGTAATGCGGGAACCAAGTTTTTAACAATATCAGAGTTGCGAGAGAAGCGTGGTGGAGCCCCTACTAATACAAAAACAAAAAATAAAAAACTTTTAAAAGACAAAGATATTGAAAATTGTAAATGCAAAATAAAAGGAGCATGTAAACAAACTTGTAAAGAAAACATACAAATTACAGAGTTTGAAGAAGAATATATTCCTGAAACTCCAAAACTGAAAGAATTAATAAGTATTACTAGATTTAAGCCTGAAAAAACCATAACAAAATGGATTGAGAGGTTAGAAAAGTCCCAAATTATTGGAGATAACATCCAGAAATATTGGGAAAAAGATGGAACAATATGCAAGCTTGAAATAATAAATCCAGAATTGAGAATCTCAACTGCAGAAATAAATCCTACAAATCTGGATATAGCAGATTTCAAAATGCATATTGATGAATTAAAAGCTTTAAAAGTAATTAGAGAATCAAACTCCAGACATAGGTCTGCAGCTTTTATTGTAAGAAAACATTCTGAAATTGTAAGAGGAAAATCAAGAATGGTCATTAATTATAAAAGACTTAATGACAATACAAAAGATTTTGCTTACAATATACCAGATAAAACAGTCTTAATAAATAGGATTCAGGACTCAAAAATGTATAGCAAATTTGATTGTAAGTCAGGATTTTGGCAAGTAAAAATGCATCCTGAGTCAGTCGAATGGACTGCATTCACATGTCCAGAAGGTTTATTTGAATGGCTAGTAATGCCATTTGGACTAAAGAATGCACCAGCTATATTTCAACAAAAATGGATAAAATATTTAAACCATACCAAAAATTTGTTTTGGTATACATTGATGACATTCTAGTATTTTCAAAAAATAGTACTGAACATATGAGTCACCTCGACCCAGTGTTTAGGCTATTCAAAAAACATGGAATAATCATCTCAAAGAAAAAGATGGAAATTAATAAAACTAAAATAGTATTCATTGGGGCAGAAATTGGAAAAGGAAAAATAAAACTCCAAGATCATATTGCTAAAAAGGCTATAGAATTTCCTGATAAAATGGAAGATACAAAACTATTACAATAATTTTTAGGATTGGTTAATTATGCTAGACCATACATTAAAAACTTATCCTCATTAACAGGATCATTATATAATAAACTGAGAAAAAATGGTTAAAGATATTTTAACCAAGAAGATATAAAAAATGTACAAAAAATTAAAGAAGCATTAGAAACACTTCCGGAATTGGTTTTGCCAGAAGATAGTGATTATCTTATTGTGCAAACTGATGGATCACATGAAGGATGGGGAGCTATCCTTTTGCGAAAAAAGGATGTCTACTCACCTAAAAGCAAAGAAGAAATTTGCCAATATGTATCAGGAAAATATAGAGAAAAGGGTAACCTTTCCTCAATTGATGCAAAACTATTAGCAATAAAATACGCACTAGATAAATTCGAACTGTTTCTAACAGGAAAACCAGGATTTACAGTAAGAACTGATTGTGAGGCCATCGTAAAATTTCATAGCCAACTCCAAGAAAAAAGATCAATGTCCAGGAGAAGGTGGTTGAATTTTATAGATGTTACCTACAAAATAAAATTTAAACATATTAAAGGGGAAGATAACAAAATTGCTGATATATTATTTAGAATTCTGATTAAAGAAAGAGAAAAACCATTATATGATACTGAATTTAAAAACGAATCAATTGATAATTATGATGAAAATGATGAGGAAAAATATAAATTAAAATGGGATCAATTTTATAGAGAGGACTGGAATATTGAGAATTGAATAATATTGTTACAGGAATGGCAGAAAACTCCCAGAAAAACTCTCTGAAAACCAGCAATGAAAATGAAGTAAAAACCACAGGGATGGTAAAAACCCCAGAGGGATATTACACAATCCCTTCTAAAACTAGCCTCCCAGAAGGAAAGAAAAAAGATAAACTCCCAGAAAAAGGAGTGAAAATCTGCTTTGGCAGAAGAGCAGAAACTGGTAGTAATGTAGAATTAATTTTATTTGATAACATGAAGTACATGCCTATCACAGGGTTGAACTACACAGAGGAACAGATCTGCCTTTGTGATAACATCTGGAGAGCATCATTTGACAAAAACAACAGCAGGTATATTGTTACTTGTCTCTCTGCTCTAAGCATGTATTTCCAGAAATTCAACAACATAAAACCATTTTATATTATGTAGTCTACGAAGGCTATAAAAAAAGAATTTATGATAAAAATGATATTTTACCTCTTAATGAAGACAATGAAAAACCTCTTCATAAAGGATTCTATGATATAATGTCTGCAATTCAATTTGCAAAAACCACATTGGGCCCAGATTTTTTTGTAAGCCCAAGTTTAAAAAACATTGTTGATGGTTTGAGGCCAAAAACCCAAAATCCTATAGGCCCAGTCCAATATTCAATTGGACATTCCAAGGTTATCAAAATCTAGATCTTATGTAGGATCGTTTTTCCATTTGCAAGATCGGGATCGTAAGATCGTATTCAGATCCTAAGATCCTATAAAATTAGGATAAAAAAATATTCATATTGCATATTAGCAAATTACAATAACCAATATCAATAGACAATAATTTGTTTAGCAAAACAAAGGATAATAATTGAGCATTTAAGACATGATGCTTGAGCTGGGTTGGATTTGTCATTAGAATTTTTCCCATTTTCGTCAGTCTCAATCACTGTCTCATTGGGTTCATCATCATCCATCTGGGCAGTGGGTGTAGGACTAATATCTCCATCAACATGGGGTGCTGGAAGGGGATGCTACGGTAAGGGCGGTGGTAGAAAGATGAAGGGGATGCGGGGGCGACAATAGGAAGAGAAGGGGGATACGACGACGACGTCAACGACAGGAAGATGAAGGAGATATAACGACAACTGTTGGAAGAAAAAGAAGATGAAGGGGATGCGAGGAAGATGGAGATGCAAACAAAAATCCCTAGATCTTGATTTTTGGAAAAGAATGGAGGACTGAAAAACGAAAAAATGAGATGAAAAATAAAAGGGAGTGGGATCGGATCGTTCAAAGATTTTAAGATCTTGTATAGATCCTATAGATCTTATCCAGATCTCACCCTAATTTAGATCTCATACAGATCTTGATCGTTTTGGCTTTGTGGGATCGTAGGATCGTAAGATCCTAAGATCTAGATCTAGATTTTAATAACCTTGGGACATTCTTCTAAAACCCACATTGTGTTTTGTGACCATTGTGAAAAAAATGGCCAAAGAACTCTATAAATATGAAGCTCAAAAGGCCGAATGGTTACAGAATTTTGAAAACCAAAAAATGAAAACCCTTGAAGCAGAGGCCCAGATTGAAAACCTCACCTAGAAACTTGAAATCCTTCAAAACCAAAATGAGAAATTGACCTCAAAAATTGTCCCTTACACTGAAAACACCAAAGCCAGAAGAAAAACCAGTCTATGGTCCAGAACCCAAACCCACCAGTTCTATGACTGCAGTAGAATTGGCAAAAGCCTGGATACAGCAAAACCAGGAAAATTCAACTCCTGAGGACTTTAAGGATCAAAAGTTTGAATCTAGTCCGTCTCAAACGGCAGACGGTAAAGACGAGTCAAGTCCGTTGATAGCTGATACTTTGCTAAAAAGCATAAGTTCAGATGATTTTGAACCAAACCAGGGATGTTCTAACCCTGAGGTCTCTAAGGACCAAAACAAGGAACTAAGCCCATCTAGCCCGGTAGATGGTAAAAGCACATTAATTCCAGTTATGGTTGGTAGTTTGCCAAAAACTATGAGTCCAGTACAGACTGGAAAATTTGAAAACCTCAGTAAAGAAGAAATTCTCCATGAGCTTGAAATGGAACTAAGGCCTACTTTTGCTGAGACAATGGCAGCCAGGAAAAATGGAAGATATGGTGCACTGGTAGCACTAAGTAAACATGAAGCAAAATACCAGGCCAATAAAATTATAAAAAACCAGAAAAAAGAAAGTGGTGGTCCCCCTCATGATGAAGAATATTAGGAGAGCCACGCAGAAATGAGTTGGAATTCACAATAAATACCAGCATGTGAAGAAAAGAATCCGGAAAAGAAAAAGTCAAGAAGAAAACAAAAATGCTAGTAGAGCCAAAAGCACCACTAACCATGTGAAAGAAGGAATCCGAGGCGGATAAAACCAAAAAGCAGACAAGAGCCATGTGACTCTTGGAAAACCGTGTGAAGTGGGCACTTGGCCCCTCTTTATTTAATTATTGTACTAATTTTCATCCGAACCTTATCGGATAGCTTTGCCACTTGGCACGTTTTTATTGGGTGTTGTGGATTGCTTAGATAACATTTCCATCTATAAATAGAGGGATGGTCTTCACTTGTAACACACACACTCACTTTGCTCTCTCTCACTGAAACTTTTGACAATTTCCCACACGAGTATTTTCGAAATAATAGAACCCCGGTCTTGATTTTTATTTAATGAAAATCATTTATGATTGCGGAGTTGGGATTAGGGATATATTTATAGGTTGTCACGTTTTTATTACTCGTGTTAAGAAACTATAGCCCGAAAGCGCACGGTGTCAAAAATTGCAGTAATTTATAGTAAGACCGGATCGTTCACTGGAGGATGTGCGATAGAAGCAGGGCCCACGTCGTTTTACTAGATTTTCCATTCGTATTGCTCCAATTGGTTTGAAAAGTGATTAACATCTACTGACATAAATTTAAATTAAACTACAAAAGCATTTAAATTTATTCTACAAAGCGAATAAGTTCTATTCTAGAAAGCGGGTAGAGATTATTCTAAGAAATGCGGTAAATACTATCTATGAAAGCAGTGAAGATTTACACTATGCCAGCTATGAAGCTGAATCACAATGTAAACAGAAGGGACAGGAAGGAAAGAATAAAAATTGGACAAGATTTAGATAAGGCAGTATTAAACTTCCATTTTTATACACAGATCTTTGTTTGAGATAATCCTATCAGATAGCTAATTCTCATGCTCTCATTACTGCGTTCCCTTTAACAGACAGGTACTTTCAGTATAAGTTTACATGTTCTTAAGACCGCAAATTCTTAGATACCACAGATTTATAACTGCCCTGGCCTGGGTATGTTACTTCATCTGTGGTGGTCAAGCAACACCTGACAAATCATTTATTGAAATGCCAAGTACTACTATCATTCTCCCATGTCACACCCAAAGATTCTAATCAAGCCCTGAACTATCCCTTAACTATCAGTCCTAGTAGCAGTTACACAACTCTAAATACAACCGAGTGACCTCTAACAAAAGCATTTAAAAGAAAGCGGTAAAGAAAACAGTAAGGAAAGCATTTAAAACCTATCACTCGGAGGTTTTGAAGGTCTGACCCTGGTAGTAAAAGACAGCTCCCCATCAGAATGAAGGGGTATGGATCAAGAATTCCCAGCTCTTGGTGAACTACTCGTGCGTTCACTTCCTTCCGGGTGGTTATGAGATACAAACTAATGAAACGAACTAATAAATTAGTTCGTTCCGGATGCACTCACTCAGGACTCAAAAATAGGCTTTGGCAAGAGAGGATAGCAGTTGAAAGAAAACTCAACCCTATCTTAGAAAATAACCAAGGCCTGGATGATGTTTCTCTAAGATTATTTATTACACTGTATTTGAGTCCAAGTGGACCCCATCTCGGTGTAATATTTAACCTTAGATCCCCAACAAACAGCAATTTTGGAAAATAATGAATCTGAAAACCCTTCCCTAAACAGGTACTAGACTCTCAATTAAAACACAGATCCTTTCAGTCTAGATGAGACCTAATCGCTGACTCTGCTTCTAATTTCCCAAAATCAACCCTTGATAGAGTGTGAATTAGTCACAACTGAAGAATTTATCCCTTACTCAGATCCGGATTTTATAAAGGAATTTTTATCGGAAATTTAATATGCAATATCTGTTTCAGATCTATGCTTCTATTGTCCAAGGGAAGGATCCCAAAATAGTTTAGACCACAATAATACATAATAATAGCATGCATAAGGATATATGGAAGTGTAAAATTAACGGACCCAAAATATAGAGGCGGGTCTACACAGAAAGTGAAACACAAATATGAAATGGTCGGGAGACCAAAGTAATGGCAGAATAATCAGGTGGACTGTAAACATCTACTGTCCAATTTCCCAATTACTCGGATGGAGCGAATTTAGACAGCTTAGACCCTGTAATGGCAGTGTCAACGCCAGTTGGGCCTCCACTGTCTGTGAATTCCGATAAGAACCTACATGCTTCCTCTCTGCAGTACTTATCAGCTAATGTTGACAGACATTAGCAGAGTTTTATTACAGATTGGAATTTGGGTTTTGAAAATAAGATAGATAAAGTAAAACTGTATCTGGATGGGAATCAGTTGAGCAGCTATTATAGCCCAGGATGGACAAACCGCCAAGGCTTCCACTAACTGCCATCCAGACCATGCAAAATGGAGTAACATTTAGTAACTAATACCCAGAATACGAGCTAGTTATCCGTGAGGGAATACCTGCCAACATTAGTCTGATGTATCCTTTACTAATTGTTACACACAATACGCAAAAGACAAAATGAAATAAAGAGAAGCGCTTGCATGAGAGACATTGGTTTCTCATGCAAGGTTATGGAATCAATCCATAAGTGATGGCTTAAATAATCCCTCCTACCATAATTAATTACAGTCCGGATTATCTGTTTAAGGCATCCTGATTTTGTTTATAGAAAAATATTTTAATGACAATTGAACAAAGGTCCTCTAATCACAACAATTAGTGATTTAATTATTGCTAATTAGAATCATCAATCATTAATAACTAGAGGGTTCAATTAATTAACAGGTGGGGAATGGAGAATCAAAATTTTGGCAGCATAACGCCTTATATTGCAATTCTAGGGTATTACATCTTAATCCGTGGGATTCAGATGTGAGTTTTTGCAATATAATGGAGGATAGAAGATCAGAATTTTAGGATTAAAATAGAGAAGAGGATTCTGTCGAGATGCCATAAATTGTGTCAGGGGCCTAGACCCGCGACATGGGTGTCTCGACAGATTTTACAGAAATTTGGGCAGAGTTTCACCTTGTGTCACTAAGCAAAAGTTGTGTCGCGGACCGTGGGTCCGCGACAGGAGTTTAGCGACAAGGGATTGCTCTGGAAATTTCTAAGTGTTTTGGCTCCCAGTTGCTAACCAGGAATTGTGTCGCGGAGCATGGCTCCGCGACAGGATGTCTAGCGACTGGGGTTTCCAAAATAAAAATGCAAGGCATAATTCCCTGTCTCGAAATACAAGTTGAGTCGCGGACCATGGGTCCGCGACAAGGGTGTTCCGCAACAGGAGCCATGCAGAGAATAATAACAAGAGTTTGGTTCCTGGTCGCTAAGCATGGTTGAGTCGAGGACCGTGGGTCCGCGACAGGGTGTTTAGCGACCAAGGGTTTCCAAATAATGAAGACAAATGTCCTTAGACATCCCTGTCGCGGAACACCCTCCTGTCGATAAACGTGGCTTAGCGACAGGAGTCGGTTGGCGACATGGGTGGTTCAGGCTCCAAGTCAGTAAAAGCAAAGTTGAACAGTGGCATGCAAACAGTGTGATCTCACCCCATTTCGGATTAAAAAGCTATTCTAAACTACATTATCCAAACAGAATTTAAAAATCTACAAGAACATGCTAGAACAGGATTAAATCTACTCAAAACAAAATGTAAAATAAAGCAAAACCTAATCTAGGGATCAACCACGCATAAGCACACAACAAATCCGAAAATGAGAGACAAAAAGCAATAAGGGTCAAATGACCCAAATGAAAGGAAAGCAGTAAAAATCCATGGGTTTATGGCACCCATTTCATGATTTTGGGACATAACTTGGTGAATATTTTCCCATTTTATTAATGGGGTTTGTTAATACCCATCATTTGGGTAATACAAACCCTAAATCAAGCTCAACAACAAGAAAATAAAACTGTGAACAGTGGCTACCTATGCTTCTTAAACAGAAAATAACATAAGATTAAACTAAGCTAAGCTAAACTATGGCTCAAATTAAATAATACAAAAAAAAAATGAAAATAAACCTACACTAAGAACTACCTAGAGAGGGATTCTCCAGCAGTGTCTTCAAGAGAATGATTTTCTAACTGTGTGCTCATGGGGGTCTCCTCATATTTATAGGAGTGGAGCCCTAGGCCCATGGGCTTGATCTGAGGCCCACTGTGTCTCAAGACATCACACACATCACAACTTTGTCGCGGAATCACCTTGTGTCGCGGGACAGGGCTGCATGTGGCAAGGCTTCTCGACTGGGTCTTGTGTCTCTATTGGTGCGTCTGTGTCGCTATCCATGTCCGTGTCGCTAATGCATGGATCGCGACCGGAGTTCCTCGACTGGGGCGTGGCTTGGCCTCCAAGGTGTTGGTGGCGCGGAACCTTGGTCGTGTCGCGGAACTATGGTTCTCGACCAGGGTTCCTCGACTGGATGTTCCCAGACTGGTCTTTTCTTCATGTTGCATGCTGGGTCGCGAATCTCTCCTGTGTCGCGGAACTATGGTCCTCGACCAGAGTTCCTCGACCGGATGTTCCCAGACAGAGCTGAATGGGCCAGATGGGCCGGAATTGTTCTTTTTGTGGGCTTTTATATCTTTTCCCATCTTTTTGTATTTTGTGGGCCTGTTTATTCTTTTGCCCATCTTTTGTATTTTTTCTTTTCTTTTCTTTTTCTCATGTTTTTGGATTTTTCTAACATAAATATGTAATAAAATTACATATTTATGCATTTTTCATACCAGCTCAATATTTTTACAATTATGCATAAATCATTCCAATTCAACTGCTTTCTTATTTATTATAAGACCGGAATGCGATCAAATGCCCGTTTCAGACACGGAAATGGATTGAAAATAATGTTCATTTCTGACCATTATCACTCACTCTTAAGGTTTTTGAGACTGCACTCTTGCTACTCTCGAAAGCTCTTTCTCTCTCTAATTCTCTTGTATTCCCAACCCTTTCAGTAATAAAATTTCAGTTTGTAAAGAAAGACCCGGTGTGGATTGCTTCCTCTTTTCTTTACTTTCTGAAATACAGGGGCCCGTCTGAACGGGAAAGCCTCTCATCTCTCAAGGTATGGGTTAACTTATGATTTATGTTATGGTATGATTGTCTTATGTGTGGATGATAATGTTATAAACATAAATACGTAACCTTTTAAAACTTAATTGATGAGATATGCCATTAGGGGAGTAAAACAAATATTTAAAGGGCTTCATGCCTTAAAAGCTGTAAGAAAGACTCGTTAGGGGAACCACAATTCAGGGATGTTTGTTAAACATGATGATGTTTTGTTATTATTGTGTCCCTTTTGATTTGCCCCTTAGACCCCTTGCTTACATTTCAGATCTAGGTCTGGATAATGCTAATTTGAATTTGAAACCCGAAACAGGCCCAGAAAAATGTCTCATCAGTAAAAGTAATAAGAGGATTGCGGACTTAATGTTTATGATAATATTTCCATAACAAAGGACAATCGGACCCATAACACATAATCAGAAAATTAACATGTCCAAGAGAATAATAGGAGATGACAAGTACCTAGTAAGACATCACGACATATAAGTTTTTCGCGTACAGAAAATCAGTGTTTGAAAACCTCTTGAAATAATTAATATCTTTTATCAAAACAAATGGAGAATATGAATAAAACTGCTGAAAACCCTAAAACAGATTTGTTTAAAACAGAATTTTTTAAAAACACAGAAACAAGGTTTGTTATTGTACCTTACCCGAAAACACACTTTCTATGCCAAGAATGTGAAAATTGGCTTATCAGACTGATGAATAAGCGAAATCAAATAGACATGATTTGCAGGAAACAAAGATTGTTTGAAAATATTATAAAATGGAAAGTAACTAAAGAAGTTGAATTTCTAAAAAATGAAATAGAAATTCTAGAAAATAGTTATCAAAAGCATACAAAAATTTATAATGTTTTTGAGAAATTACGGGATAACCATATAGAAAAATGTGAAAACCATTTTATAACATGTGAACTTGAAGAAAAAATGTTTAAAAAATTACAAGAAGAACGTTTAGCAAGAAAAAACTGATTTGAAAATGGAAGTACAAACACTTTTTGATATTTGTCCAGAATGTGGAAAACTTGGAGAAACTATGTGGAAAATTGAAAAAGAAATTAAAGACCTTAAAGACACAATCTCAATGTTAACAGAATACAAAGAAAACGAGGAAGAAGACGCACATGAACTCATATATGTGTTAAACCGTGACGAAGAAATAAAAAATATTTTAAATTCGGTTTACATATATGAAGAACTTATAAGTTACCAATCAACAGACCTTGAAACAAAAATAGAAGAGTTAAACACTTCCAAAACGAACTTTATTAATCATATCAAAAATTAACATTAGAAATGACCCATAAAACAATAAGAAACCACAGTAAATGGGAGAAAACTGCGATTGAAAGATATCGCATTAAAAAAGAAATTGTAGAAATCCAAATCGAAGCAAAAATAAAATGCTTGCAACTCTTAAACAGAAAAAATCTCATAATAGAAGAATTAGATTTAAGTTTTTGGATAAACGATGAAATCAACAAACTACAGGCATATGAAAAGGGATTAGATTGGGAAAGAAAACAGTGGCAGGTTAATTATACCGGTTAATCACAATTAAAACTCCTAATAAAAAATTAAAACTGCTAATATAACCAAATATCCAGAAAAGATATTGAAATTTAGCATAAAAGTACTGAAATCAGAACAAGATGTATCGAACTTGTAAAACAAACGTACTGGACTTAACCAGGGGCATATTTGTCAAATTTATAACCTCTCACCTCCATGAAAGCGACACTAGGTACCTAAAAGGAATAAAAATTCCTATAGGTACTGAACAAGTAAGAGAATATGAATGAGAGGTATTTTTAAATAATTTGCCCTTTTTAATTATTACTTTACTTTTTTTTTTATTAAACCTTGTAACGAATCATATAAAATCATTCAAAGTTAGCTGGTTGAAAACAGTAATTACAATGTAGCAATTACAAAAATGGAGAAAATATTTACACCGCCTATTACATATTTACATCAAGTTGGGAATGGGAACTTGGCCTAGTGGTCATTTCCCCTGACTCCAACTTTATAATTGAGAGTTCGATTCTCACCTGACTCCATATCCCTCCTTGTTATCCCTCTTAGTAATTTGTATGATTTGGACTCTCATACATCATTACTGACACATAAGTATTAATGTTTACCAAAAAAAACATTTGCATCAAGTTTGTTAAAGACGCATCATTCCCATTGTGTTTTCAAAATACCCTACGGAAGAAAACCTATAAATAGACTAATTTGAATTAAAAAGATTTCTAACCTAATACCAATTATTTACTAAACAGGGGTTGGTGACTTACTCTAGTGATAAGTCCCCCAATTCTCAATCTATAGGTTGGGGATTCGGATCCCGACCCTCTATTCCTCCCCTTTGTTCCATTTGTAATTTATGTGGCATGAGCTCCCACAACCCATTTCCCAAGCCTTTAATGGTCCTCCAAAAAAACAAAAACTATTTACTAAACACACACCATGTCTAAAAATAATGAACAATACTTCCACCCCACGATTAAAGTGTTCTATCAGTTGACATATGCAAAATGTCGGAAAAAAATTAGTCCGAAAGTCATAGTAAGCGCTTTCAAACTCTTGAAAATGGCATTTGTTCGTGACTTGTTCGGACTCCTAAACGGATGGGCTTTATTCGATTTTTTTTTCACAAAGACATGTATTTAGTTTGAAATTTTTTCATGAACAAGGTTGAGTGGTTTGAAATTTTTTCCTATCGAAGATTTTTCCTATATGTAGCTGAAATGCTCGAAAACTTTTCCTGGACAAAAGAATTTTGGTGGGTGGAAACTCTTAAGCGTAGCTGTGACATAATGAACAATACTTCCACCCCACGATTAAAGTGTTCTATCAGTTGATATATGCAAAATGTCGGAAAAAAATTAGTCCAAAAGTCATAGTAAGTGCTTTCAAACTCTTGAAAATGGCATTTGTTCATGACTTGTTCGGACTCCTAAACGGATGGACTTTATTCGATTTTTTCTTCACAAAGACATGTATTTAGTTTAAAATTTTTTCCTGAATAAGGTTGAGTGGTTTGAAATTTTTTCCTATCGAAGATTTTTCCTGGATGTAGCTGAAATGCTCGAAAACTTTTCCTGGAAAAAAGAATTTTGGTGGGTGGAAACTCTTAAGCGTAGCTGTGACATAATAACAATACTTCCACCCCACGATTAAAGTGTTCTATCAGTTGATATATGCAAAATGTCGGAAAAAAATTAGTCCGAAAGTCATAGTAAGCGCTTTCAAACTCTTGAAAATGGCATTTGTTCGTGACTTGTTCGGACTCCTAAACGGATGGATTTTATTCGATTTTTTTTTCACAAAGACATGTATTTAGTTTGAAATTTTTTCCTGAACAAGGTTGAGTGGTTTGAAAATTTTTCCTATCGAAGATTTTTCCTGAATGTAGCTGAAATGCTTGAAAACTTTTCTTGGACAAAAGAATTTTGGTGGGTGGAAACTCTTAAGCGTAGCTGTGACATAATCTAATAAATTTGATTTTTATTGCAATGTCGCATCTCGATATCTAAAAATTAGATTACAACTCTGTTGATTGAAAATCCTATTGAAAATGAGTGAAGCACAAATATTATTTGTACGGGTGGTTACAAAAATATTTTTTACAACATATGCTTAGTTGGATAGCAACGAGGGATAGACGCATTACCTGTACACTTCAAAACTTATATTTTCTTAAGTTTGAACATTTGTCTTGTTTCTTAGTATATTTCAATGTATGTTTTTCAGTTATATTATTTTTACCTTTATTTTTTTTTTTTTTGTAAACAGTCCACTCATGTGTCGGCAAAGGTGTGTGGGAGCCCAAACCACACAAATTACAAAGGGGGATAAAGGGGAGGGGATAGGGGGCCGGGTGGGGATCGAACTCCCAACCTATGGTTGAGAGAAGGGGGATTTGACCACTAGGGTAAGTCCCCAACCTCATTTTTACCTTTATTTAAATCTATGGACTTTGAATAATCTTGTGCATTACGTAATTGTTGCTATCTAATCACACTCAGGGAACATACTGATATTACAGATATTATTAGTATGATGATATGTTCTTTGTATAGTGTTCTAGACATAAAAGTTTATTTTGAATACAAGTTATTTTACAATTTCTTTTTTATACATTTAAACTTGTACTTAGTATTTATTGAGTGATAAAATTAGTTGATGGAAGATTGTTTGATGCAAAAGGTTGACTAATGCTAAAACTAGGTTGTGGTTCTATGCACACAACAAATGTTATGGGCACCTAATTCACCAATCAAATATTAAATATACCATTAATGAGTTACATACCATTGTTAGAGACACCAATTAAAATGTAGGCACCCACCATCTTCTTCTTCATAACTTCATAACTCCATTGTAATCAAAACACACAACGAAATTGATAGATAGAATAAAACATGGAAGAAGATGATTCCCAAGCTATTGTGGTGAAAAATATTGAAGTTTTTAAACTTTTATTGTGTTCCATGTCTGTTATCATTTTGCTCGCTATTTCATTTTCGAAGTTGCAGAGTCGGGCATTAATGGCAGTGCCAAACTCGCCATTTCGACCACAAATGGCGGAAATATACAAGCAAAATCGGCCATCAATGGGTGTTGAAGGTGTAAAATAGGGAAAACAAATTTACATTACAGTAGTCGGCCACCGATGGCTGTTTATATATGAAGGAGTTCGGCCAATGATGGTCGTTTGTGTATGAAGGATTTTGGCCAGTGGTGGCCGTTTGTGCATGTAAGAGTTCGGCTATTGGTGTCCGTTTTTTTTTCTGAATTAGTGTTACTATTATTGTAGTGGTATTATATCTATATATGCAATTAGCTCACAACCAGTAACAATAACAATCCATTTATGCAATTGAAATTCATTCTTTTGAAATGACTCAATCCAAGTGGATGTTACATCAACATCAATCAATTAATGAACACAATATCCAATTGGCTCACAACAACATTAATAAAATACTCATTACTTTTATTATAACAATTATCAATAGTTATGAATAAAATTCCAGTTCATCAAATACCCCATGGTATATTCAAGGGGTTCAACATCGACTTAAACAAAAGCAATTGGAATTTGGAGTTGGGCTTCTAGATCAACCATGAAATTTGATTGGTAGTAACTTTTTGTTGCCGGATTCTAACCAGAGTTGTTGACTCGAGATAATAACATCAAGAAGACGGCAAAATAGGAACTTTATTAAAAACACATCAAAATGAATGTTTTTTTGGACAAGTAATATCACACAAGGAAGAAATCAAACACGCAGTATGCTGTTTGTACACTATCGCTACGATTGTGTAAAGGTCTGTATGTGCAGGCCTCATCAAATGCAGCCCGACGCCGAATTCTGTATGAGGTCGTCTGTGGTATACGAAGGCCTGAGGGAATAACAAAATATATTAAGATATGATATAAAGAATACAAGCAAAACTGAAAAAGAGAATAAAAATTTTAAAAAACCCGAACGAACAGCCAAACCTGGCCGTTCATACTCTTTTGCAAACATCCAGGGCTGGATGTTTGCAAAAGAACAACCATGGATGTCCATGGCCGTTTATTGGCATACCAAAAAATATATAATGTATAAAAAAAGGAACTTCCAACGCTGGACATTCCTAATACCTATCAAACATCCATCCATGAACGTTTCCCTATCTCAACACACGTCCAACACTGGACTCCTCTTGCCCGTTTCTTTTATATGTTTGGAATGTGTGTATTAGATTTTATGGAATGGTGCTCCTAGCACTCAACTGCCCGATCCTTTAGTATTTTTTCCCTTGGATACTTTAAAAATGGTAAAATGGGTAAAAATCTATGGAGTGCCCCTAACTTTCTTTCTTTTTCTTATTTATATGTGATGTGCCCCTAGTTTTGTGTTTTTGTGGGAAACTATTGTGTGTACATAACCGGGACCCTAAAACTATTTACATTTAGAGGAGCAGGGGCAGGGAGTATGTGTTGTGGTTTCCCTATTTTCCACTACTTTACTTTTCTGGATGCTGCATATTGTTCAAACCGACATTTCTTCATTCTATAATTAAATTTAAAGAAAATCTTGATTGTCACGAGGATAACTATACAAATTTATTATTATATTAAATATAACTCTCTCCATCCCATTAATTCTGTCTCACTTTCCTTATTTGTCTGTCTCATTCCAATTGTCTCATTCCCATTTTAGAAATAATTAACTACAAACTCACTCCCATCATATCACATCAATAAATAAATTTATTAAAATCTCAAACACACAACTATCATATCACACATAAATAAATCAATTAAAATTCAAATTCATTACCATCCCATTACATAAATTCCTAATTTACCCCCACTTTAACACTAATCTACCCCTACATTAAATACTAAATATCCCCGCATAAAATACCGTGTCCAAAATTTTTAAGACACTTTAAACGGGACGGATGGAGTAAATTAAATGGAGTATAATATACTCCTTACTCATTCTAAATGATGAAAGCATCAAGGAGCAATTTGATTTCAGAATTTGGGTGTGTATATCTGACAACTTTTATGTGAACAGAATATTGAAAGACATGATTGAGTACATCAATAGTAAAGAAGTTAAGGTTCATCAGTTAGATGTATTGCAAACCCAGCTCCGAGAAACGCTAAAAGGAAAAAAATTTCTACTGGTTTTGGACGATGTTTGGAATGAGAATTATGAGCTATGATATGAGAGAGACTCAGGAGTATTTTGAGACATGATTCGAAGTTTAGTGCAGTAATTGT